>JANKOE010000003.1:34896208-34909304 GCA_026284465.1 Erythroxylum citrifolium
TCAAAATTCCCAAAATCCAAAAATATACTTTCTTACAATTTTCTTTAATTTAGTTATTTTACTCAATTTTGATCAATACGTAAAACCCCCCCTTTTATTCAGCTTTAATTGCATGTTTTTGACTTTAGGCTAGCTTTAAACATTTTTCGTCGGTTCCAAGAAGTGAGACGACCCGAGGCTACAACTGTACTGCAAACCTTGGTTTTTATTATTTTTGATCGGTTTCCAAAGATCGATCCTAGATCGAACGATGAGCCGCGATCAATTACTCTTTATTAGATAATATATCTTCGAATTCAATCACATTAAAAGGATCACCCATAGTATCAACATCCATATATATATATATTTCTATTATATGAATAATAAGAATTGAGATATTAAGTTACCAAGCGGATCCATTTGTATAAGATGATTGTCCCATCACTTCTCAAGAATATCTATATAAAGTTCGTATAATTTCTCCTTCCTTTTAAAAAATTCATAATTATTTTACAAACCCTTTATACACCTCAAACACTATTACTTATATGAGTTAATAATCCTCAACAACTCTATAAATGGAGTCATAATCTTCCTAAAAATCAAGTAAGCATACCAAAATTTATTATCCAAAATAATTGCATAAATCTCTTTTCCTTTTATACCTTTTGATAGCTTATGACTTGAAAAATATTTACTGGTCACTAAATCTTGAATTACTTGCCTAAAATCGTAAACACTTTATAAAGTTACAAATGTAGCTTTAACCTAGTAGTAACAGGACCGCAATCTCAGCACAATCTTCTTTCTTTCTTAATCAAGACAAAAACATAACATAAATATACAAAAAATTGATCTTATGGTTCATACAACCAATCCTTTTAAAATGAGATTTATACAATGAACAGTGCATGAGGCCAATAAATTTATTTATACTGTGACTATAATAAGTACCTGTCTAATATATAAATAATTGTATTATTTGTAACAAGGTACGCAATATTTTTTGGTCCAACCACTTTTTACCATATTAGAAGCATCAACAAATTTGATAAGTAGTAAAGCTAAACCATTATACATGAGTTTTGTCTCTCTTCTTTACCTACTCTTTATTATTATTATTTTTATTGTGAAATTATTACAATTACAAAAATTAATTAAATACACTTTGTCAGAGTTTCTGTTAACTTTGAACAATATTTGTAGAGAATTACTATTCATCAGTGATAAAGTAAGAAATTTGTAAGGGTTCTTTTCATCCGTGAAAAAGAAGATGCTATGCAGAGGGTTTCTTTTTACAAATTAAAGAATGAATATAGTTAAATCTTTAATGGAACTTAGGGAGATGATATAGATCAAGGGTTGTTTAGTTGAGCCAGTATTAAATAGTTGTGTCTTTCTTTTCTTAATTTCTTTTACTAATATATGTTTATTTTGTAATTGTTTTATGTGCGTGCCATAATTATTTATTAGTATAGAAATAAGACAAAAAGTAAGCATACACAATTCATCCCCTATATATCATCTATGGACCAACATAGTTAATATTTAAAGAAACTATATCATTGCAAGTTTTCTCATAATTTGACAGGCCAAAAGAACATTATAGCCTCCAACGTTCATATTGAATCTGAGTTGGAACCTAATGTTTCAGTGCTTTCAAAATGAACTCTAACATTTGAAAAAAAATTCAAAACAACCCCTAATTGGACGAAATTACTAACAGAGTTAAGTCTTCTTTAATTAAATGTTAATGTAGTGTTTTTAAAAAACTTTTATTACAGTGAGACCCACATATAAAGTGACATGTATTTTTTAGAAAATAAAATAAGTCCCACTCGAGACAAAACATTGTCTTTAGAGAGGGCAGTCGAGCTACATTTTGATGTTTGTATTTTAAAATAAATTCGATTCCTACATAAAAACAAAAACTATACATATGGAATTCTAAAAATATCACTATTTAGCATATAACCACAAATATACATCCATTTTCAATAATTTTTTTGGGCTTTCTGACGACCACATATAACATCTTCTGTATAAACTCAGTCTTCAAGCTTCTAGGACACATTCACTTCTATGATCCTCTAAGTAAGCGACATGGTATTCTCCCATAATACATTAACAACCTAGCCAACAGTGTGGTACTAATTGGAACTTTCTGTGGTCAGTTGTACTTTGTTTGCGTTGGAGATAGGATTGGTTGGAAAAAAAACTTATACATTGATCCTTTTAATCATTTTCTTCTGTTCCATTTTTTGCGGTATGTTGTTTGGATCATCTGGAGCTATTTTAGGTGATGTGTGTTTCTTTAGGTTTTGGTCTTGGTGGAACTTACCTACTTTGTGCTATGATCATGAGTGAGACTATAACATGAAGAGTCGTGGTGCTTTCTTGTTTAGATTGTTTATGATGCAAGGTGATGGGATCATCATCTTCGGATTAATCCTAATGTTTCTTTCTAAAATCTTTCAAAATTCTCAGGAAAATGTTCTATAGAGGGTGGTACTAACGATTGGTGCTCTTCTAGCTGCATTAACATTATACAATTTAAGGAAGATGCCTAAAACTGTTCATTACACTACAATCATCAATCTTGAGCCAGGAAATGATGAGGCTAGAATTGCTCTTGCTGATATGAGACGTGTTCTTAAGATTTATGTGCACGAGGACCCGAATGAAGAACAAAAGATTACCAAGTTTAAGGCTATCAATAGCTATCTAATCTTGTCAAATTCCTTCTTTGAACTCCATGGGGTCCATTTAATCAGCAATGTTAAAGAAAAATCATGCAACAATTTCTTGTTCTTTTGCTAAATTTATGATCTTCTTCTACTTCTTCTTTTTTCCAAGATTGATGTGCAGTTGGATGCTATTAGATGTGGCATTCTATTCACATAATCTGTCACAAAGAGACTTGTTACCAACGTTGAAGCTAACTAAAGACCCTATTAAAGTGAATCCTCTGGAGGAAGTCTATGAGTAGTAAAGAGTCATATTCGTCTCCTCATTCTTCGGGACAATACCAGGTTACTTGTCCACTGTGTTTCTCGTCAATAAGTTGGGACATTTCATTATCCAACTTGTCGGCTTTCAAATGATGTCCACCTTTATGTTGATAATGGGAGTGAGGTATGATTACTTCAAAGATGGGAACCTTGCTCTATCGTTGTAACTACTGGCTGACGTTCAACAACCCAAAACACAACATAAACCCAAAATGCATTGTCGGCATGAGTGGTAGCGGCCAAGCGAGCGACAGTGAGCGGCAGTGACTGACGTCATCCCTGTTGTCGCTATTTTCCTCGATGACACGTTGTTGCTTTAACTGGACCACACTGTCGCTACCATCTCTTGGGAAGGGAAGAGACGAGTAGCGGCTGCTCCTTCCTTCTATGGTACCATGGTTCTCTCTGTCATCGTCGCTTAGGAAGGAAGCTTCCTAGCTCCCTTTGCTGCCACTACTGCCTCCGGTGGCATTTGTTTATGTAGATTGCAGAGATTGAAGGAGGCACTAGGAGAAAACATTATGCATTTAAACCCAACATTTAAATGGAAATGGCATGTTTGTTGTCTGGGTGGAAGTTGATGGCAGGGCTTGCCTAACCACGTACATGGAATTAGGATCTATCTCTCTAACATGCAACTCCTTCTATCAAGAAAGAATCTCTTATTCAAAAAAGAAAAGGTTAATTATGTAGAACCCTTTTTGCTCATAAGTAAGAAAACGTTTAAACTCAACCTCCCTCTTCAATTGCAACATTTTGTCTCGAGCGAGACCCATTTTTATTTATTAAAAAATTCATGTCATTTATGTGTGTCCCATTGTAATATTTTTTTTAAAGTGCCATGTCAACATTGAGAGAGTCCTAACTCCGTTAGTGATTCCATCCAATCAGGGGGTTATTTTGAACGTTTTCTAAATATTATGGTTCATTTTAAACGTCTTGCAAATGTTAGAGTTCATTGTAAATACACTAAAATGTTAAGGTTTAACTTAGACTTTAGTGTAAGCGTTGGGGGCTAAAATGTTCTTTTGACCTACTTTGACAAATTAAGTTGGTGATCTAAGGCTAGAACAAATTGAACATAATACTTACTTGATTGTGTGAAATTTTTTAATGAAACATAAGTAACTCATTTTTATAAATATGGGCAGAATTTGGTTATTGTAATACTTTAATTGTTTAACTTAATATATATCTATATATCTATTAATTTGTCTGAGACTGATTATATAACATCCCAGGTTAGCAAAGTTAAAGGTAGAGTAAATAATAAATTATATTTGTAACAAATTGGAACTTTATATATTTGATTGAAATAATTTATAATTTTGACTGATAATTTAAAGTTGATTAAACTTCCTGATTTAAATTATTATTTTCTCTATTTAATATATAATCTTAATGGTATATTGATTTCTAATAATTTGTTTAAAAGGTATATGCAATTAAATAAATAATTATCCATTAAGATCTTCCCCTAAAAACTACAACTTCATATATTTAATTTTCCTAGGGATATTAGTCTACTTTTAAAGTAAGTATAAAAAAATGAATTGTATAAAAATCTTTTACGAAATATAATTGAAAAATAATATGGAATCATCTCAATTACGTTAATTTAAATCTTTAAATATATCTTTCTCCATGGCAAAGAAGTGAGAAAAATTGAAAGGAAAAAGCACACGGCAAGTGCCCGCATTTTGAACAGAGCGTCTTTTAGTCGGGGAAGAGAGGTAAACCCTTTTTTTGGTGAATGGGGGCGGAGGAGGCAAGATTAACTCCGCAAAAAAGCCACAGCTTGAGCGTCAGCCGCAAGCGTCAAACGGATCCCCGGAGGTGGGATAGACCAAAAAGACCAGCGAGAGGACTGAGAGGAGCCAATCTTAGCGAGAAAGTCCGTGAAATTATAGGTGGGTTTGAGAAGAAAAGTGAACCAAAAGGGGGTAGAAAGTAGAAACTGTTTGATATCTATCACTCACACAACAACACATCATGGTTATGCATTTGTCACCAAGTCCATCTTTCATCTTTGAAAATTTATGAAAGGTTCCATTAGAATTTAAATTATTGTTAAAAAAAATTAACTTGCTTTGCTTAACATTTGTCACCAAGTCCAACGAGAAGACGAGAAAGGGTAGCTATCGAGTCGTTAGGCTTCTTGCATCTCACTTCTCAAGCTATATATATATATATCCTTACTTCCATGCGGTGACGTATTCAAGGGGGGCTAGCAGGGGCTATAGCCCCCGAGACTAAAAAATTTCTTTGTAAACTAAAACCCAGCCCCTCCTAAAATAAAGAAAAAAAATTTGTCCTTGCCTCTCAAGATTAAAAAATTTTGTCCTAACCCCCCAAAACTAAAATTCTGGATCCGTCATTGCTTCCATGATTTTCTGGTTCACACGCTTTAAGTAAAATATAAGATTTCGAGCTTTGGATGACGAGCATGAACATACATGTAGTTAAATTATTTGTAAGGGCAGTGGCACAAAGTATTTAAACGTGCTTCCTTTAATTGATTGAAGCTTAAAGCAATCCGCATTTGATTGGTACATGTCCACGGACCACGGCACGTAGAGAGAGAGAGCAAGTAATACCGTGGTGTTTGATTCTTCAGTTTTAAAGAATAATAAAGGTCTGGTTGAGAGATCTGGAATCCCCAACTCCTATCCCATGTTGCGTATGGGACGTGCTTTGGTTGAATAGGTTTTAGCTTTTCCCAAAAGACGAGCCAATGCCAACCCTGAACCAACTCTCAATTATACAAAACCATGCAGGTCCCGCCGATACTTACAGTTGAGAAACTAGTCAATCTGCCCCCCTACGGAAGATACGTGGCAGTACCCCAATTTTCTACTTCTTGGCTTCCTCATAATCTAATAGGGTGATTGGCACTTTTTCAGATTTATCATTATTCTCTTCTACTTGTGTAGGTATTAATTCCATGGCTTCTTGTACGATGCACAGCAGAGTGTGATGATGCATGTTTTACTGTTTCTATTCAATTTGTTGAGTAAAACACTACCCAATCGGCACAAATCGTTTTCACCTGTAATTTTTTGAAGCTTCGTGGTTGGTAGAGATTTGGTGTAGAAAAGAGAATTGCTCAAGATTTTGCATTATTATTAGTTTGAAGCTTTGGTCTTTGAGATAGCAAGTCCCAAGGCCCCTACTCATAATGACGCGAGGGAAAAAGAGCAGGAAGGATAGAGGAGTATCGGCCTATCAGTTGCATAAAATATTAATTATAAGGATAATTTAATGTTCATGGATGCCCTCTAGCTTAGCTCTCGATATGGCCTAGTTACCCAAGAATGTCATGAGATGATCATAGCCATTAAATTCAATTATTCTTCTATTTTTATGATTAGGCCTTCGTATAAACCATTTTAACTTGAAAGTCATGAAGCTGCAAAATACAGTGGGCAGCATCTTTCAACCCAGAAATCCTTGACGGCGCATAGAAGTAAACAGAGACGTTAATTTTTTTTTTAAAAAAAAAGGGAAACAAAGACGTTAAGCCCCAGTTTCTTAATGAAAAAGTTTATCTAATCTAAACAAAGAAAAGAAAAGCGATCTTGTAAATATTTTGAATCATTCAAAGGCATGATAATGAAAAACCCACCCAGAGTTTAATGTGTGGAAATGAGCTAGACAATGCAAAATCCCCCAAGGGTTGCGTGGAGATGAGCTACAGCTACATTTTGAGCCTTTGACTAAAGAAACCCATTAAACATTTTAAGCTCAGCTCCCGAGAAATTAATGTCAGTTGCTAGCCTATGCAGGTACAAATTATCACTTAGAATACACACCAAATTAAAGTTAAAGTCGATAATAAAGCAGAGGTTGGAGTCAGAGAGAAGAGTGAGCCGTTTTTCACGGTGGCAGTGGCGGTGGGTTAATCATCAGAGCTCTCTTTTTGATGCAAGCGTGGGTATAAATGCAGGCAGGACCTTTGCCGTTATTCTTCTCTTTCACTCTCTCTCTTTGAAAGTTACTCAAGTACCTTAACTTCAATTCCCCTCCACTCTCTCAACCCGTCTGACGCTCTTTATTTTGTGTATAGAACAGAACAGATTGTATGTGAGCTGACAAGCCCAGGAAGGTTTTGAACAAAACAGAGCCCAAAAAATTCAATGAAGTTTTGTCTTTGAGTGGAGAAAAGGCTTGTACTGAGTACTGAGTGCAGAGTAGCAAAAGTTGCACAGAATCTGAAATGGGTATCTTTCTCTTGCTACTTTTAGCGGGCTTTCGCTTCTCTGCCGTTGAACTCTGACTAGGGTTTTGAATGAGGCTGTTCACTTGTACTGAAATCAATGTTCTTTTGTTTTCTTATTTGACTGCTTCTGTTACGCCCTTTTGCAGCTTTTATTTGAACTTTTTTTTCTGTGATCCATTTGCCTTGGGGGGTACTTTCTTGGTTGCAATTTCAGTAAACGGAAAATTCGGTAGTTGGTAGCGTTGGAAATACTACCACTCCAACTTCGATCATCTTTGGTACCTGGGTCTTTCAGCTTCAATAAATTTTGGTTTTTTGGCCAATTTCAGAAGCGTGTCTCTACAGTTTAGTTCCAACAACTGATATATTGTGGTTAGTTTTGCATGGATAAGTCTATATAATTTTTTGCCGGGCGGATTGAGTTGTTAAAGGAATATCTTTACACACTTTGATCTCTGAAGTTTCTTCTGTTGTGGGTTCAAATTTTCTGTTTTGCACCTATAGCTTCTTAATAAAGTTAGTTTAAGCTTATATTAGCAAGAAAGAAGTTCTTGTAGAAGTAGAGCTTCTTACCTGTCTTCGCTTCTTTTGATCTTTGGTTGATCATATTGAGTAGTTTCTTGATTTGTTCAACTTATACGTTACTTTCTAGCTTGATAGAATTGATAACATGTTTGCTCGTGTGCCAAATGCAGTTGTGAGATAAAAGTTGCTATTGGTGACTACAGTCGCAAGCCGTGCAAGGAATGATGAAAATGAATGAGAAGGATAAACTTGAACAGGAAAAAAGTAATGAAAATGCCATAAACTATCATTCTCCTGGCAGCATGTCCTCGGATTGGCGATTTACAGGTGCCAATATAGCAAATTCTTCCCTGAGTCTACTTCCTACTGATAGTCAAATGGCGGTATGCAGAGGAGATGTAGCTAGAGTTTCTTCCTGTTCATCAACTTCTATGATAGACTCACTTGGTCCAACCACGTGGGAGCATCCCACCAATTCACAATGCTTAGGTTTTACTGAGACTAATGTTAAAAATAACGCAAGCACTTTGAACACAATAGAAATTGGGAAAGTTGGCCCTGCATCTTTGAGAACATGTATTGATGGAACACTGGACGCCGGGTGGAATTTGCCAAATACAATGCTGAAAGGTGCTATCTTTTTGCCAACTGCCCCTCTAATGATCCCGCAGAGCTTATCCCAGTTTCCTGCTGATTCTGCATTCATTGAGCGTGCTGCACAGTTTTCGTGCTTTAGTGGTGGGAATCTCGGTGATATGCTGAACCCTTTTGGAGTTCCAGACACCATGGGTCTTTATTCTAGGGGTGTGGGAATGATGCAAGGACCAGAAGAAGCTTTTACAGGTAGCGGGTTGAAATCTGTATCTGGAGCACAAGCTCAGAAGAATGCTTTGAGTGTTGGTGATGCACCCAAAGATGTTTCCATGTCCGTTGATCATTTAGCTTTTGATGATAACCTCCTTAAGAGTCAGAGAAGAAGTGAAGGCCTTGTAAAATCTCATGATGAATTAAAACAAGGTGTTGGTAAGTCTGGCAGTGAATCGGATGAAGCTGAATTCAGTGGTGATGGTGGTCAAGAGGAGCCATCTATATTGGATGAAAATGGTGGGGAAATGTTCTCTAACAGCCTTGGCTCAAAAAAGAGAAAAAGAAATGGGCAGGTAGAACCTACATATCATTATTATTCTCTTATTTTATGCTTGTTCGACTCACTATTCTGTTGTCTGTATAACTTCTTCTTTGTGGTAGGATTCTGAGCTCGATCAGGCAAGGCAAACCCAACGATCGGCTGATGATACAAAAGCTAACCGTGGAACTCAACAAAAAGCAGAACATAACCCCATTTCAAATATCAGCAAGTCTATTGGAAAACAAGGTAAAACTTCAGAACCACCAAAAGAAGAGTACATTCATGTTAGAGCTCGAAGAGGCCAGGCAACAAATAGCCATAGTCTCGCAGAAAGGGTAAGATGCTGTGTCAAAGTGGTTTGGTGACCTTGAGCGACTTCATTTTAGCCTTTAAGCTTTAATGTATTCATTGTTAATACAGGTAAGAAGGGAAAAGATTAGTGAGAGGATGAAGTTTCTACAAGACCTTGTCCCAGGTTGTAGCAAGGTCGGTTGTTGGTATTCATGCCCGCCAAATGAAGGACATTTCACTTGAAGTACAATATTGAATTACTTTGATTGATTCTTTTGTAAAATAATAAACTATATTTGCAGGTTACAGGCAAGGCAGTGATGCTAGATGAAATCATCAACTACGTGCAATCACTGCAGAGGCAAGTTGAGGTACTTGTGACAAGAATCTACTTCATTCATCCTTTAAATGGTGGCATGAATAATGCACAATACTCTCCACCCATGCCATAGGCAGCTCAATTTCATCACAGAGGCATTGTCTGCAGGCAGAAAAACACTATTCTACCGTATGCTATAACTCATAAATTGCTTGAAATGGGCGGGCTGGAAACTATCTATTTCTTCATCTCTTTAATGAGTTGCTTTAAATATGTAAAGAAAACTTGGTAAACTGCAGAAAGCTTTAGAGTACTTTGCTGAGATCTCATCTTAAATATATATATATATTTTTTTTTTCAGTTTCTATCCATGAAACTTGCAACGGTGAGTCCAAGGCTTGATTTTAACGTAGAAGGATTCCTGGCAAAAGATGTAAGTGAATGAGATCTTTTGACAATCTTTTGCTGCCCAGTAAACCAAGAGTCAGCATGTCCATATGTAAAACATGGTTTACTTGTAACTTCTGTTTTCTGCATATTGTCTGGTTGATAATCTTCATAATTATGGTTTACCTATATGCTCAGATCTTTCAGTCTCGGGCTCTTTCTTCCTCTGCTCTTCCGTTTTCACCAGAGTTGCCTATGATTTATCCCCAATTGCATCCTACTCAATCAGGACTTGTTCCAGCTACCATTCCAGGAATGGAGAGCCAGTCCAACATACTCAGCAGAACTGTTAATCCCCAGGTGAAACCCATGACTGGAGGAATTAAAGAGACTTCTCAGGTACTTAATTGATTAGCCTGTTACCTCTTACTGTGTTGTTGTGAAACTGCATGTTGATAAGAATCTCCGTTTCTTTATTTGGAATTTGGCATTATTCATGCAAGTAAATATCATTTATGTCATACCTTGACAACAGGTACCTAACGTGTGGGAGGACGACCTCCATAACGTTGTTCAGGTGAACTATGGAATCAGTGCTCCTCAAGTTAGTCAAGTCATGAACGGTATAGCTTGTGTTTGCCACTCTTAAACATATAAACTTTTCTTAGACTAGAAGCGAAGTGTCTCAATTCTAAATCCAAAGTTGTTTCTTTCTGTTTCCAGGATCGCTTCCCTCAGGCCAAATGAAAATTGAACTGTAATTGTTCCCCTTGTTATACGACCAAAACGGCTTTACTTCTTATATTTCACAGCTAATCTTAAAGATAAAAGCATACGAGGTTCTTTTCAGTTGCAATTCAACCTAGTTCTTGAGTTGGGGAGTAACTCTTCCTAGGGAGCAGAGCAGTTACTGGTCACTTGTGGAAGGCATGGTTTTTTGACAACGTAGGTTGATTCCACTTTGTCAAGATTAATACCGCTCCATCCTTATTGATTTGGGAGTGGAAATCCTGGATAACAGTACAGATTGATCAGGAGTTGTTCAGGTTGTGAAGCTGAAACTGTATAGATTGGTTTCTCCATAATTCTCACGGATTAATAGATTGGTTTCTCCATAATTTACATGACTAGGCAAATTATATTTATTACTCTCTCCTTGTATTGTCATCTTCCAAACTCTCCAGCGGAGAGCGTTGAATCAACTGATAAAAGTTACTTTTTTGTGACTAAAAAATTACATGTTCGAACGATGAAAACAAGCTTTTTGTAACAAATATAGGGGAGAGACTGTACATTGACCCCCCTAAACTTTAGTGTGTGTGTTGACTTATCAAAATCCCATTTTCATGTTTGTTGCCAATTTACGTCTACATTTTCTCAGCAAGATATCGTTACGAGGAGATTGATGTTAACACCTTTATAAGCATGATTGGCAACAGTGGAAGTAAACACGATCTAACGAATTGATCTCACTAGTTTGTGAATGTAAAGACTTTTGAGTTGCTATAAGAACGTAAAAATCATCTGCAGTTTCTACTTTCTTATTTGTTAAACATATGTTGGGTTGGTAAAAGAAAAATTAACCAGAAGTTCTTTTGCAATTGAGTTACATGGAGAAACATTTTTAAGAGAGAGACATTGAAGGAGCATTATTTTCATTACTATCACAATTATGTGAATATGATAAAAACAAATAAAAGATATTATTTCAATTGGTTAAAAACAAGTGTTTAGAAAATATTTTGCAAGAAACTATCGTGGCTAGTATCACAAAGGTCTACTTTGGACTCGAACTTCTACCGTCAGTCGCGCCTTATCATAGTGCGGCAATTTCTCTTAGGTCCACTTAAACAAGATTCAGCCTTCTCACGTGAATGTCGTTGAACAATTACATTAGCTCTCGAACACCTTACGCGCACACAAGTGTTTCTCTCTCACACAAATATATAACAGAGTAAAGAAAGCAACAAGAGATATAAATACAGCTGAAGCTACTCTTTCATTAACTCTCAATAAAATGTTAACAAAAGATACAAGTACCTCCTTCACGAAGCACTCCCAAGGAATTTCCTACTTGAAGTCCTTACAAGGAACTCTCTACTTGAAGCCTTTACAATGAGAATTCTCACAAAAGCTCTCTACTCTCAAAGCTCTCTCCTTTGTGTGATTTCTCTTAATGAATGATTCACTGATCGAATTCTCTAAATAGCTCTTAATTCTTGTGAGCTATTTATAGGCTCCTCCAGATCACTAAGTTAGAGCCCTAATAGAACTCTGCTAGCTAAGAATACGATCTTATCCTATCTAATAGGATTAAGTTATATCACATTAACAAGATAAAAGATTACCCTATTTAGGAATGATTATCCTTATCCACAAAGATCTCCTTTATCTTCAGATGATCCTTCCACATGATCATTATCTCTTAAAGCTGATGTTCATCTACTGTGATCTTATCTATCACGTCATCATGTGCCACATCATCCACAGTTGCCAGATGTGTTTTCACCACGACCTATCCGCACATAAGTCTATCAATGCACATCTATGGATAAGTCTATTTTCCATGATCAAGCTCACTCATGTTACAATCTCGTCGCTCCATGACTAAATACAAATCACAATCTGAGTTAGTATAAAACCTCGCATATTTCACATACCTTCGACCTGCCTTGCCGAAGTCAAGTGCTTATGCGTCTGGTCGCGCATCTTTGTGGGGTCTCACACACCTTTGCGCATTCTTACACACCCTTAGGTCTCACATGACTTAGTTCGTCAACTCCGCACAACCTTGCATCCGAGTCTTACGTCTCGTCGAAGATTTCCGCCAATGCGCGTCTACGCGTATCGAATCTCACATACTCTCGATATCTTCGCCGATACTTCCCGCATTCTTCACCTACTTCGCAAGTTTCTCGAATTTTGCTCGCCAACTCGTAAGACTTCACCTTGTTCCCTCGTCAACACGCCTTCCTCATGCCGACCTGTGTGCCAAGCAAATGCCAAGACTCGCCAACACTCGCACGATCTCGCAGTTTGGACTTAGGAGTCTAACAACTAGCTTCTATTTTTTTAAATCAAAAATAGAATATTTAAAATAAAATATTTTATATAAAAGTTGAAAACTAGGGAAATTTTCAGCTTCTGTTTAACAGGGTTTAACAATTACTAAATATCTTGAATTAATAGTATTTCATATTATTCATTTTTAAGTTAGAAACTAGGGAAAATTG
>JANKOE010000003.1:34909404-34921038 GCA_026284465.1 Erythroxylum citrifolium
AATATGATAAAAACAAATAAAACATATTATTTCAATTGGTTAAAAACAAGTGTTTAGAAAATATTTTGCAAGAAACTATCGTGGCTAGTTTCACAAACGTCTACTTTGGACTGGAACTTTTACCGCCAATCGTGCCTTACCTTAGTGTGGCAATTCCTCTTAGGTCCACTTAAGCAAGATTCAGCCTTCTCACGTGAATGTCGTTGAATAATTCCATTAGCTCTCGAACACCTCACGCGCATACAAGTGTTTTTCTCATATACAAAATAACACAAGTATATAACAGAGTAAAGAAAGCAACATGAGATATAAATATAGCCGAAGCTACTCTTTCATTAACTCTTAATAAAATATTAACAAAAGATACAAGTACCTCCTTCACGAAGCACTCCCAAGGAACTTCCTACTTGAAGCCCTTACAAGGAACTCCCTACTTGAAGCCCTTAAAATGAGAATTCCCACAAAAGCTCTCTACTCTCAAAGCTCTCTCCTTTGTGTGATTTCTCTCAATGAATGAGTCACTGATCGAATTCTCTGAATAGCTCTCAACTCTTGTGAGTTATTTATAGGCTCCTCCAGATGACTAGGTTAGAGTCCTAATAGAACTCTGCTAGCTAAGATTACAATCTTATCCTATCTAATAGGATTAAGTTATATCACATTAACAAGATAAAAGATTACTCTATTTAGGAATGATTATCCTTATCCACAAAGATCTCCTCTATCTTCAGATGATCCTTCCACATGATCTTTATCTCTTAAAGTTGATGTTCATCTACTGTGATCTTATCTGTCACGTCATCATGTGTCACATCATCCACAGTTGTCAGATGTGTTTTCACCACGACTTATCCGCACATAAATCTATCAATGCACATCCATGGATAAGTCTATTTTCCATGATCAAGCTCACTCATGTTACAATTTCGTCTCTCCATGACTAAATACAAATCACAATTTGAGTTAGTATAAAACCTCGCATATTTCACATACCTTCGACCTGTCTTGTTGAAGTCAAGTGCTTATGCATCTGGTCGCGCTCGCATGCCTTCACACATCTTTGTGGGGTCTCACACACCTTTGCGCATTCTTGCGCACCCTCAGGTCTCACATGACTTAGTTCACCAACTCTGCACGACCTCGCATCCGAATCATACGTTTCGTCAAAGATTTCCGCCAATGCGCGTCTACGCGTATCGAATCTCACATACTCTCGATATCTTCGCCGATACTTCCCACATCCTTCGCCTACTTCGCAAGTTCCTCGAATTTTGCTTGCCAACTCGCAAGCCTTCACCTTGTTCCCTCGTCAACACGCCTTCCTCGTGCCGACCTGTGTGCCAAGCAAATGCTAAGACTCGCCAACACTCGCACGATCCCGCATTCTGGACTTAGGAGTGTAACAACTAGCTTCTATTTTTTTAATCAAAAATAGAATAGTTAAAATAAAATATTTATATAAAAGTTGAAAACTAGGGAAATTTTCAGCTTCTGTTTAACAATTACTAAATATCTTGAATTAATAGTATTTCATATTATTCATTTTTAAGTTAGAAACTAGGGAAAATTGAATGTCTGTCAAATGGGGTTGAACAATTAATCAAATATTATGAATCAGTCTGTCAAAGTATTCCATACCATTCATTTTCTCTAATTTGAAAAGAAAGACATGAACTTCAATGAAAAGCAAACTATGAACCACTGGTTTGATTCTATTTGACATAACATATGATCTGATAAATCACAAATAAATCTCATCATCTCTTGATTGTCATTCATAATCTCCTGACTGCCCTTGTTCTTCTTGTTGGTTCTGCATCAGTTTAAAGATATGAATGTTATATAGCAAAATTCATAGAGTCTGAGTAGAGAAGCTAAGAATAATTACCTGAATTTGGCTACAGATTGAAATTATTTCAGCTAAAGGTGCCCAATCACCAAAGTTTCTCTCAATGAATTGATAGGCAATGCCACTCTTCCCGCTGCCAACAATAAAAAGTCCACCCTTGATTTCACCTTCTCCTCTGAAGTTTTGCTCTAATCCCAGCGCTTTAGCACGCTTGTAATTTGCAATAGCTCGGGGATTGAATACAAATCCTGATAAGAACTTATCCTTCAGCAGTTGTCCACCACCAAGAGCTTTAAAGAATTCCATATTCCTGTCAAACAGTACAGCACCACCCCAGTATCGAGGCCAGAAGTCTTGTACCTGTATGGAAATAATTTAAGCATCAAGAAAAGGAGTTGGGAATTTGTTGCATTTCAGGTGGCTGAAACTTCACTTTGGTACCTTACCTCGGATTCAATATTTTCATGGAGAACTGCATATAATCGAACTCCCAATCCATCAAATATTGGTTTTTTTGCATAAAGCTGGTGAGCTTCAGCTCTGCACATGATGCACCTGTTGTGACATTGAGAAATCAACTAGGAGTAAAGTTTGTCCATGTACTCTTAAAACTACCATACATACAGTCTAAGTCTTTATCTTTTATAATGGTTGGATGATATCGTTCCAAATCATAAAATTTACAATCAAAACCAGAAGAAGAAAAACGCTTGCCCAGGTCGTCGGATGCACAGAAGCACAGCTGGTTTGTCCCTCCACAGTTGAGAAGCCTTCATTGGAGGTCTTCTGGTTTTGACCAAAGGCTGCATCCCTATCTTATATTCAGGTGTCATTTTCTGTATTGATATATTTCCAATACAAGAATAAGGTGAAACCATGTCAACAACTGGAGGAGGTGTTAAACACCCACAAAGTCGAGGCTCAGGAGGCCCTGCTGAAACTATCCCTTCAAATATATGTCCATCTTTGACCTTTAAATCAGCAACTGATTGCTCCACTGATTTGTCGTCATAATAGACTCCTGCATTAGATCTCAATTGCATCTTCATTGATCGGGCTGAACCAGAGCTCTTGAAAAGGGTATCGTTGTCAGATGTTTTGCGGGTCATCGTCCTTCTTGGTAATGAATATGAAGTGGGCAAATGCTCTGTACGTAAACCAGTTCTGTTCGTGAAACGAACAAGGTGACCTCTCTTCAGACCAAACTGTGTAGTAATTTCTTTAGTGCTTAAACTAAGAATCTCAGGCAAACATTTTCCTGAGGCCTCCAGCACATCTCCATATTGCATTAGCACGCGGTCATGCAGGTATGTTCTGATTTCCAACGCATCCTAAATTGAGAAAAAAGAAGCTCAGAGATTGACAGAGTACGATGGGAAACATCAAATTTTCAATGAGAACTAACCTTTTGCCTCTGCGTCATGTTCAGTACATCCATATCCTCGGAGTTTATCAGCTTCAAGGTTGGCACATCATCCCAGCCTTCCTCTAACAGTTTTGGAAGCAGCTCATTCAAAGCTCCGTTTCCTACGAAGTCTTCCATCGAGTAAGAAGCCATGTTCTTTTGTAACTCTGGATAAAACACTCTTGTTGCTGAAAGATTCTTAGATTTAGTGCTGTACTCGTTAGGCCTACTAATTGCGACTAGATGTTCGTCGAGGCTTGACAAGAGTAGAGGACCTAACCTCTGTTTCCTATCTGAGGTTGTTATTGAGACACTTGAAAATGATATCCCAGACTGTGATTTTGTGACAATCTGTTTGCACTTGGACAAGTATGTTTGTATTAATCTTAACGGGTACATATATTTGATTCTTTATTTACAATTTGTAATGAGGTGGTAAAAGCTATCATTGTCAGACAAGTCAATGTCAATCGGTAGTAGCAGAACATGAAAGTTGCATTGATACTGCCGGCTCAAAGAAATTTTAGGAAGCGATAATTAAAGCATCGCTATGTATAGGAAACCTCCGAAAGCCTGAAATATATAATGTTAACTTTCTCCGCCTGTAGTTAGACACTAAACTACAATATTAATTACTCAGGACCTTATAGAAAGTAAAGTAGAAACAAATTGGTGAAGAGTGTGGCTGTTGACTCTGCCGGCTATTACTACAAGGTAAGGTCACATTCTTTCTGCCGTTTCGTCCCATTCAGATTTGTAAACTTTACTACTTATCTAATAATTCAGAATTTTTGATTACCGCATTTGTCTTTGGTTCCTTGGCTTGTAACTGGCTACAGGTTTCAGCTTTGGTTTGATGTCGGCTTCAAGATGTGGCCTTATGTTACGGGATTGTGAGAATAAAGCAAAGGCATATCGGCAATTGGCAGTTTTTCAACAAATGCCAGAGTTGGGGGATGAAGTTTGTCTTGAATCATCGTTACTTCTTGGGCAGCAGAAAGAGGATAGGGACCTTTCTCTTATTCCATAAACCCAATATTATTTATTTATTTGTTTGTTTATTTATTATTATTATTATTACTACTTTTGAACTTGAATATTATATTCTTGTTATATAAAAATTTTCTTTTGCACTTTTACACCTTTAGCTACGATTCTTTACACCTCCTGCTAAAGTGAAAGCACCTGCAAAAGCAACTGTGGTGATGAGTGAGGCCAAGGTGGAGCACGATTGAGCTGTTTCCTTCATCCATTTCTCGCCCTCTTCAACTAATTCATTGTGCTCTTCAGTAAACAAATGTTTTGGAGTTTGATTGTTCGAGTTTGACATTGATTTATACAATAGTTGAAAAACATCTTCCACTTTCTGCAACAGAAAGAATAAATCATTTGCAAAAAGAATGGAATAAAAATATGGTATAGAGTTTGTAATTTGACCTTGTACCATTGGAGTTCCCTTTGCAATTGAAGACCTGCTTCAGAACTTGATGTTGGTAAGGTTGTTTCTATTGTTGTTTATAGCTGACAAGAGTATATTCTTTCATATCTGCATTTGATGTATCAAGGTATAGTACCTTGATGTAATTATTCCACTTAATTTAGCCTATTAAAAATATAAACATAGACATCAATTAAAGGTTTTGTTATAGAATGATAATATTTATTATTAGAAGAAATGGTTGCATGACTTTTCTTGCCTGCATGAAATATAATAGAGAACATATATATTTATAGTTCATGCTAATAAATATTTGATACTAAATTTAGATTCAACATTATTATAATGTTTAAAGCATAACAAGAAAAAGAATTTTGAGCAAAAGTAGTTGATCCAGATTTATACAAATAGTTTGTATGTATTGGATTAAAGGAGACCTATGTTTAACATAAGTGGCAAGAATAAAAGGTTGGATAACCGAGACTATCCTTTTATAACATGTTGGTTAAATCAACATAATAAAAATCACAGTTACATATAAGGATATATGTATTCTTGTTATTGTTAATTATATGAAAGTTGTTAAGTTGAATAATAACCAATCCAACCTTTGGTGAAAGGATGATAATGGTATTGAGCTGTTAAATTTTGTACATATGATGTATTGGATGGAAAAACAATTCATAAAAGGATGATACTTATATTTTATTAGATTACGAAAGACTTTATATGATATAGTCATATGTATTAAATAAAATATTAATTTAAAATTTTGAAAAGTTCAAATTATTTAGACCTAAATAGAAATTAAGCATTAAAAATGTTGAAGCACTTCAATAAAATCGATATGGTGAGTTTAAAATTTTTCGATTACTTATAGGGAATGAGATTCTCTAATAAACACCTTAATAATAAGAATTCCATAAGTGCATGGTTTTATGTAAAAAGGAAAATATAATATGAGATATTGTATGATCCAATATTTATTTCTTTTATAACTATACCTAGTACTACAACTTACCTTCAGTAGTTTCAATATGAGATATTGTATGATCCAATATTTATTTCTTTTATAACTATACTTAGTACTACAACTTACCTTCAGTAGTTTCAATGAAATCAATTAGCAAGATTTCATATTAAATATGAAACGTTAAGACTTTGAAAGAGCACAAGTTAATGATTTAAGGATGTGATGCTTAGTCGAAACGTATATTATCCACCAAATTTAGAACTAAAATAGATAATAAATGATTATGAGATATCCAAATGGTTAGATATAATCTTACAGACTTGTTGAACATATTGTTTGTTTCAATATATTATAGGATAATGGTTCTCAAGATAAGTAGTAGGAGTAAGATGAAATTTGAAAAATTCAAACCTCATGACAATACATTCAATTGGAACTAGTTCCTTTGTTGGTACATTAGATGTGTAGTTAAAGGGTTACAAGACAATAAAAGGTTCATTTTTGTAATGAATTCAAAGAGTTTATGTTATAGATGATTATAAATTTATTATGTCAACAAAAAGGTTAGTTAGAGTATAACTGTACTCTTTAGTAGGATTTTGTAGAGACATATTGCTTATAGAGAATAATAATTCATATTTTTAATTATTGAAAATATAATTATCCAAAAACAATTCATATTGGATATGAGAAAGGTAACAACTTAATTATGGTAATTAGATCCATAAAGATAATTAGAAGTTATTTACCTATTATAAGTCTATGTATGTAGATAATCTAATAAAAATGTTTAGTATTTGAGATATTTGATACTTGTGAAGTTTTAAATATATCTATTATTCTACGTATGAGTTGATAGTTGAGTTTAAGGTTATATAGATATTAACTTTAGAAATAAATCCTAATTAAAGCCTATTTTACTTAGAACAACATCATTTTAAGATTGGAAATGTTCCAATGTAGCAATGGTTGCTAATTAAGCCATATTATAATTTTCATTTAATGGAAATGATTAATTAAATCAATAAGTTTTTAAATAAACTTGATATAGTTATTTGTATTGTTTAAAAAAGTAACGTACTATAAAGACATTAGATCCTTTGGGCATATAAAAAGAGCTAAGGTCTCATCAAATATCCAAGTATGTATTTGGTCAAATTCTTTTAATTATGATAATAATTAAGATGAAAATTGTAAGTTTTAAACAAGTGCTCACTATAGAGAATCTTGTAGAGTTCTCTCACTAAACCACTATTTTAGCTGTAGCACGATCATCATATAAAGATATGGTATAAGATACTTAAATGATTGATAAGTGAAAGATTATTGGTTTATAACCTACAACTAATCAGTTGGTTGTAGTATAGTGACATAATAATTTAAAGGCATTCTTTATCTTATACATATTCAGATGTATATGCTAAAGTTTATGGAATAAATTGCAAATAAAGTTATGATGAGATTATAATTATGAGATTCATATTGCATTTATGTATTATCCTTAAAATATACCTATTAATGTTCTATAAGATTAGACATTAGTAGAATGTAAAAAACTAGAAAATGTATATTTTTCATTGTGAAAAAACTAGTCGATCTTATAGATTAAAGTAAAAAGATACTTAAACAAATGAGTGGGTCCTTGTTAGAGAATAAGTTCATTGAATTAACACCCCATAAGAAATCCATTTGGAACATTACTTGTATGTCTACAGAAATTTTATTTTGATGATTATATAAGTGATACTTTGATTTAATATCACCAAAATTATCTCGTATAGGAATTGTTATGTTTTGATACTATTTATGATCTATTCTAATCAACTGTAGCTCAGTTGGTATTCTTTGGAGCCATTCGAGTCACGTTTGGTCTTAAAGATCCATTTATAGCCAACTCGTTTAGAACCTTCGGGTTTTGAGCCATTGATTTCAACTCTTCAAAAAAAAACCTCATTTTCAGTATCAAATCCATTAAAAATGTCCAAAACACAAGCCTAATGTTATAAATTCATATTGAAAGAAAAGCCAATTTAGCATATATAAAAATCTATCACACTTAAGCATTTACTTATCCTGCTAAAGTTATTTGACATTAAAGATTAAGTCTATAGAAGAGATTGATAAGGGAACATTTGATTTTGTATGACCTTCAACCCACTCTAACATAGTTACGTTACTTGTAAACAAGAGACAAATACCTTCCTATATGCAGAAGAACGTCTTGCAATCTCTGCCAGTGTTTCCTTATATCAAAAGATAAAAATACATGGATGTAGCTTTAGCTAGAGCATTGACATCATCACACTTCATCCAGTTGTAGAGCGTTGATCATGTCATTATACTTTCACTGATATACTCTCAAACGTTATGGTGCAAGAGAGTGTAATATATTCATCAAATTATCAAGAAAGGTAATCTTTTTAACCACCTCTGTAAGTGACTCACAGTCACTTATTTGTCGGTCACTAACATAGACGCTTAATAGTCATCCAATCAGCCAACCACCGATTAATCTTCCCCTCTTGCCGCAAACTTTTCAACTTCAGATGCCACAAATCAAAACCTTTTATTTTATTATGTGGGGTAGTTTTTGAAGCCTTTATATTTATTATCTCTATGTTACAAATCTGAAATAGTTTTACTCTGACCTATACTAGTAAATCAATTTATGATTTATGGTTTATGGTTTAAACAATTATTATTTACTAGCAGTGTAAATAATAGCCTTTCCCTCATACACCTCTATCTAGAGTTTATAAAATTCCTATGTTTCTGTTAAATAATTTCAATCGAACTAGGGAGTTAAATCAATTCATAAATTGGGATCTATGTAGGTTATAACAATGTCATTAGCAAACAACATAAACCAAGGCACATCCCATTGGATATTTTTGGCGGGATCATCCATCACTATTGCAAACACAAAGGGGCTCAATTAGGAGCCTTGGTGTAACTTGTTGTTGATGAAAAAGTGTATTGTATCTCCTCTTATTATCTTTACTATAGTCTTTACAACTTTATACATACCCCTAATAACCAATATATAGGTTATAGGAACTCCATTAACTTCTAAACACCTCCATATAATTTCCCTAGGTATCCCGTCATAAGCCTTTTTCTAAGTTAATACAAATTATGTATAGGTTATTCTTTTGCTGTAATATTTTATTAATCTTCCAAAGAAATGTAAAGCTTTTGTTGTGGACTTTCTTGGCATAAAACCAAACTGGTTCTCTGAGATAGACGCATCATTTCTCACTCTCTTTTTAATCACCTTTTTCCATAACTTTATGATGTGACTAACTACTTTGATGCCTTTATAGTTGTTACAGCTTTGGATATCCCCTTTGTTCTCGTATAAAGGAATTAGCATACTAAGTCTCCACTTATTCGACATTTTAGTGGACTTAAGGATCATATTGAAAATCTTGGATATTGAAAATCTTGGCTAGCTAACTAAGAACTGCTTCATCTAGTATCTTCCACACCTCTATAATTGTCTCATCAGGCCTTACTATCCTCCCACTCTTCATCTCCCACAAAGTTCTTTTAATTTCTGTCCTTGTGATTTGCCGACAATGGTAGATACAGATTTAACTATAATTATATACCCATATTTGATGTATTTTGCTTGATATTTTATAGTTTTGTTGTATTTTTGGTATTTAATTCTCTCCAAATGTATTTATAGGTTATATCTGCTTTCATGGAATAAAAGGAGAAGAATTCAGATCAAATTGTGGCATAGAATGGAGATTTGAAGCAACTAAAGACCTATATGCCTGTGTATAGTGATTGTGTAACTCTCTGCAAATATGTGAAGATTGAAGAATTTGGTTTTTTGCTGTGTAGAGTTACATGCTCGTGTATCTTAAGATACATGACCGTGTGTGTTACCATGTGAGTCTCTGTACCCATGCAAAATTATGAACTCATGAGTTTTTAATTATACACTATCTCTCACTTGCCTATGTAAGTAACTATGTATATCCCAGAAATCCTAAATTTTATTATAAAAGGACGTGAGTGTAGGAAAATTGAGAAAAGCCAAGTTTTGTGGTAGTTTTGAGACATGAGATAGCTCGAGAGGCAATGATTTTGATCAAGGGACGAGGAAAACATAAAGTTAACATAAAAAAGATCTGATAGAAAGCTACATTCAATCTAAACTTATAAGAAGATTCAACAGAAAAAGCGAGATTTCTTTGTTTTCTATTAGTTTTTCTATATGTTTGTTATTGATTTTGTTTTCTATGATTAACTAAATTTATTTAGTGTTGGACCTCGATCTCTTAGTGAAATTTAGAAATATAAAAAGTATGAAATAAGTATGTTTGTATATGAATTATGTGATTGATGCTATTATGCCTTAAGGAAATTAATGAGAAAAGAATTGATTAGTTTTGATATCTTTGATATTTGAGTAGATTTGTATGGGTTATGAGAGTAAAGTGAGTGATTATGATCATTTAGAAGCAAGTACTTGGTGATTTATTAAGTTAGAATTTCGAGGACGAAATTCTTTTAAGAGGGGGAGAAATGTTGGACCCCGATCTCTTAATGAAATTTAGAAATATAAAAAGTATGAAATAAGTATGTTTGTATATGAATTATGTGATTGATGCTGTTATGCCTTAAGGAAATTAATGAGAAAAGAATGGATTAGTTTTGATGTCTTTGATATTTGAGTAGATTTGTATGGGTTATGAGAGTAAAGTGAATTAGTTGATTTTAAAAGGAAGTTAAAAGTTAAGAAATAAAGAGAAAAAGTGTGAGAATATGAAAATTTGAAAAAGTTTGACTTTTTGGAGTAGAGAGTTGACTTTTTGATTTAGGCAAATTTTGAGAAAATGGTCTTCATGAAAATTGTAGATTATGTTGAGAGCTTTCTGTCGCCATAAAGTTTGATATTTTTCGATATCGAGATTGAAAGTTATGATCATTCAAAGTTAAGTATTGTTTTGCTTTGTTTTGTGAAAATGTCAATAAGTGTACATTTAGGTGTACTGTGCTTTGAGGCCAATCGCTGGACTGATATGGTCTGAATTGGAGTAAGTGGTCTACATGAAAGTTGTAGCTTGTCTTTCAATCTTTCCAACGCTTTAAAGTATGAAATTTTTGGATGTGGTATTTGAAAGATATGAATTTTTGAAGTTTGGATTTTGTTTAGGTGATTTTATCCAGGGCAAAATCTTTGAGTGAAAAATTGACCTAGTTAGAGGTTGAAATTGCTTCTAAGTTCCTCATGAAAGTTTTAGATTATGTTTTAATCTTTCCATTGATATAAAGTATGGAATTTTTGGCTATGGAATAGGAAGTTATGATTTTTAGAAGTTTTTGTTACTGTTTAGGATGATTATTAGTGGACAGAAAATTTTGAGTGAATTTTGACTCCCTTAGAGGCCAAATTGATTTTTCTGTCCTTCATGAAAGTTGTAGGTGACTTTTTGATCTTTGCATTGATATAAAGTATGACATGTTTGGACTTTGAAGTTGAAAGAAAGAAATTTTCAAAATTGAGTCTTTGTTTAGGGATTTATTAATTGGATAGAAAGTTTGATTGGGTTTTCGACCCTTTTAGAGATGGAATTGATTTTTTAGTTCTTTAAGGAAATTGTAGAGCTTCTCTTACGCTGCGTTTGGTTAGCGTCTCCGGTAGTTGGAGACGGAACGGAACAGAATGGAACAGAACGGAATGAAACAAAAACTGGGGACAGAGAGCTGTTTGGTTTATGGTGGACAAAATAGAGAATCTTCTCTCCGTCTCCAGGACAGATGTGTTTAGTTGTAGGGGACAGAGACAGAAAATAGTGCAAATGATGAATATGCCCCTAGTATTTAATATGATTATGAAGATGTAATTCAATGGTATTTTTATTATGAATGGTTTGCAATTCAATAGTTTGTATTATTATTATCATTATGTGTAATTAATGATGTTATTATTATATAATTTGTATTTATTATTA
>JANKOE010000003.1:34924716-34944757 GCA_026284465.1 Erythroxylum citrifolium
TTCTTCGCTACCATATTCACTCTTGGAATCATTCTCAATCCAGGTGCTTGTGAAAGACTTTCCTTTTCTCTTCTTCAAAGTATTAGCGCATTCGGATTCGATGTATCCGAAACCTTGACATTCATGACATTGAATTATCTTTACCTTTCTTTCTCCCTTTTGAGTTTTGGCTTGTTTAAGGTTATTATTCGATGAGCTCCTGCCTTTTTGCCTAAACTCGGGTCTGTCCCTTTTTACTCTTTTCAACCAATTACTGAACTCTCTTGTTAATAGCTCCACATCCTCATTCTTATCAGATTCATCTTCTATATCATTCGCAATTTTTCCAGTTTTCACCTGTAGTCCCACTCCTTTGCTTCTTTCTTGCTTACCTCTCAAAAGATTCATTTCGAAGTTTGTGAGAATTCCAATAACTTTTTCCAATGACAGATTATCAATGTCGTGAGCTTCCTCTATTGCTACAATTTTTGGAATAAATCTCGGTGGCAGCGATCTCAGCGTTTTCTTGAAAAATTTCACATTAGAGTACTTCTTTCCCAATTGATGAGCTTGATTTGCAATGTCTCTCAATTTTTCATGAAAGTCTCTAATAGTTTCATGTTCATCCATCTTCAGCTCTTCAAACCGCACAACTAACATTTGTAGTTTCGAAGCTATCATAGATTTTGACCATTCATAAATAGTTTGCAAAGCATCCCACGCTTCTTTAGCTGTTTCACAGGCTGATATCATTGAGAAGCATCTCTCATCAACAGCACTAAATATCGTATTCATTGCTTGTGAATTTGTAAGTGCACTTTCTTTTTCGGCTCTTGTCCATTCAGATGGATCTTTTTGAACTGTCTCTCTTTTATTATCAGTTATTGTTGGATGCGTCCATCCATGTACTACCGAATGCCAAGCTTTGTTATCCTGAACTTGGATGAAGACTCTCATCTGTGATTTCCATGTAGGATAGTTGAAGCCGTCCAACAGTGATGGCCTGATAATCGATGCTCCTTCTCTCACGGCTACGTTTGCGAAACTAGGATTTGCACCAACTTGTTACCAAGTTCTGAATCGATGACCCGCTCTGATACCAATTGAAAAATATAAAGGGGTTAATTATTCCGCAAACTTTCCGCAAACTTATTTGGCACCAACAAAATATAAAAACAAGAAAAACCAAAATAACAAAAACACCAAAAATTTGGTAACTCAGTTCGGCACACCTTGCCTACATCTGCGGGGCCCTCACCCAGGTTAATAACTTTCACGAAAGTACAATAGATTTACCCAAGGCTTTATTGAGCCAACACCACTCAACCCTTGACACTATCACTCAACCTTACTTCCCGTGAAAGAATTTCACACCCAATAACACTACCGACTCATGTTAACCTCAATAGAGAATTTTCTCAATCAACCCAATAATACGACCGCCTGTGATATTGTGATCAAGATCAAAACTATTATGTATAAAATTATATATCGGCTTTACCCAGCTGAATTTATATGCTTTTGACCTTGAGTTGAGTTTGGTTTAGGCGATACTGCTTATGGATAGTTGATGGTCTGCTCATAACATGGTCTTCCTGCGGACGAACGCACCTTCAACCTTCAACATTCTCTGCATGGCGCTACATGGCTTAGGCTCCATCTAGTACTTGTGGGCTAGACGAGGTGATGAAGGAACGCTGACTGTGGCGTGGCCGATGTTGGTTACTTTGCGCTATTATACGGGGAGGGGGTTGAATCGAAGACTTTCCTGCTAGCCTCACGATGGATATGCTTTTATAGGGCTTACTTCACCTTTTTCATTTTTGACTTTAACGTGAGCTGACCGACTAGACCAGTTTGCTCCATTTGAAAATATTTTGATATTTTGCTGTCATGGGTCCAGGGATTTGTCTTTCGTTCCAGGCCAATTTGATAATATTTTTGGACATGAGCTGATTCGTGACTTTCGTGAAATTTGGGATATGCCCAAATGTTGGATGTATGTACCACACTTTTGATGCAATATACAATTTACCTTGTATCAAAAAAAAAAAAAAAACAGAGGGAAGGAGTTTTTGTGGGTCATGTACCCAAGTAAATTTTGAGGGCGTCCAAAAGCTTAGACATAGCTAATATTCACAGCCATTTGAAATTCTCGTTCCTTGTAATACTTTTACATATTAGAAGAAAATAGTTAGTTTTTATATTGGAATATAATTTCTCGATTTTGTTTATGTAAATAAAGAAATATGAAAATAGTAAAGGTTCAAATTGAGGTGAAGGCTCAATTTTTTACCTACTAGGCTAGCTAAAT
The DNA here is from genome assembly GCA_026284465.1 of Erythroxylum citrifolium. NCBI lineage: Eukaryota > Viridiplantae > Streptophyta > Magnoliopsida > Malpighiales > Erythroxylaceae > Erythroxylum > Erythroxylum citrifolium. The sequence continues at coordinate 34,927,010 of JANKOE010000003.1, forward strand.
AATACAATATCTTTTTAACTAATAAAAATCACACAAAAAAACAAATGCACATGAAAATCTTATTCCATTTAATTAAATTTTGGGTAAAAATATTCTATAATGATTATTAGACCTAAACTTCAAGTTATGAATGATAATATGTAGCTAAAGTTATTATCATATTTTGCTTGGAGTTTCTTAATACTGGCTTGAGATTATGAGTTAGGGAAATGATTGCGATGGTCCAATCTCAATCGGGCTTAGGCAGTTAAAAACTCAATTGAACTTTAGTCAAATTCGATTTTCTTCTTTAATTTAAAATTTGGAAAAAAAAATCGTTTTACTTGAAACTACCTTATTATTGCATGCAGATTGCTGGAGCTCAATTGTAAGGCAACTCTACTTCGTGAGAAGTTGGATCATATTTAAATTGGCTAGAAAATCCTCTGTTAAAATTAATTCATGTTTGTCAAAGATAAGGGTAAATTAAACCTTATCCCAAAGAGATTGTCGCACGACCAAATCATAGTTGTGGGATCCAAGATTTGGTTGATTTCGATCGGTCACAAGCCTGTCTTACGGATCTAACTTAGAATTCTTGTTGCTTACAGCAGCTTTATAGCTATTTTCGATATTCTCTTATCGAGAATAATTAAATTATGAAATTTAAGATCAGTAACCAGAATTTACTTCGTTTAGTGAAAGAAAAAAAAAAGTCAAATACTAACAAGTCAGCATACAAACTCACGATACCGATCAATTCGATGGTGCCTTGATATCCATTAGTATAGCATAAGGGAAATAGTCCTCGATATTCCTTTATCTTATGGTTGGCTTGTCAGAACAAATTGCAGACTAGGGATAAACTACTGTTTCTCCACACCCCTAACCGATGTTCCTTGTGTGTTTTATATTCCGAGACTATTGATCATATATTCTTTCATTGTGTTTTTTCACGATCGGTTTGGTCCACTACTTTCACCATTTTCACCTTACCAATTAACAACTCGCCGGTTTCCATTCCTTCCTACTATGGTTTAAGATGTTTCCACCCTTCACCAATAGTAACTTTCATACCTTCTACATTGTCTTGTCTGTTGTTGTGTATAATCTGTGGTCTGATCGAAACCTTCGAACCTTCAGCGATGAAGCCTCGGATATAGGGAGTTTTACCTTGCGGGTGATCTTACAAGTTATAGAGCACCTCCGCTTAAACACTGAGAGAAAGTAATTGTGTGCGTATTCAGTTTCTTTTTATTCATATTGATAAAAATGCAAGTTCAAGGACATCTCAGGGATACCGAGGAGGATGTTTATACTTCCTTCCCATCGATAATAGGCAGGTCAACAGGAGGAGATCCATTCCCTACGGAGGTCCTGCCCAGATAGGTATAAACGCAGAAGGCAACCTTGACCGTGGACAAGAAAATAGAAGGACTTTCTCATTTTTTCTAGATGAGTTCCGCTTATTGTGATTTTTTGGTATTATGGTTGGATTATAATTGCTGGTCATTCTGTGTTGTGCTCATGCCTGCATGTGAATTTCTGTAATAGGGTAGTGGATTTAGTTTTCTTAGGCTTCTCGATAGGTAGGTTGTGAGGGTGTGATGTTTTCTTCCACGCTTTACTCACAGTTCCTATATATATGTCTTATGTGAGTCCTTTTGGTACGCTAAGATTTTTTTAGAAATCATTAGCTGTGCATATAACATTTTAGTATAAAAGTTTTTGTTGATTTACCAAAAAAAAAAAGGCAAATAATCAAAATATAGTTATACAGAGCTTTTGACATGATTTGTAAAACAATTAGCAAAAGGGCTTCTGTAATGTTAAACTCTAAAGCTAATTGCAACACATTAGCTTTTGGTAATCGAAATAAGCCACTTGACACGAGCTTGTTTTATAGAAGAAAGAATAAAGATAATACATGTAAAAGAAAAATGGAACATGCGTGGTTTAATGTGTCTAAAATCTAGTTAGATATGCATACAAGCGATCATTTGTATGTAACCCTGTTATCGTATCTGAAAGCTTCCTCTTCTTGGGAATTCGTCTTCCATTACTGGTTTTCACCAGGCTTTCAACGAAGGTGTATGTACGTGTATGACAGTAGTAGGGTAGACGCTCAGCAGTATTGGTCTCTGGATCATACCATACAAGCGCGCATTTCCCCACTTTCCAGTCCACCTTCAAGAGAATCCTTTCTTTGTTCTTTGAAAAGGATATAGGAACAAGCCTATCAATAGACTTTCCCAACGCTTCACAGGAGAAAGAAAAGAGTTTGACCCACGAATCCTCTATCCCATATTCCTTCATCACCCATATATCAGCACCTTTAACTGCCTTCGGCTGCATACAGCTAACACACAGCCAATCTCCCAAGACACCCAAATAATACTTGTTCTTCTCTTTAGACAATAACATAGGAAGTGATAACCTCTCAAGTTTTTCAGTAGTCGTATGAAATGCAGCAATTACCTGAGTGCTTTTGATGTTGATGAGCCAATGACATGCTTCATGAACAAACAAAGAATTTACACGTAGTTCAACATCAGTGAACCAATAGGGCACATCAATCCTTGTCCATCGATGTCTCTGCAATCTATAAACCCAAAGTTCAAGTCGGGACTTATAGTGGTACTTGTGAGGGATAGTGTCATAACAACTGACATGATCGCAAAGTACCCGGCTATTGGTTGGCACCAAATTCATAACCAAGTAGTCATCGTTCATGGAGTCGTATCCAAATCCGAACAACCCAAGGTCAGGTGCAGTAAACGATGTAGGGGGTAAGTATCTGTAGGTTCGTACGGATGGGTTCCACAACAGGATCGCCGGGATCCGTAAAATAAAACCCTGAATGCAGACCAAACCATTGCATGAGCCTACAATTGACGCGCAGGTGATTTTTATTGGCAGATAAAATGGATTAGATAATTGATTCCCGTCAAGGCTAATATGTCGTAAGCCATTATCATCCAATTCTCCAAAGATGAGACTGCTAGTTCTTTTCTTGAGGTGGCACTTCACAAAATAATTACTACTGATAATAGAAACCCAGGTTTTGGACGCGCACCTCAAACGCAGGAGACTTTTCACAGACAGTTTGCTTAATATCTCCAGCTCTATATCCTCCGCTAACCCGCTCATGCTGGACGCTCCTCTCCTAACTTTCTTTGGGTTTCAGATTCTTATACAACTATCTTGAGTTTTTGTGTCATGTAATTTGTAATGTGTAGAATTCTAGGGCCTATAAAAATTTGTACTTAGATAATAAATTACCAAACTTTGGGAGATCGTTACCTGATTATGATGCATATCTAGCTAGGATATATTACCGTTTAAGTTCGCAACGCAAGACTACATTTAAATGATTCAATACTTCTTAAAATAAACGGCAAATATTCATAAATCAAAACAGTTTAAACAGACTTTCGGTAAATATTTTAGAGACTTATAAACAATGAGTTTCTGACTTAAATTTGTACGATTCAGTAAAATACTAAATATCAATGTATGCGATTTTTTAATATAATGGTCAAATTAAATAAGAAACTATATATGTTTACTAAGCTTAACTTTTTAGGGGTTGATATAAAATAAATGCCAACCGCAGCGTACAAATATATTATTAAATAATTACAAAGTGAAATGCAAAGTTTTTAATCTTTTTTTTCCTAATTTATGTGATTTTGGATAAACATTTAGAGTTTTAAATGTCAAGATTAATTAAATCTGAAGATTAATGACAGATTATTAATCTAATAAGGTAACGATATAGAGTTCTTTTTGTAATTAATTTTTTTAAAATCTCTTAATCTTTAAAATTCTTGAATTTTTTGTGTTTTTTGAATTTTTTAAAATAATGATAAAACACATGTGCAATAAAAATTACACGTGGAATAATTAAGCATTATTTACGTGACGATCTAACTCATTCTTAAACTTAAACTTAGCTAATTAAACTCATTTCAAACTAATAATTTATTATAGTTATCTTAAAATTTTAATTTAGGTTAAAGTTAATCATTTAGAGTCGAGTTTAAAAGTTGAATTAGATTATCATATTAATAATATTTGATTAGTCTATATTTTGACATTTGTAGAACATGTGTCTCATCATTATTTTTTAACTAGTACAAAAGATAAGAGATGTTTTTAACTAAAAACTAGAAGGTGCTTTTTTTAATAAAAAAGTTCAAAAATTAAAAATTTTCTAAAGTTACTTGAACCATAAAAAATCTATCTTTTACCTAATATCATAAAAAGAGCATCAAACAAAGGTTCAATACAAGATTGTATGAAGTCATGTTACTACAAATGTTATCATATGATCTAACATCCTAGGATCAAATCAGTTAGTAGAAGTAATTGCATTGATCATTCCAAATTTCATCTTCTTTTCAGTGAGATGCAGATTCTATTAGTTGCTTTGTGAGCTACTAGTATTTCTCTAATCTAGCAACAAATTTTGTGAGTAAGAGCATATTTCTCTATTTTACAGTTTCTGAATAGCCTGTGGTTCCTTTCACACCAAATGGAGTTTACGAAACAATTTAAATAAAGGCTTAGACACTTCTAATCTCTATCCAATCTTCTATACTAATTCTCAGCCCAAAGAAGTTTGTTATCCTTGTCTAAAAATGGATAAAATATATTGATGTTGATTTGCGTTCTGGTCCAAATGGTGCTAGTGTAATTGCATTGAAAAATTGGATGATTGATACTTTCATACTCAAGAGAGCATAGTGTGCATAGTTGATCAGTGGACCCTCGAATTCTGTCCTTGGTTTTTAATCTCTTCCTAACAGCTAACCAGGTTGCAAAGGATTCTTTTGGAATTAATGAGCCTTTCCATATAATATTATACGTTGGACATTTGGAATATGAGGTTTAAGAGCTTTAAGCAAAAAGAGTTAGTGAATTATCCACTGCTATTGGGTATTTATATAGATTTTTCATCCCTAGTATGGTTAGGGGAATAATCAGGGATGTAGCTCTACAGTCTTTTTAGGCTTATAAAGCTTCCCTACTCGAGTTTTGAGTGTATTCTAGCTATGAGTGAAGCAAGATCCTCCCTTAGGGTTAGGTGGGTTTTTTTTGCTCACTTATCAAACCAGAATCAAGAGTTTTGATCATTGCCCCCTCCTGTATTCTAATGAAGGGGTAGATACCCAACCTTTTTCTTAGCATTTGTATGAATGACTAGGAATGTTCGTTTTAAGGATTTTTTTTTTAAAAAGTTAAATAATGTATTAGCTTAGGAAATGTTGTAATGCAATTGAGCCCCATCCGAAGGACTCAATTTGGTTTACAAGGTGATCAAGGTTAGAAACAGAAAAACAATACTGTAAAAACAGTAAGTAAGCTCACATTAGAGTTATTCAGCTGTTGCATTATACATTAAGCAAAATATCAAAGAATCTACTCCTAGTAAACTAGATTTCTATAGGTACAACTTTCTTCCATCATTTGGGAGCTTATTGGTTCTGCATCATCTTGAGCTCTTAAACTACCATGTATTAATTCCATCACTCTTGTAAAATCATCTACTCCTATGTTTCAACTCTCTAAACCCCGACTAGCTAATTCTCAAAGCTAAAGCCAATCTAATACTGCATTCTTTAGTTGCTTTATTAAGTAAGTACTCTCTGATCCACTGTATAATCTCCATAATAAACTATTCCATGAATTTCTCTTCTCCCTTGAAGCGTCATGCATCTTTCTATAACTTGTAGGCACATGATCTAAAAATTATTAAAAGAATGATACTTTGTTTTCCTTTGAATTACATTTTTTGACTATAGCTAATTCACGAAATCAATATAACTCTTTCCAAGCATGTCAAGATATCATAAAGGTTGCATTCTCTTTTAAACCTCAACAGACAATTTACAACTGAAGAATAAGTGTTGATTAGTTTCTACCATCTCTTTACAAAGAAAGCATATTTAAGACATATTGGATGTCTAGAGTTACAAACCTATTCCTACCCAACAACTACAAGAAGAAGGATACTTTGGACAAATGATTGACATTCCATATAATATCACACCATTTTAGTGTCTGATTTCAAATTCTCTGTAGTTTCTTGTAGATGTAATTTGTGAATTTACCTGAGGGATGTAAGATCCATATATATGTATCCTTCCTTCCTAATTCTAGAATATATACAGGCAATATATTATCAAGTTGAGAAAGAGCATTGCTCCATTAATTATTAGTTTTCAAATGTTTAACTTTAGAATTCAAAAGGAATTTGCGCTTAGATACATGGAAGAATTGAGAATTAATAAGAGGCTTTGCTTCACCTTAGTTATCATAAAACAAGGATGCTAACTCCCTATTTCCCACTCTATATATTACCATAACTGACACTCCTTCATCAGTTAAGCTAGAAACCATAAGAAGGATGGTTTTATCCTAACTTCTCACACACTTATATCTTTTAAGAAGTAGGTGAGAATCCACCTTATCTAGGTTGAATCTTTGTCCTCCAATAATCTCCATAATCTTTTACACAAATGAGTCTTGTTTCTAGTAATTATTGAGGTGATCTCTAACTCTCCATCATTTCTTAGTTTGCAAACCTCTATCCAAGTCACTTTAGCTTCATACTTTCCTGTATGTTTCCTTCCCCACAGGAAGCTTCTCATCATTTTCTTTATGGATTTAACTAGGTCTTTAGATAGGAAGATGTAAGAGGACTAATAGATATAGATTGAATTGATCACTGATTTCACTAGTTATAACCTCACTATATAGAAGAGAGATCTCTTTTGCACCAACAACTTATTCTTTATGAATTCTCTCTATAAGAGGAAGACTCTCCCTCCATTGTAGCTTCTTGGTGGAGATAGGTAGACTAAGGTAAGTAAAAGGTGATGCTCGAGTTAAATACTAGAAATCATTAATAACTAGTTTACAGACTTGAGCTCACTAGTGGAAACAATCATATGACTCTTATTTCTATTGATTAACATACCTAAAGCCTCTTTGAAGGAATGAAGAGAATCCATTAGAACACTAACTGATTGGTCATATGCTTTGAAAAATAATCAAATCATTAGTAAAAGAAAAATTGAATAAATCTAGCTTCTTACATCTAATATGGTATCTAAAGTTTGGATCCTTAATAACATTGAATTTCACTAATCTATAAATGACCTCTATATAAAGGATGAAAAAGGTATGACAAAGGGATACCTTGCCTCAAACCCATGCCACCCTTAAACAACTCAATTGGTTCTCCATTTATCAATATAATGTAATAGGTAGTAGTGATGCAAAGCTTGATCCAAGATCTGAATTTCTCAAGGAAACTAAACACCTCAAGTAGTTAAACTATGAAATTCCAATTAATAAAATCATATGCTTTATGAAAATCAACTTTTAACACAATTTTTAAGGGGCTTCTTTCTTATGTACCCTTTGAATATATCTTATGATATAATTAAATTATCCCCTATTAATATGTACTCTAAAGAAGCCTCTTGAGTGTCAATAATTCTTGACTTAACATCTTCTTCAGTCTAGTTGCCAGTAGTTTTGAGATAATCTTGTATAAGTAATTGCAACAAGATATTATATTATATTCATTGAGTGATCCAGGATTGGAAACCTTAGGAATGAGGTATGAAAAGGTCTTATTGATTTCCTTAAGTAGCTACCCTTCTCAAAGAATTCTAAAATAGCATATGTTGCCAACTCTTTAATTCAAGGCCATACTTTTTTAAAAAAATAATTATTTAAGCCATCTAGACCCAAAGCCTTTTCTGGATTCATTTTAATCACAACTCTTTTTATATCCTACACGTTTATAAATTTGTTAGCATCTCCCATTCATCCATAAAAAAATTGGTTACTATTGAAGGAACTCAATAATTGAATTAATGAACTTATAACATAGGCTCCTAGTGATTTTTTAAAGAAACTTTAAGCCTCTCGTTTGAGTTCGTCCTATGAAGTAGCTAATCTTTTATTAATATAAATTAGAAAACTAATTCTACTGTGATTCTTCCTTACAAAGGTGTCTTTGTGTAAGAAACTAGAATCTGTGTGTAAGAAACTAGAATTTTGTCCCCATCTTTGAGCCAATTGATTTGAGCTCTTTGCTTTAATAAAGAGTTATGATCATAGATAGCTTTAGTGTAAGATAATAAAGCTTTCCATTATAAGGCTATCCTTTTTACAATTATAGACCTCCTTCTAAGGTTATTAACTCTTGTTTAGTAGATATAATATTCAAGTATAGATTATCTTACCTTCCGCTATTCAATAACTTCAACTCCTTTTTAATCAACTTTAATTCTTTGTTAACAATTTGCCTGTCATTATTTCTCAAAAAAAACTTTAATTTTTTAACATAAATATAGACTTTATGCCTAACTATAGGATATCCCTAAAAGAATTGTTTCATCAAATCCTTACTCCTTTGCCAAAAAATTATTAAATTTGGAAGGGACACTTCTCCTATTAGTTAAAAATAGTTATTGAACAATGATAGGAGAATTGTCAGAAAGCCAAATGTCAATAAAATTGATTTACTTAAAAGGAATCTTACTAGCCACTCTCCATTCATCAGTTGCCTATCTCACTCCAATACTTACCTTGTTATTTTAAAGTAGGTTTTCAATGGTAAGACATACGTATTTTTCTCCCCAAGTTTTAGAAGAGGAATGAAATCAGGTAGTTTTTTTAACCATATATATTGATTTTTCCTACATTACTAACCAATTATTAAGACTCTTTGTTGAATATTAGTCTAGTTGAACACTTTGTATATGGATCCAAATAGGGATATTTTCATTCCTAATATGTTTCAGATTAATGTCAAGCCTGTATTGTTGAAGAAATAATAGCATTTTATGAATGTTCCATGGCATAGCTTCAAATATCTTCTTTGCACTAGTTCAATGTAAGGTTGAAACCTGCGTTAAAAAGAGGGAATTTATTAAGTTAAGGAAGTTTTTATTTAACATTCGAATGAAAGGAAAGAGGTCCATCAATATTTGAATTATTTTAGGAGTCTGCTTGAGTTGGGGAGATGATGATCGTCAGGGGAAGAGTGGAAATGTCCAATTATCCAAAATAACCTAGCTCGATGTGGATATTACTCTTACTTAAAGATTAAAAAGAAAACAACTTGAGACTAGGAAGAAAAAGGTTTAAATTAATGTTCCACAAACGACAATAAGAGGAAGGCAAAAAAAAAGATGGAAAACCTAAAATGCCCTAAGTGAAGTGGCTAGAGAAACATGCACTAACACACTCTGACTATAGGAATAGCTGAAGAAAAACCTAAAGGATGGAGGAGACCGAAACTAGAAGAAGAATAAATTATAGTAGAAGCTTGAAGGAAGATCTAATATAGAGAGGGAGGAGTTACAAGGCAACCCAAAGCCATTTTAGAGAGGGGAAGGAGAGTTTCTCGATGCTTAGATATATACTATACTAAGGATTTCTTTACTTATTAAGTAAATTAAATACTTTATTTTATTCTACACTAGTTTTATTATTATTTGTAATATTGTTTATAATAATTTTTCAAAGAAAATATTTCTTTTATTTAAATATGTTATTGAAGTGGATATAATGTTCTTTTTCATACATCAATTTTCATTTAGTTCCAACTTGATTAAATAACTTCTCTCTTTTCAACACGTTCTTTATGTGAGATTCTTTAATATGTTGGCAATGATTATAGATTATATTTCTAATTTATAATTATAATTAAATAAATTAAAATTCCTTTCAATTTATCTTTAATTCTCCAATTAAACAATTATAATCATAGATCAATATTAACGTCTAGCTACGCATTATGACCACCCAAATATTTAGAAATGTCAAAGTAATTTTGACTAACCTTTTCGTCCATAATTTTTTGGTATAAATCAATCATTTCATCATGCAATATTTCGACTAGACAGAGTATGAAATTAATGTCTATTCTTTTTTAGTCCAATCATATTAGTTCTTCGCCATTAGCTATTGATTCCATCCTGACCAAAGATTTCCTGAATAAATACTAATCGAGAACAATAGAACATTCTCACTTATCACTTTAAGGTGATGAATCTTATTTTGATCACACAATTACTTCCATATAGTTCATCTTACATTTAATAACTACCGATTGAATGACCCGTGATTAAAATAGGTTATAAGTAGTATCAAAACTTAGAAATCCCTATAGAAGATAACTTTGAAGACCTTAAGTCAAAGAATCACTTACAATAATCACAATGAGAATTTTCATAGACATACAAGTAATGTTCCAAATAGATTTCTCATGTCAGATTAGTTCAATGAACTTATTCTCTAACAAGCACCCATATGTTTGTTTAAGTATCTCCATACTTTAGCTTATGAGATCGACTACTTTCTTTGTAAGGAAAAACATAACGTGTGTTAGTCTTGTCCAGTCTTAATAAAACAATGACTATGAACAATTTAGGAATAATATATAAATACAATATGAATCTCATAATTATAATCTCATTATAATTTCATTTGCAATGTATAATTATTCCATAGACTTTATCATATATATCTAAACATGTACAAGATAAAAAATGCCTTTAAATAATTTGTCACTAAACCACAACTGTAGGGCATAAACCAACAGGAGTTGCCTCTTGTGACGTGACTATTGATGAAGAGTCTGGCCTTCATGTCGGAATCTATCTGCCTGGAGGTAGACTACAACAACAAAAGTAAGTTGCCAATAATCCTCCATTTTCATAGCTGTGGTTTTTTTGCATCAGCCAAGTTGTCTGGTTTATGTAACATAAAATAGCACTAGGCTTGTTAAGTCGGCTAAAGTCATTTGCGTCTTTGTCTACCTCCGGCAAGCCCTCGAGCAATGCTTTCTGGCTGCGTGTGATGACGGGCTGGCTGCTCTTCTCTGGCTACGTTCACTTGCTCAAGGAAAGTAACATGGGTCGCGGCTTAAAGATCAGGCTAATTTAAAGTTTGTTTTTCTTATTGGAGATAGTACTCGGCAAGATTAACACAAATAAAATTTTGTCATTGGAGATATTGATTAACACAAATGCTAGTCAACAATCTAATTGTTTACCCTCTTTAGTAGATAATGGACCTCAAGTAAGGGTTTTGGCAGGATCAATTTTCAATATTCAGTCAACAAGCATAACGCAACCATTGTAGTTGATCCTACAGATCCTTCAATATAACATCAACTCCTATTTCACGTAAATAAGCGTTCAAATAGGCTTTGAGTTTCAGCGAAGAGCTTGATAAAATGGTATTTAAACCAGAATCAGTTATGAATCATTGCACACTTCTCGTACAAAAACAACAAGAGAGACTTTATCATTGAGTGGAAACATAACAATTTGAGAAGTTTCAACTATTAACACATGTATTCAATTTTATCAAGAACAATTCTAGTAAATGTACCTCAAGTGAGATGAATAGATCATGAAATCTCGACTCTCGACTAGCGAATGAGTCATGTGATATCTCCATACTAGGGGGAAAAATGATAAGAAGAAATTGGTGATTTATGTCTTACAGTCAATCGCTTTGTGGCTGGGTCGGTCATACTAGGCCCGAGCCCAATCTCAGAACGACACATGGGCTGATCGGCCCATTCTTCGATATTGACCTAATTCCTATAGGTATTTACTATATAAATTCATTACCTCATCATGAAAAAGGTACGATTTTAGAACCCTAGCATTCTTTATTCACAGCCACAAAAAACATTCACAAAAAGACTAACTTGAGCGTCGGAGGGGCCTACTGGCAGTCAACCCCAGTATGCCTTTACTGTTTTGCAGGTATTTCTTAGCCAAAGTCAACCAATCTCATGGATCCAAGCAACAGCGCCCAGCCCCATCAAAATCAGACGGAATCACTTTGGTTGCAGTTTAGTTACAAAATCTTTAAAGACATTCTTTATTTTGTATATGCTTAGATATATAAGATAAAGTTTATGAGATAATTATATATTGCAAATGAAACTATAATGAGATTATAATTATAAAATTCATATTCCATTTATGTATTATCCCTAAATTGTTCTTAGTTATTGTTCCACTAAGATTGGACATTAATTGAACGTAAAAAGGCTAGCAACGTTATGTTTTTCTTTATAAAGGAAGTAATCAATCTCATAGGTTAAAGTATAAAAATACTTAAAAACACGTATGGGTGTTTATTAGATAACAAGTTCATTGAACATACATGATATGAGAAATCCATTGGAAACATTACTTGTATGTCTATAGAATTTTCATTGTGATGATTGTATAACTAATCTTTTGACCTGAGGTTAACAAAGTTATCTTATACAGGGATTGTTATGTTTTGATACTACTTATGATCTATTTAATCATGGGTCATGTAATTGTAATCATTAGATCAATGTGGTATGAACTATATGGAAGTAGTTGAGTGATCAATATATGAGTCACCACCCTAAAATAATTAGGAAGAATATTTCGTTGTTCTCGATTAATATTGATTCATAAATTCTTGGCCAATGTAAAATGAGGTTTTGCAAATAGTTTACAAATGTCATTAATTGAATCGATGATTAATGGCAAAGAACTAATATGATCAAACTTAAAAAAGATTCGCCATGTTCTATCTAATCGGGATATTGTATGATGAAATGATTGAATTATATGAAAAAATCATGCAAGAATAAGTTAGTCAAAATTAGTTTGACATTCTTAAATATTTGTGCGGTCATAATGCGTTCCTAGACGTAAATCTTGATCTATAATTATAAATTGTTTAATTGAAGAATTAATGATAAATTAAAAGGAGTTTTAATTTATCTGATTATAATTATGAATTAGAATTAGAATATATAATTATTGTCAACATAATTGAGAACCTAATGGGTCTCACATAAAAAATAAGTTGAAGAGAGCAAAGACATTTAATTAAGTAGGACTTAATTGTAAATTTTGAGAAACTTATTATTAAATATGAGTTATTTAATAAATAAGGATCAATATGAGATATTGAATCTTATTTTAGCATAATTGGTATTTAATTATAATTATTTGTAATTCTAATTAAAGTTTAATTAAATTAGAATTTAATTTTAATTAAATCACTAAAATGTCTAAAATTTATTATAAATAGGCTTTAGTTTTAATGGAGATAGCACTTCTTGCTTAATCTTTTCTTTAAGAGTTGCAGAGTTCTTTTAACCTGTTCTCTAAATATTGTTAGAGATCGGATACTTATATAGTTATGGTGGTTAAGGTGAATCGATTTGGAAGTGATTTTAAGGATAAGACAAGACAAAAATCAAGCTTCGAAATAAGATACGAGTTACGATTTATCCTTTGTTATGGTTCATGTATTAATCATTTTACATAATTAAAGAAATCTTAATTTTTGAAAAATTAAAGTTACAAAATAATTTTATAATTATTCCAAATAGGAAAAAAAACAAAAGGATCAAGGAAGAGAAACAATGACAAAAAGAAAAGCCAAAAAAAGAGAGAGTGTGTGTTGTAGTATGCCTTTAGTAGGAAGTCGCAGGAAGAGACGTCGTCTTTTGCAAAGCTAAGGTCATTGCAAGGGGTTCGCGAGCTCGCCAATTATTCCACCAAAGCAAGTCCTTACAATCCACAACCACTTCGGTCATTCTCTTTATCTCTCGCTTTTACCCTCCACAACCACTTTCACTCTCTAACAACCTTTAAGAAAGTAAGAATAGACAAAGGAAGGTTCACTTCCAGGTAAGGGCTGAAAGGGTACCTGCCTGGGCACTTTTGATATGTCCCTATTGTCTTTTTTTTTTAATAATGACCTATTTTTGACATTTATAAAAAACTTTAAAAAACAAAATAGAAACTTTTTTTAAATTTAACATGGGCTTATAAAACATTAACAAACAGCCTGCTTGTGTTAAGTAAATAAAGGATTCATTTAAAAATTGGCTACATCAAAAAATTATGATGTTAAAAAAAATTATAAATCCAATGTCACATTCAGTAAATATTTATGATACATGTATAGGATGTACTGAATGTGTCCGAGCCTATCTCACGGATGTATTAGAAATGATACCTTGGGACGGATGTAAAGCTAAGCAAATTGCTTCTGCTCCAAGAACGGAGGACTGTGTTGGTTGTAAGAGGCTTGCCCAACGGATTTCCTGAGCATTCGAATCTATTTATGGCATGAAACAACTAGCAGCATGGGTCTAACTTATTGATACTTTATAGAAAACCTCACTTGAATCCATTTGATTTTTTGTTTATTGACAAAAACCCGTACTCGAAAAAGAAAAATGTTCACTTGCTCAAAGAAAGCCACATGAGTTGTGGCCTAATGATCAGGTTGATTTTACCAATTGGATATAGTTCCGGAGGTAAGTTGGTCTATGAAGTTGCTGCACGAGCTGGTCATGAAGATTTGAGTTCGGTGAGTTGATGTGAACGCCTAATTGGCTTGTGGTCCATAAAATTTCACGTCACTCTTATTTTGCCAGAAGGCTTCGACGCACTTTATAATGCAAAAGTTAGAAGGGTCTCCTCTAAGGTGATTGGATGGTTCTACCTCCTAAACACGTGAAATGGACAAAAAGTAACGTCCGAAAGGGGTCGATAATACTTGGATTCTAATGGAAGTCACAAGCTACTTAATGATTTGCAAAGTCTCATTCAAGGTATGGAGTACAGCGAATCAAACTTTGTAGGCACTAATTGTCAATCTATCAGCTTTGAGTCCATAGAATGAAAGGTCATTGTTGCTATTATTTGAGTCCACAATCAGCTTCTTCTCCTTGTGTACAGCACTCTGATCTTATCAAGAGAAGCTGATTACTTAAGAATATGCAGCTCAACTCAAAAGAACCAAAACAGAGAATACAAAAGAACCAATATTTGATTATACACACATACATAATCGGCAAAATGGTTTTAAAACAAAGCAAATGAATTCATTCTTACGGACCCTCTTGGCATAAATTAATAACCACCACCAACGAATTACTCTCTTCTACAAGAGCAAGACCAGCATGCCTGAAACTGCGAAAACCATTTGACTCCAGACACCTAAGTTGATAATCCTGTGAGAGGAGCTTGGAGGGGATGTTCCAGGGGCATGAATCTTTGTACTCGCATCAGCTGCTGGACTATCTGCAGCAGGGCTACTTTCAGGAGCTGATGCCGGAGCTGGCACTGGAGGTATATTGGTTCCGAAGATTGCCTCAGGCAACAGGACATTGTCAACCCGATAAATCGCAACAGGATCGGTTGAGTCTATACTGCTGGTAATTTTAGTTCTAGTCCATCCTGAATCAAGGTGCACAGTCCCTGATGTGTCTGTGAAGTTCAAGGCAAATTGGCCAGCACCAGCAAAGGTACTAACAGGGCCTACTTGACTAAGATTCTTAAAGTCAGACAAAGAATAATAATGTGGCAACGCATGGAAAAGCAAGAGTTGCTTAAGCTGGTCTTGAGTGAGCTTTGCCAAAGAAGGCCTCTTTAAGGAATCAAATGCTTGGTTGGATGGCACGAAGACGGTAATACCTTCCTCAGTATTATTGGCCTGGTTTTGGAAGGTATCAATTACCTTGGTCGATTCAAGATAGTTGAGGAAGGTGGTGTATGGGCCTGCTACTGAAAGCAAATGTGTGAGGTTTACATAAGCCGGTGCAGGTGCTGGTGCTGGTGATGGTGATGAAGTTGATGTTGGTGTTGGTGCTGGAGGACTGGATGTTTGAGCATATGTTGGCGCTGTAAAGAAAAGTAGCAGTGCACTACTCAACAGAAGAATCGAGGAGATCTCCATAATTTTCACAAAAATATGAGGTGCCCTGTATATTGTGACCAGTCCCCAAGTTACTGCAAGAATCAAATCATATTGAATGTCAACATCAATGTAAAGTAAAATCACAAACTTGAAGAGGAAGAACTTGCTAATGTTTCATAAATCAAAACCAAAATTCCAAACCGGCAATACCCAAGTTACCTAATGACTCAACATCAAGGTAAAGTAAAATCACAAATTTGAACAGGAAGAACTTGCTAATGTTTCATAAATCAAAACCAAAATTCCAAACCGGCAATACCCAAGTTACCTAATGAATGCGAAAACCATATAAACCTGAAAATGTAATGACTCAACCAAATACCAGATCTTGCTTGGTTAACACCAAAAAGTTCAACAATAGATGCCTAAGAAACGATCCAACTATCTTTTTTTTTTTCTGGGGATGTTCAATTTTTGTTAAAGAAAATGTAAAATGAGATCTAAGCCCGCATATCAAATTAGTGTGCATACAATGGCAGATGGTAGTGAGAACTAGAACCATGAAAGAGAAAAATGAATGGAAAGAATTACAGGAAATGAGATGCAATATAACAACTTGCTAAATCCAAAGAAATTAACACAGCTTTGCCAAAACTCAGATCTGAATCCGACTTCGAAGTCCATTGAACCTTTTTATTAGTAACATTACCATTTCTTTACTCAGTTGGAGTGATGGGTTGCCTTAGTAAAAACAAGTCAAAACATATTTGTGGCAACCCCAAAAGAAAGCACAGAGAGATGGGGAAAAGTAGAATTTGAGCAAGAAAACCACAGCCACTGGATGGACATCAACAGAGAACAAACGAAGACAGATCTATGCCAGTATGAAGTCAGAGTAACCATAATACTACATCAGCAACAAAACAAAGATGTACATTTGCAATGAACGGCTAAAAGAACTTAAAAAGTTTCGATATCACATTAAATGAAGATAAAGAACCATAGAAATAGTTTACTGAAAGGAAAGATAGCAACGGCACTACATGTTGAACTGACCAGGAGTAATTCGTAGAGCACTATTCTCTGGTGGGGAATGAGAAAGAAGAAGTGAAGGAAATGAAATGTGGTGTTGAGATTATATAAAGATGAACTCGTAAATTGAAGATATAAAGGGGTCCGGACTTAAGAGGGTGGTACCAGCCGGTGATGGTGCTTACAGTTACATGGGCATCTTGGGTTGATGTCACTTTCCCAAACTTGGGACGGTTCTTTCTTGGAAGACAAAACAAAGAATGCTTTCTTCAATGAAAATGAGGCTCCATGTGGGGTGGGCTTTCCTAATCAACTCTCATCTAAAGATTTGTTTTTTAATTTCGTGTGACCAACCCTTTCTATATATCTATGCGAATTTTTTTTCTTTTTTTGGGATTTTGGATGAGAGATGGATTAATTTAATTCATCCATCGTCTCGTAAAAAAAGTCTTGTCGAAGTTTACCCAATTGGAGGCTCAAGCATAATTGCATCGCTCTTGTTGTAGACTCACTTTTCATTGCAACTTTACTCCGTTCATTTGTTTATTAACCACATTTTGGATCTCTCATAACGGGTTGATCTAATATTAATGTTATGAATGTCATACCGGGTTCGGTATCAAATTGGGTTCTAAAACAGAACTGTACCGGTACCAGTCGATACCGAGTACCATTTCGAAAATTTTTAAAAATTGCAAAATAGCACATATTGTTATATTATACAGTTGTACTGTATACTTTACTAGTTTACTGTTTATATCAACCATGCTTTCATAAATCTTAATAATAAATAATAATAACAATTATTCATTTTATTATATATATATATATATCTTTATTATATTTTAATTATTTCTATATATAATAATCATCTATATATAATAATTATCTAAATATAATAATTAATTGCAAAATAATGAAAATAATTAATTATTTTCTATTTTATCAAAATTTAGAATTATTTTTTTAGAATTGTTGTTTTTTCAC
>JANKOE010000003.1:34944857-34964891 GCA_026284465.1 Erythroxylum citrifolium
GAAGGTCCCGGAACAAAAATTTTTGTTTTCCGCACTGTGTCCATGTGATGGACACCCCGGGATTTTCCTACAGTGGTCATAGCCTAAGAATAAGCTGTTGAATTGCATTTTCCAGGCAAAATAGTTGCTCGAATTAAGCTTTAACGGAGCCTGTGCAGCAGCATTGAGGGTGATGATAGTGGATTCATAGGTGGCAGAAGTAGTAGTGAGAGTGACATCCATTAGGATCGGAAAAAGAAATGACGTTAGTCGGAGGCTCTGATACCATATAAGATGTATAGTATTTTGGGAGAATGAATCAATTTTATTGATCTACTTGTTTTACATTTATATTGGTACATATACAATTTGAATTGAATGTATTATCTACAGTGATTCCTGAATATTTGTAATTTGATATTGTAACCAAGTTGATTTGATCACACAACTGGATGAGTTAATTTGTTGCCGATATTTTGGGATATCATTTGACTTGGTAACGTGGGTTGTTAGGCTTCATTAGGTGACTGGGTTGTTAGGCTTCATTAGATGACATGGGCGTCTCCTTATAATGGGATAGATTTATTTTTAACTACAAAAATAATGTTATTAGTTACAAAATTTATTTTGGTTATTAAAAAACTGTAGATAAAATAAATTATAAGGGCGGAGATTTAACTAACTAAAAAAATGAGTCATCCAATACTTAGTAAGTTAACTTAGAAGAGTTAGAATCTTGCCCGTAGGGCATAGCTCAGTTGGTTCCGGAGGGGCAGATTTGCTCCAAGGTGCAAGGTTCAAATCCCACGGTTTGCAGTGTGGGAGCAACATTTTTGAGCCCCTTGTGGGCTTTGAGGGTGGGCTCCTTGTAAGCCTGTGGGTTGCTCACCTCTCCCAGTCTCCCTTAGCGGGCCGCTGAGTACCTGATTTACATCCTTCCAGTTGTTTCGTCGGGCCGGGGTGTGGGGGGCCCTTTTGGTTGGGGATTCAACCTTTTGCTCCAAAAAGAGTTAGAATATTGGACCAAGGAAGTTGATTGAAGATATTGAAATGATTGAGACAAAGCGCTTAGACAGGCTAACGGGATTGTGGAAGTTATTAAAGGAAGGCTGAAGGGGTTTCGGTTATGACTAAAAAGGAAAGAAGTTTGACAATCAGAGGGAGGGAAAGAAAACCAATTAAGTTGAAAAGCTAAGTCTGATTAAGGGTTAATGAAGGTTTAGATGTAATGCCTGAAATAGCAACAGTTTGAGGAAAGTGTTTAAAGGATAATTCCTGAAAAAGATGTTAGAAAAAAGCATGGACTTAAAAAGCTATATAGAGTCTAAAGAAAAGTGAAGAGAGAATTACTTTTGGTAGCTCTTGCTTGTACGTAACTTTTTACTTTTTATAAAGTTCTGATTTACCCAAAAATAAAGTGAAGAGAGAAGGAAAAGCCTTTTTTAAAAAAAATATCATGGTGTTATTTTGAAATCAATAAAAATAATTTATTAATTATAAATATGCTTTATTGTAACTTCTGATTTAGTATTAATGTAACAGACGATGACAAAACTTACGTAAGAAACAATATCATAAAATATAAACACAATCAATTAAGAACTTCTCTGGTTCAAGAAATTCTTCATTAGTTGTTGAATGTTGTCTTTCTTCAAAATCAAAATAAAATTGTTGGAGGAAAGGGGCAAAAAATAAATTACAAATATCCCGAGCACAGCTTTTGCTACGACCAACCCGGATGGAGCAACAAAATAGTTACTGTGAGAAGCGTTATATGGAAACAATATTATTGCACGAATCTGTTGTCACATGAAACTTAATCAAGCTTTGCCTACCGCATGAAGTAACCATCTTTCTGTCACAAAACAACCTATTTATTTGATATCAATAATGTATTCGTTAGCTGCCGAGATTTAAAATGCTTATCAAGCAACCAGATGACAAACTTATACCTTGCTGCCTCCCAGAGGAAGAAGTTGTTGACCAGGATGCTTTATAACAATCAAATCAAAGAAAAGTAACATCTTCAACCATGTCGAAAAGTTCAATAACTATGATCAAATAGAAATGTATTAACCAAGTACAACCACCGTAGCAGCGTTTATCTTGATTGATATTTCTGTTACTGGCACTTGCTGTAAGAATAATTATCTACAATGAAAAGAAGATACAATCACATGTTAAACTTGGGATGATGTGAGGCTGACACTGAATGCCGAAAAAAGCATCGAATCAGTTTGGAGCATATTAATACTTGGCATCTGAACTCCTGGTTCTATTTTTTGAGCAAAATTCTTTCCCTGCACATTATCCCAATAAGAAATAAGATCTCATCTTCAAGTAGCTTCCTGGGACGAACATGCACAATTGATCTTACTAACATATTTGCATTCCCAAGAGAATCTACACAATTTGCAATCGTCGCAGGTATTCACGAATGCATTACAAGTAAAAAAATTGATTCACCTGTGAAGGAGCTGGAAAACAAAATCCATAACAATCATACAAAGAAGGTGACCAAGCATTTGAATAGCTACTAATACTTAACATCCCGTACAATATTGAGGATGTCTCACCTAGGAATTGGCAAGAATCCAAATAAAACTTATCACTGTCATCTTATACATCTCCTAGGTCAAAATAATTTGGCAAAATACCCCTTTCTTATTGTACCACCAACTATCCCATTCAACTGGAGCCTTCTGTTACAGAAGATTGCTGGTATCGAAGAAAAATCTTCACAACAGAGTTAAAAAGTAACAAAAAAAGATGCAGATACGTAGCATACCTCATTCATCCACAAATCTTCAAGCATAAACCAGAGTAACTGATTCCATTGATGTCAAACATAAGAATGCTCATTTTTTATGCATGGATCATGATCAAAATCAAAATCCAGATTTAATCATCATGGCAAGTTGCTGAAACATCAAATACAGATGATCACTTACGTTAAAGGTATTAAGGATCATTTCACACATTTCCTGATCAGGAAAAACACCATGAGACAACATCATGAAGAAAAAGTACATGGTTTCAGCCATTAAACATCTTTTACATAACCTATTAATTACAGCACTATAATCTTTGAGTGAAACTTCAAAACCAAGTTCGACCATTTGATGGAAAAACATAAGTACTCTATGGAAATTGCCTTTAACACAATGCGCCTTTATCACTGTTGAGTAAGCAACTTTAGTCAACTTTATATTTTGTCGCTGAACAAAAACCAGTAGATGGTCAGCATCCCAAAGGTTACCATAGGTAGACAGACCATGGATGAGGAGATTATATGTAACAGTCGTTGGCTCAAGGTTATATAATAACATCTCATCAAGTAACTGAAATGCTTTCCTCAAATCTTTCACCCGGCAGCAATATTGTATGATGGTATTATAAGTTACTTGATCTGGGAAGAGACCTACGTCATGCATATCCTCAAGTAATCGGAAAGATTCTTGCAACTTTGACTGTTTGCAAAATCTTTTGATTAGCACAGTATAAGTTACATGAGTTGGTTCTATAGCTTTTGCTTTCATCTCCAACAATAATTCAAACATTTCGTGTGTATTACCCTCTTCACAATATGCATTCATTAGAGTAGTGTACGTTACTGCAGTTGGCTCCAGTCCATGCAGCTTGATGTTATTCAACAACTTCCTAGCTTCAGCCACCCCTCTGTATTTGCAATATCCATAAATAAGAGAATTGAAAGTGACAATACTTGGACTTATCCCTTGTTCCATCATTTGGCTGAATAACCGTACAGCCTCTTGATTATTTCCAAATTTAACATAGCCATTAATCATGATATTATACATAATGACATCCAGTCTCATGTTACCCATTAGCAAAGAATCAAAATACTTTCTTGCCTCCAATAACATCCCTTTCTCACAGAGACCCATCAGAATAGCACCTTGTGCGAAAGATTTTGAAGAACTTTTGCTCGAGTACATTTCCCTATATAGTTGAATAGCCTTTTTGACTTCTCCTTGCTTGCATAAAGCATGAATAAGCATACAGTAAATTATAATATCTGGTTGCAAGCCACTGGCCTCCATTTGATTTAATATGCTCAGTGCTACGTCAACCATTCCACTTTTACACAAGCTGCTAAGCAACACATTGTATGAAACGATACCCAGTTGAAACCCTTGTGAAAGCAACTCCTTCTGCAACTTTAATGCTTCCTCAACATTGCCCATTTGACAATGACCAAATATCAACATTGTGTATGTCATAAGATCAGTATTTTGGCCTTCAATTAGCATCTTGTGAATAACCTTCCAAGTTCTACTCATCAAGCCACGATGAAACCCTTTAGCGAGAATTTTGTAGGTTACTACATCAGGTTGCACCCCGTGCTTTTCCATGTCAGTTGAGAATTTCAAAGCTTCTTCAATGGAACCAGCTAAACATAATCCATGAATAAGAGTATTATAGCTATACACATCAGGAAGTAGTCCAATCTTGAACATTATACATAAAACAGCCTTGGCCATATCTACAAGCCCCAATTTACAGTAACTTGACATAATAGTATTAAATGAAACAATGGAAGGTGCATATTTATTCCCCTCAGGCCCAAACAAGAACTGAAATGCCTCTTGAAACTTAGACTGTCTACATAGGCCATCAATAATTATGGCACTAGTATTGTCACTCTGAGGGGTGCCACTATCTAGTAGTTCATTATACACATCCCACATAATGTCAGTGTCTCTCAAGTTGTGCAGTAAACTATTGTATGTCTGAATTGAAACTTTCATGTTTAACTCTCTCATCTTCAACAGAATAAAGAGGGCATCACGAACCATTCCCAGTCCAGAATAAGCAAAAGCCAATGAATCCCAGATCACATTACTTGAATCCATGTCCCTAAAGCCACACCAAAGCAGTTCATACATCAAAGGAGCTGATCCAGATCCTGTAAAAATTGCACACATTCTATAAACAACAAAATGAGCAACATTAATTATTTCAACAAACAAAGAAATGAAAGTCAGATCATTGTAACTAAGTACAGTTACTACTGTTAGTTATGACTATAAACGCAAAAGGAGAACTAAACAAAAGAATGAATGAAACAAATACCTTCTCTTCGAAGCATTTGGTCCAAAACAATACGCAAGTCACTGAAATGTCTCTTTTCCGCCAAAATATGCGCAATCCTTAACCTAGAAACCCTAGAATGCCGGAAACAGAAATCCTTATCCAACAAATTGAAGAAATCCACCGCAGTTACTGCATCTTCAACACTCAAATCCTCAATTATCTGGTCCACCTGAGAACAACTCAGCGTCGGAACGATGGTTCTAAAGTGAAACCCACCAACAAATTTCCTAAAACCCAAGAACCTAAGACCGGAGAGAATTTCATGAACAGGATCACTCGAGATCGTACCGGTAGTAGTGGCAGTGGAGGTGAAGATGGAGAATTTAGAGATTATAAGAGGAGAGAGGGAAGCGAGAATCGAAAATTTTATGGGAAATTTCAAGGGATTTCCGCATATCTGTAGCATATAAAAAAGGAAGGGTTTAGGGTTTATGAAAAGAAGATGAGTGCATAGAAGAAGGCAATTTCTTAGTTGGTTGAGAAATGCTTGAGATTTGATATTAGGGTAGTGAAGTGAAGGAAAAATTGGAGCTTGAAAACTAGGGTTTTCGAGAAACGTTGGTTGGTTTCGCGGCAATTTGGTCTGTACCTAGATGGAAGTTTTACAGTAGCACCTAGATGGACGTTGTACGATGTCGTTGAGTCTGAGGGAGGATTTAGTTACAATTGAAAAGCTAATATATATAGTGTTTACATATAACTTAATTAACTACGAGTATTTTGGTTGTAAGTAAGATTTTCAATAAATTGTAATGGTTTTTAATGGAATATAATGTAAATAAATATAATATTAAAAAATTGTTGCTTAGGAGAGATGAAAGAGTTCATAATATAATATAGTAAATGTTGTTTAGAAGAAATGTTCATAATGTAATATAGGAAATATTGTTTATTATTTTACATTTCATCGTAAACCTCTCAAATCGGAGATAACTTATTTTTACTATTTATGATAGAATAGGATGTAATGTGAAACTTTTCTCTTCCATCCTATTTCATTTCATTCCATTATAAGCTCTCCTTTCAAATAATGAAATAATATTGCATTCCATTTCATTTCATTAATACTCTCCTAACCAAACGTAACCTAAAGAAATATATAGATGAGAGTATTGGATCAAGCATATCACTGTGATACTTGTTCTTTGTACCGGTAGTTAGGCAACAAACTTTTTTCAGTAAAATGTCACACATCTAACTAATGTTACGAATATCGTACCGATCTTAGTACTGATTGGGTTCTAGTATGATACTGTATCGATATCAGTTCATACCAGAACTGTTTCGAACAAATTTTTAAATTTATGAAATAGTTTTTGAATTTTTTAAAAATTACAAAATAGTCTATTATTTATAATTCTACATAAACCTAATCTCCGAAAATCATAATAATTAAAATTTAATCTAGAACAATATATTTAGACCAAGTACAGCTTTCCTCCTATGGCTAGTAGTTAGGAACAGAGTAGCAATGATGAATAGACTTCAATTTATGCCAAATCTGGATCAAATATGTTGTCTGTGTAAGGAAGGAACATAAACAAGAGAACATTTGTTCTTTCTCTACCCTTTTCCCGTCATTATTTGGAATAGGATCAAAGTTCTTCTCTCATGGCATGGGGCCTCTAGTTCGTTCATAGAGATAATAAGTTCCTCGCTGAAGGACAAGCTTCCGCTTCACTCTAAGAAGAAGGTACTAATTCTAGCCATATCTACTCAAGAGATATGGAAAAAAAGAAATCAGTGAAATTAAATTTATAAATACGATGTGGAACGTAAGGAAATAGAAATAATTTCACATGCTTCTGTCGAGGGCAATTGATGTACCTACAAACCTGTACTAAACTTAACATTAGTTTTGCAGTAGAGATGCTGAGTAGATATCAAAGTAATTCTGGTATTAATCATTAGAAGGCTGCAAAGAAAGTGATAAGATATCTTAAAAGAACAAAGAATTACATGCTCACTTATAAGAGGTCTAATCATTTAGAAGTGATTAGATATTCAGATTCAGCTTTTTTCAGGTGTGTTGATAGTAGAGAGTCAACATTTGGCTATTTGTCCCTATTAGCTGACGGAGCAATCTCATAGAAAAGTACCAAACAGTTTGTCATTGCTTCATCCTTTATAGAAACAAAATTTGTAACTTATTATGAGGCTGCAATTCATACATTATGATTGCAGAACTTTATTTCAAGGCTTGGGATTGTCGACGCAGTAAGTAAGCTGCTGAAAATTTATTGTGATAATTATGCAACAATTTTCTTCTCTAAAATCGACAAATACTTCAGAGGTGTAAAACACATGAAATTAAAGTAATTTGTTATTAAAGAAGATATTCAAAAACAAAGAGTGCATATAGAACATATTAGGACGGATCTCATGGTAGCAGATCTTCTAACTAAAGGTTTACAACCAAAGACATTCAAAAAATATGTGCTTAGAATAGGTCTTGGTTATGTTGATGATTGATAATAATGTTTAATGATGATGTTTTAGCACTTTTTAGCTCAATAATAATGTTTCTAAATTTTATATTTTTTACTCATTATCTATACGTATACATGATTGTTTGAATAAGAAATGTATATGTATTTTCACAACTAGAATGTGAACTGTATGTTGTTTATATACAACTTATGGACCTAAACATAATAAGTTCTTAATGTAGTGGTATATGGAAAGGAGTATAAGATTATATTGTGTATGACCGCCATAACCCACATTATGTGATTTGTTGTGTTGAGGTGCTTATGATGTTAAGGGTTTATAAGATTTAATTCTTACTAGCCTTATGTTAAACTATTAATTGTAATGATGAAACATCCGGCCAAGTGGAAGAATGCAAGAAATATAGCTTGATGTTGTGGGCTAGATTTTCTATAAGCCCGTATTAAACTTGGTTTAGGGTTTCTTAGTTTAATAGTAAATTAAATCTTAACCGTTAATTTAATACTTGATAGACGTACAAGATTTAATGTAAAAAAAAAGAAATGTATATAAATTAGTCATCTCTCTACCCTAATTAAGTACAAAAAAACAAATAAAGAAAGGACATGTTTGTGTATTGGAATATCCGTTAAGCTATTGTATAGAAAGAGGGTTAAGAGAGGGAAACAAGTTCGTAATTGATAGAAGCTTTCTCTCTACATCATAACGAATTCCGACCAAGGTAAGTGATCTATTCGCCTTATCTATGTGATTATTCTTATATTCAAGATTTGAATAGGCACGAATGATTTACGTATAATTCATGATTCATGATGATTTATCTTAATAATCAATTAGATTAAAAAAAACTTACACCGTCCTCTTATGATAAGGACGAATGGCCATATAGAAAATCCAAAATGATTCTTTGACAGGGCTGCCACGTTGATCACTCCGACATGTTACTAGTTATGTTTGTCAAATTAAGCAAGCTAAGGGATTATCTCCGAAAGGGAAGTCTGGTTTGTTCACAGTGGCTGGCTGATGAGGACTTCCTTTCTGGTTTGTTCACAGTGGCTGGCTGATGAGGACTTCAACCAACCTCAAGATGTGGCATCCTCTCAAGAGATGAGTTTGATTTGGTATACTGACAAGTACTAACTTGAATTTTTTCAAGTTGCTTATAGTTCTTAAGTCAATAGTGAAAGTATATAAATCTTGCGGCTGCTATTGGCAAATCAACACGTAAAGAGAACATGAAATTCTCAGTAGTTCAATGAGCATATAAATAGTGTAATACAAACTAGAGAAACTTCCTTTAAGAAAATTTTTTTTGAAAAATTTCAAGAAAAACTTTTTGCAGTCAGTGTAATGCGAACAAGTTTTGGCTAAGTATACTGTCTATTTTAAAATATGACAAATTCCATTATGAATGCCTGTTAACTTTAATAATTCAATTTAGTATGGGGGGCTTGATTTGAGATAGTAAGTAGCAGGAAGACGTACGCTTTTTTTTATGAAATGCATCCGAGAACAGGAACACCTTTGCCTTACGCATGCAAATGTAGGAGAGGGAAAAGAGAGGCAAAGGTGATGTGACCGATTGACCTGGCCAACAACTTGAAAGGCTGAGTGTTGTGCTTTTGAGTTATAGTGGGGGCTTTAGCCTTTAGCACGTGATGTTCCTTGACATTATTAGCTTTCGCTTGCTTTCTTTCTTTCTATGTGATGCAAGGCATTTGCAGCAAGTCCTGTATTTTTGGACATGATGGAAAGAAATTTCAATTTCAGACGGCCGGAATATAAAACCATAACCGATAAATGTGCGGATACCAGCCAAGTGTTTTGTAACAGATAAACAAATAAATGAGCCTGTACTATTGCCTCCTCCTATCTCTAAAGGTGCAAGAACCCCCTC
Organism: Erythroxylum citrifolium; assembly: GCA_026284465.1. Lineage (NCBI taxonomy): Eukaryota > Viridiplantae > Streptophyta > Magnoliopsida > Malpighiales > Erythroxylaceae > Erythroxylum > Erythroxylum citrifolium. Next base: position 34,954,303 of record JANKOE010000003.1, read on the forward strand.
GATTAGTTGTATTAATCTGATTTCTTTTTTGATCAAAGGAAAACTGTTGAAGCAGATTACAAAAACAAGTTTGGAAAATCCAAAACAGATCCTGCAATATCCTCAAATAGGATACGTTCAGTGCAATATCAAAATAGATTACACCAACAGCAAAACGTTCTTCCAAGTGTATTATTTATTTTCTAACTCAATTCCACACGTCCAAGAATTTAATCGAGGATATTGCTGGCCAACTCCACCATATGCAGCAAACAAACTAGAGAAGGTAGGCAGACACTTCAACTTTAAAGAAAAAAATCCAACCTCTTAACATCCTAAGCTCTGCAGCCTATATCCAACTCGGGTGGGATAATATCACTAAACCATTATCCGCCCCTGCAAAAGATGGTCCAGGTACCATTTCTAAACCTTAGACAAAAGACTTCGAAACGAAATAGGAATCATAGTGTTATCACACCATGGCCTTGACTATGCTAAGGTAACTTACAGCTGGGTTGATGAGAACGACACCAATGAATCCATACTCGATCCACAGCAAAAAATAAAACGCAGAAGCAGCATAACATGCTCTTTCTAAAGATTTCATTCCCACAACTTATTTACAGAACAAGTCCACAAGGTGTGAAGCAAAAAGAAAAAAAAAATCAATACAGGAACGTTAAAGAACAAATACAAGGAACTCTAAGCTCATCACTCAGCTGATGCCAAGAATATTTACAGAAGTTCCTCCTAATACTTCATCCCAACTATACCATCTTCCCAGGGAGAAAAACCCATGAGCGAAACCTAGACTAAGCACCATTCACTCCAAAATACCTACAAGGCTTATTATTCTAATTGAAACTTCTATCAAAACTGGCACGAAGTACCAAGCCTCTGCCTCTGCCTCTGCCTCTGCCTCTGTCCTAAAGTCACAGATTTCCGTTTGGAAAATGCTGGGTACAGCAGTTCCTGAAACTTCTCCAAAAAATGCCCCCATTCTTCCTCATTCATATCTGCCAGCTTCACAAAACTCATGCTTGCAGGTAGTTGCTCATTCGCACTCCTGTACCCAGAAGAAGTGCTTGTAAGATAGCCATTTTCAGGTCTCATTCCAGAGAACTGGGAATATTTCTGGTTCTTGACACCTAATATTGTATCCTTAAGAGACATAGAAAGCTTTGCCATGGATGGCAACCTTTCAGGAGTAGCCAAGGCAGCAGACCTCTCCTGCCACTCCTCCCCATCGATATTAACCTCCTCTTCAATGCTTGCCTCCGGCTTGGAAAGTGGGTATCGAGTACCAAAAGACCCAAAACCAAATTGGAGTGATGTTCTAGCAAAATTTTCATGATCTATTTTTAATTTTGGATTGTGGTCAGATTCTGCTTCATCACAGTCTATGGCGAATTGAAACTCAGCATCTCCCAGGTCAGTCCTAGGAGATAAAACTTCCCTCTCTGCTGTCAACCTCTTTGCCTCAATGCATATAACCTCAATCTCACTAGGCTCCTCCTCGCCACCTCGAAACTCCCTACTCATCATCTCACCAATCTCAGCAAGACAGAGATCTGAAGCTGCAGCTTCCTTGAGGAAAATTGTGCAAAGAACCAATACCCGCAAACAAGCTTCCCGAATCATTGGGAGCTCAGACCGCAGCATCACACAGTCTTTAGCAGGATCAAGTTTCTGAATGTACTCAAGCTCATCATCTGAGAAAGGAATTGATGCCTGAGGCCAATGAATCCACTCAAAATATGGATCCTCCAATGTTTCTGGCAAACAAAGCCCATGGTCAATTGGGATCAAATCCACTTGCCCAAATCTCCCAATACCATCAAGCTTTCTCACTAAAAGGTTTCCAGCATGTCGGTCAGTGTTAAAAATCCTAACATCTAGTATTCCAATACGATGCACAGAAGAAACTGGGTAGCTTGATGTCCCATGATCACTGGCATCAAAATCATGTGGTATGAACTGTTGGAAAGATGCAATCTTGCTAACCTGCTTCCTCTTATACGACTTGTTCCCATTCACCCCATCATTGACATTAAAGATTGAGTGAGTGATCTTAACAAGAGCAGTAGGGGGCACACTGGCAAAGTGATTATAGTCAAGAAGATACGCTGCAACCTCCCTCAATCCTGTCTCTCCAACTCGCACAGATCGCTTCAAACCCGGTTGCCCAAGAGCTTTGCCAACAAAGCCTTTTGGGTTGTTTGGTGCAAAAGGCTCTTCATCTGTTGGCTTCACAATTGCAACACTCTCACCCCGGCTATTTCTTAAGTAATATGCACCTCCTAGACCACCATGAACAGGAAGTGGATCAACACCCAACTTAAATGCCTTCACACTGTCCTTGATCACTTGTTTCAATTTAACAAAACTATTTGCTTGTCCTAATATTTCTATAGGACCACTCCCATCTCTTTGCCGGATGTCCTTCCCAGTTGGTGAAAGACAAGGAGTTGATGAGCTTCTATGCAGATAATTCCTGGTTAAAAGAAGAGATGAATCATTACGAACAGCACTGAGATCATTGTTCAGTACCATATCTCCAAAAGTTAATGAACTCCCATCAGTGGGGAAATTTAGGGCAAGCTGCAACCTTCTTTTCACAGTATGGGCACTGTCACTTCGATCCAACTCCATACGCAAGACACGTCCAGTCTCTGTTTGCACAAAAACCCTTCTCCTTCCAGCGGGCTGTTTCCCTTCGATTCTCTTGCCACTGTGGTATTCCCCACTCAGCGGGCTTTTAAAGACTGCCACTGCCATCTGAGTCTGAACTGGGCTGTCTAACTCACGAGACATGAAATGGAACAGGAATCCTAGGGTCTACGTGGTTAGCAAGAGAGGCGACAATGAAGGAAGACAGTGCCTTCCCTGTCACGAAAGCGCCAAACTCCAGAGTTGATAAAGTTCTAAGAAAATGGTGCAATCCACTATCAATCATTAATTGTTGAGCCTCCCACCACAAGTTCGAAAAGCAAGAAGAGTTATCAAATAGTGTAACTTAATGCCACAACAATCAAGTCATTTCCCTAAGATCCGATTCCCAAGAACATGAATCTGAAAAGATACGAAAATCTCGTCAGAAAAAAAATTTACGAAGGTGATTCCGGAGATTAAATACTAGCACACACCACGAGTAAACCTCAAAATCGGTTACCAAGACTAGCTACATGTGGAAGGACAAGAAGAGCAGCCAATTATATGCTCCTATGCCAATAGGTCGGTATGCATTTATTACGTTCATTACAGACTGGATACACATTATCACTCGTTACACAAGAACATTTTCCAAGCATTAATGTCCAAATAGCAAAAAGGCTGAAGAAACTCCCTTGTTTACTTGCTTCAAAAACCACAAACGAAAACGTTCAGAATACTGAATACAGCCCATGCAAATTTATCAAGAAGGCTTTTTGTAGGTTCATCATAAAAACTGACCAAGTTAGTAGCTACATCACAACTATAAATTACACAAGTTACGTACGTTACCCATAAGCCCACAAGAACAGAAGTTTAAGAACCCAATGAGAGAGTGCTCCTCTCAATCAAATCAAAGAAAAACAAACAACATAAGCATCAAGAAAACAATGAAGAACTTACCAAAGAGCGAGATCGGAGAAAATCTCACCAACAATGGGTAATGAATAAGAGCCACTAACCAAACTGAACCTCGAAAGACAATAAATTGATCAAGAACAGAGAAGCGTGGGTTTAAAATCACGACTTTAACAAAATGGAAGGATTTGGGGATTTATGGGGTAATAAGGAATCGTCCGAGTGAACTGAGTCGAATACGCCGGCTTCCTTAACCCCACACAAACACGCACAGACAGGAAGCCTAAAAATAGAGTCCGGAATCCAGGACTCTTCTTCTCTTAAAATTTCGTTTTCATTTTTTCCGTTTTTGCTCTCTTTATGTCTGGGCTCTCGCTCTCTCTTTCTTGCTATTTCTAAGATGGTTCTTTAACGCGGAATCAAACCTGGGTTAGTATTTAACGCGGAATCAAACCTGGGATTGGGACTGTAGGGAGGGAAAGAGGAGGCGGTGACGTGGAGATAAGCCATTGGGTGATGAGTGATGACGTGGTAAGAATCACAGGAAGAGTATTTTCTTATTTTACTTTTTCTTTTCTATTTATTTTGTTTTAAAATTTTCGAATAGCCTTTCAATTCGTACAATTTTCTTTTATTTATAGTCAAAGTACTAAACACTAACAGAGCGTGTGTGTGGGTGGGTGGAGACTGGAGATTCTTTAAATGACTGAAGTGATCGCCGGGCAAAAATTTAAAAATAAAATAAAATAAAATTAGAAACAGTAAAGTATTGGATTGTAACAGATAAAATAGATAAAACTATCTTCGTATTGAGGATAGAAATATGTTTAGTTGCAATTGACAGAACATAAAAATAGTGTCAATGATTAAAATATCTCTGTAGTATAATATGATTGGAAATGTGTAATTTTTTGATTATTTTAAAACAAATGATTTATATTAGTAAAAAAGTTGACAGATAATAACAATAATAATAACAATAAAAAATTAATTTCGTATAATAGTAATAATAATAGAAGAAGAAGAAGAAGAAGAAGAAGAAAATTAATAATAATAATAAGAAATTTAATAATCGCAATAATAATAAGAAAATTAATTATGAATAATAATGATAATAAAAAAATAATTTTATATAATAATAATAATAATAAGTACAAAATTTATAATAATTATTATTAATAACAACAATAACATTAGCAATAATGTATTATTATTATTATTATTATTAAAATTATAATAATAAGATAATTAATTCTATATAATAATAATAATAAGATAATTAATTTTGTATAATAAAATTAATAAAATTAAAAATAATAAGAATAATAATAATAAGAAAATTTATAACAATAATTAATAATAATAATAAATAACAATAATTAATAATAATAAAGATGATGATGATGATGAGTTTAATAATATAATTAAGAATAAAAAATTGCTTATACGAGGAGGGATATTTCTGACATTTTCTTATGTGTTTTGTTTTTGTCCGTAAGATAAGAAATCATGTATCACAGTCTTAGAAGGAACAAAAAAATTTTATCCTTATCTTTTAAAGACGGAACAAAAATGAGTGAGGACTATAAATAAACACTACAAGGTATATAAATTTTATGTCCCTGTTATCAGTAGCTAACCAAATACACTACTTTAATAAATGAAAATCAAAGTCACTCAATCCAATCAAGTTATTTAGACATGAATCTTTTGTTAGAAGATATTGCCCCCATGAATATAATCACGTCCCGTCCCACTCCACAACTTGATACTTTTAGAGAACTTTAATGGGTATAAATGTGCCAATTTGATACCTTTAAATAACTTTAATAGGAGACACAATCCTCCAGCTATTTGTCTATTCTAGTATAGTAATAAAATATGCCCATTACTCTGATAAAGCCATGAATAGCTATTAATAGTTCTTCATATTTCTTTTATAAAAGTAATTGCTTTATAATATCCATGTTAAATTATACATAACTATCAGAAAGATATTGTTGAGATTTTATAACAAAATTCCCTATTGAAGTGAATTATATTAGTTTTCATTTCTTTTTTAAAATTGAAAGGAATTCGAATCCTTAATTAGGATCAGACTTGAGTAAGAGAATATGATTATGTCCTAATATGACTTATTTTTACAATATTAAATCGTAAAAATTTACATAATTGATTCAAAGTTACTTTAATAATCTTTTTTAATACACAAAAATATTATTTATGCACAAAGGGACAAACTGTCTAATTTATAATAAGCTAAAATGCATTGTTTATCTTTTGGTATGTTATGCCCCCTCTATTTTAAAAATAGACTTATTACCTCATTTTACTATTAATCAATAGAATTTAGAATTTAAAAAGACGTTTTTATATCTGTATTATGATGACATCACCACAACTGTACATGTTGTATTTTTTGACAAAAATACCATTTTAGTCTTTTGTTGACTAAAATACCTTAAACTTCTATATCTTTTTGCTTTATTTCATTATGTCCTTTATTTCAAAAATAAAAATTATTTTAAGCATAGATACATTTTGATCGTTAATAAATAAAGAAAGAAAAAATTACTAAAAATATCATTATCTTCATAATTGTACTTCATGACCGTTAATTTATCAAAAAAAAATTAAAACATAAGGTTTATTTATGAAACAGAATTAAAAAAAGAAAGAAATTTTATTAAAAGTGTCATTTTTCATAATTGTATGTTCTAATTGTTAATTAATGAAAAATTACAAATTTTGTTTGTCAGTTACCTTCTCACCATTACTTCACGAAAAAAGAAAAAATAACTAAAAATGTCATTTTCTCCCAAATCGTATTGTACGAGATATTTCTATTCTCTAAAAGAGACTTGGAAGGAAGAAACACTTTTCTTTGCGAAGATAATAAATGACTTTATTCTAACTCTTTAAAGCACAATAAAACAAATATTTTTAGATTGAAGAAAAATGTCATAGCAATCTTAATAATACCATTAGCTCAACAATTCTTCAAAAAACTGGCAAATAATAACTTTTTTTTTGCTTTGATCCAAATAGAAATATCAAAGCTAATCTCCGATAGTTACAAAATGACTATTAATATTTCACAGGTTACCAAAGTGCTATCTATATTTCAGTTTGTTCAGGAATAGCATATGAATAATAACTTAAATATCTAAATAGAAGACAATTCATAATACTGAAACTTCAATAAACTATTGTTACTCAAAAATTGGACTCTTCCAAATCAAAGAGTCAGTGGTGTTCCCCATTTTCTGGACCACTATCCTTACAAGCATACACTTCAATAAGAGAATTTTGATTGGACAACAAGTATTCACCGCGTGAGATTGTCGCATCTCAATCTACAAAAATTAAGTGTAAAAGTGTGAAAAATGTGAAATACTATGGAAATAATTAAAATAAAAAAAAACATACTCTATTGCTGGTAGGATTCGAACAGTAAACTAGAGAAGTAGGTTGTTAAAAAAACATACTTTAATCGCAAGTTTTGATTGTTCACTTGTCCTCAGTATAAGTTCTTGTTCTAGGTATAGATTCTGATTGTTCACTTGTTCTCTTGGAGTCTCATCATTAATACCGCACCAATTAAGTTGTTTGTCTAGCTTACTAATCAAGTCTTCAATATAAATCTTAATATGAGGTTCATCCTTATAAATGCCAAACATCTCAAGCATAATGTCATCATTATCTAGATTCCTACGTCATAAATTTGGCATCCTAATATGCATTGGCATATTAATAAGCATATTCATTTTCTATTAAACATGTTGTAGCTCAATGATTGACATATAATCAAGATCAATTCTAGGTAAATATGAAACTTCACCTCCCATATAATGCCAATTTGGATTTTTCTTAAACATACCACCATGATCATAAATAAATTTTCTTTTTTTAATTTTTTCATAAATTAACAGACATGAAGTACAATTATGAAGACAATTGTATTTTTAGTTATTTTTCCTTTTTTTCTATTAGCAGTCAAAATGTAATCCATGCTTAAAATAATTTTTTATTTTTGAAATAGAGGGCATAACGAAATAAAACAAAAAATATAGGGTTTAATGTAATTGTGTGGAGTGTGCTCTTTATATGCTGAATCTCATTTGCATTTATTGTGTGATTGTAATTGTGCAGTTGCATGGTGGCAGCAGTGGGATGTTCCTTTTGATTTTTTTATTGCGGCATATTTGGTTGATTGGCAAGCTTTAAATTTGCGTGCTCGTGCTGTGGGTCCTTTTAGTTTTGCCTAGGTACATTGGTTTCTGGCAGGTATTGGGTGGTTGTGGAAGGCTAGGAACTTATGAGTATTTCAAAGGGAGTTTCTTTCTTTGGCAACTTTGAATGGTTGTGTCTTTAAAGTTGCCATGGATGTCTCTTTGACTTCGGTTTCAAAACCGAAGCTTCAAGGTGTGAGGTGTTGGATTGGTTGACTGCTCCGCCTACTGGTTGGGTGAAGTTGAATTGTGACGGCAGTTCTATTGTTAATCCTGGGTTGACCAGTGGTGGAGAGTTATTGCGTGATTCTTTTGGTCATTGGCTAGGGGGTATTCATTTCGAATTGGTGTTTCGACTATCTTGGTGGGGGAGTTATGGTCCATTCGCGATAGATTGATTTGTGCATGGGATTATGGTTTTCGACAGGTCGTGGTAGAATCGAATAGCATGGAGGCAGTGAGGATGGTGACTTATGGTGTTATCTCTTCCCATCCCCTGTCTGTTCTGGTTGTGGATATTCAAGCTTTACTTGCTAAAAATTGGCTTTGTTCTATTAAGCATGTGTTTCGTGCAAGGTAATTTTGCAACAGATTGTCTAGCTAAATTAGGTCATGACATTTCGTCAACTTTTTAAGTTTGGGAGGAGATTCATGACGCCCTCTCCTTGATTATCTGAGCTGATGCCTGTGGTATTTCTTTTATGAGATAGTTTTAGTTTTCTCTCATTTGTAACAAAAAAAAACAAAATACTAATAGGGTATTTTTGTCCAAAAAATACAACATGTATAGTCGCGGTGATATTCTCATAATATAAGGGTAAAAAAATGTTTTTAAATTATAAGTTCCTTTGACTAGTGGGGTAATAACTTCATCTTTAAAATAGAGGGGAGCATAAATTACCAAGGAATAAAATATAGAGTGGTTAAATGTCTAATTAGACTCATAGTTATGAACATTTTTTTAGCACCAAAAACAAACACGTCATTATTCATTAGTTAAAGACCTTGACATTGGGTATGATCTCATAAACAATATTTTGTTAGATTCAGTTCGAAACAAAATATGTTAAAGAAGTCTATCTTTTTTTTAAACGGAAGACGAACAAAGCAATTACACAATAAGTTTAGGGAAACAAATTCCATAAAAATCCTTTAAGAGGATATGATGGCACCCAACGGGTGTTGTAGGAAAAAAAGTAACACCGACAGCAAAGTGATTGGCATAAGTAGCTAGCCAATCCGCACATCTGTTGCTTTCTCGATACACATGTCGATGAACAACAATTTCTTCACTACACCGCTTCGGGAATGGCTCCTCCACAACCTTCAACGCCATCATTCAGTTCTCGGGCATGATTGGGTGATCCTCTTCGGCATTTCGTGCTGGTTCCTTTGGAAATGGAGAAACCAGGCCCTCTTTGACGAGTTTTTTACTTGGGCTTCCTCACCCCGATCTTTTATTTTGTCTTATGCAGGTGTTCTCTGCCACGCGGTCAGATGGCACAGTCGGGCTATTCCTACTGGCCCCCCACCTCGGCACGAGAGTCATATTGGCTAGCAAAAACCTCTGACGGGGTGGATCAAGCTCAACACAGATGGCGCCTCCAACCGCTCCTCACTGACCGCCACCGCCGGGGGCCTATTGCGCAACAGTGACGGACACAGGCAGGGTGGTTTTTCGCACAATATCGACTGGTACTCGTCCGTGGACGCAGAACTCTAGGATGTGTATACTGGACTAACACTGGCTTGGCGGCTGGGACATCGCCGGATTGAACTCGAAGTTGATTCCATGGTAGTGGCTGATCTCCTCTCCTCTTCAGACCAGTGATCCAAGTCGCTTCATCCTCTTGTCCGGAGACTTCAAAGAAGTCTATCTTTCTTTAGACGTTTAGTGTATATGGGCGGTGTTAAAAGTAAACTCAAATGATGTCTACCCTATAGATTCAGATAATATATACAAAAGATCATTATATTTATGGTTGCTAATTCCTTTATTAGATTTATGGCACAACAGAGAAATAGGATTAGGGTGGTGCACCTATTGGCAAAAGCTCCATGTAGGCCAGTTGAATCTCTTAAAAGTATTTTTTTCCCTTTACCAACCAATGTATTAATTTATATATGTTTAATATGTTAAATAAAATTTAGAATGTTATTGCAGTGATCTGAATACCGTTCGGTACCAGACGGTACCAGCCGGATCGTTCCGTTCCGGCCGGGATCCGGTACCGGAACGTTAACAATTGTACCGGGGAAAAAATCTGGCCGGTACCGGCCGTTTTCGGTCGGTACCGAAGATACTGAAAAAATCCGAACAGTTTCGCAAAATTTAGAAAACCTAGGGACTAATTTGCAAATAACCAAAAAAACCCTAAAAAACTACCCCCCACCTTCGGCCGCCCACTCTCTTCTCTGTCGCCCGTCGCCTGCGTCCGTCTGTCGCCTGCCTCCATCCGTCTGGCCCTTGCCTGCTCCGTCTGTCTCCCTTCGCTGGCCTCCCTGGTCTGGATCTGGACTCCAGTGGTCTCCTCGCGTCTTCCTCTTCTCCTCCTTCAACGGCGACAAGCCAACAACGCCTCCGCTGGCCTCAAGCTCCCCGATCTCGCAACAATCAACGGGTCAAGCTGTGTCACGTGTCGGCCTAGCCGCTTCCTCCTCCTCAACAGACTCGACATTGGTGAAGCATTTCTTGTCGGGCTTTGGGCTCGTGACCTCGCCGGTGACAGCCCCCGAACCACCTCCTTTTTCAGATCCGAGAAGAACCCTTGTTTTCTCTCCATTTGATGGCTCTGCTTCACTCCTCAG
>JANKOE010000003.1:35097311-35114226 GCA_026284465.1 Erythroxylum citrifolium
GGCTATAATCAACAAGAAGAAATAGACTATAATGAAACATATGCTCCTGTAGCTAGACTAGAAGCTATTAGGATTTTGCTTGCATATGATATTTTTCACAGTAAAAACTATTTCAAATGGATGTGAAAAGTGCATTTTTGAATGGTTTTATAGATTAAGAAGTTTATGTGAAACAACCCCCATGTTTTGAAGACATTGATAAACCAGATTATATCTATAAACCTCATAAAGCTTTGTATGGATTAAAATAAGCACCTCATGCTTGGTATGATCATCTGAGTTCGTTTTTGATTAAAAATGACTTTATTAGAGGTCAAGTAGATAAAACATTAGTTAGGAAAAATATTAAAAATGATTTTATCGTTGTACAAATATATGTAGACGCTATCATCTTTGGTGCAACTTCTAAAAAATTATGTTCAAATTTTGATAATCTTATAAAAAGTGAATTTGAAATGAGTATGATGGGTGAATTAAAGTTCTTTCTTGGTTTTCAAATTAAACAAACTGAAGAAAAGATTTTTGTTCATCAACAAAAGTATATCAAAGAACTTTTAGTCAATTATAAAATGGAAAATGTGAAACCAATGTCAACTCCTATGCATCCTCCAATCTTCTTATCTAAGGATGAAGTTGGTAAGAAGATTGATCAAACTCTTTTCAGAGGAATTATTGGTTCTTTGCTTTGCCTAACTGCAAGCAGACTTGATATATTGTTTAGTGTCTATTTGTGTGCAAGATTTCAAGCAGATCCTAGAGAATCTCATTATATTGTTGTCAAAAGAATATTCTGATACTTGGCAGGTTCTACTGATCTTTGCTTAATGTATGAGAAAGGTAAAGATTTCAGGTTAATTGGCTACTATGATGCTGATTATGTTGAAGATAGAATTGATATAAAGAGTACAAGTGGAGGCTGTCACTTTTTTATCATAATTTAATTTCTTGGTTAAGCAAGAGGCAAAGTTCGATTTCTCTATCTACTGCAGAGGCTGAATACATGTCAGCTACAAGCTGTTGTTCACAGTTGTTATAGATTAAGTATCAGTTAGAGGATTATTCTATCCAAGAAGATTAGATTCCAATCTTCTGTGACAACACAAGTACTATTAATCTCTCAAAGAATCCAATACAATACTCCAGCGCAAAGCATATTGAAGTTAGAAATCATTTTATAAGAGACTATGCACAGAGAGGGATCATCAATCTATAATTTGTTGAGACGAATCAACAATGGGCAGATATCTTCACCAAACCCTTAAGTGAAGACAAATTCAAGGAAATTAGATGAAATCTTAATATGGTAATGTTAAATGACCATTCTTCTGAAACTCTATAATCCAAACGATTCGTTCTAAAGAAACTGAAAAGTCGTAAGTTTTCAGATTATATAGTAACGGTAATTTTCACTCGGTAGTTTCAATTTCATGATTACCGGAGAATCAATTAAAAATGTTACAAACTGTAACTTTTTAAGAGTGTATAAAAAAAGGAAATCATCTCAGAATCTGCAATGCCTTACACTCTAGAATTTTCTTGAAAAACTTCAAAACTGACTTATTCAAAGTGCTCTCAACAAAGATGATCAAATCCTTTGTTTTAAACTTCAAATCCTTCTCATTTCATTTCATATCTTTCTTTCATTTTATATATACTAACCTCGCTTATTTAAGCGAAATACATCTTTGTGTTTAGTGTTTATCTTTTACAGATTAAAAATGTTGAAATCTCTTGTCTATAGAAGACTCGTCGATTTTACTTCTTTGAAGAATGATCGAATGAATATCAAACCAAAGATTGAAGCAGTTGGCTGGAAGAATTTCTTCAACATCCGAGAGACGTTGTATTTGAATGAAGTATATGAGTTCTGGAAGAATTCAAAGGTGGTAGACAACACCTTGGTATTGATGGTAGATGGGTTATCGATAATAATCACACAAGATTCTATTGTGAAGGCTATTGGGTTTCCAAATGAAGGAGTAGAACTGTTCAACAATACAAATTGGGTTGCTGAAAGTCTTATAGACAAAGCCAACATCAATCGATAACTATATGGATCTAGTAATCTAGGAGTCAAGAAGTCTTCAACCCTCATTCTGAAGACTAGGGTTCTTCATTCACTTCTTCTCCATTGCATTTTACCAAGAGCAAGATCAAAGGACTTGGTGATAATGAATGATGAACATTGTCTATTGGACCTCGATACCCACCTAATTTTTTGCTGAAAATCCAAGCTCAAGATTGACTTTCCTCTCGCTCTTAAGTAAAGTTTTCTTGATTCCCTTCAATAAACCAATTTCTATTTAATCCGTATTCAAATGAAAGTTTATAAAAGTTCAAGAATGTCACGATTGCGACCCGTCAGCCCCCCAGACCTGAACACCTCTTACTCTTTTGGCCATAACTTTGTCATCCAACCTCAAAATGACCTGATTTTTGAAGCAATGGATGAAATTCCAATTGGAAGCTTCCCAAAATGTGTTCTAAAATAGAAGAATGAGTTTGCTCACATTTTGTAACTCCGAATGTTGGGATCCGAAAATGGGTCCAACATTGTCTGTTTCATCTACTCAGTCACCAACCTATTAATCTTTCATTCTTGATTCTGAAGTGCATGATAAAGGCTAGGGAGGATTATCATTTGAAGAGTAGTTCTTTACCTTACGGTATGCTATTAACAAGATTCTTCAAAGAATCTGGAATCCTACTTGATAGAGGAAACAAAGGAAAGATGAATGTTAAGAGTATTATCAATGCCTCTAATATTCACAAAATGGGGATCAAGATTGAAGCCGAAGCAGATGTAGATTTTACACCGAAAGAATAGTCTAAGGGGGAGCTTTCAGTAAGACGAAGCAAGAAAGAAAATGTTTCATCAGAAATACAAGCAAAACCTCGATCGTCCGGAAGAATATCAGTAGAGAAAAAGGTTGAACAATCGTCTGATGAGCAGATACAAGCCAAGACGTTTCCAAAAAGGAAGGGAAGCAAGGTTCAACAACTAACTCACCAAGTGTCTTTAAAGAGGAAGGCTGAGATGCTCCAATCAGAAAGGCCCGAGAAGTCAAGAAGGTCACCAAGATTAATGACCTTACGACAACAAGAACAGAAGAAGCAAAAAGTTCTGATTCTTGGTGGAGATTCTAAGAGTAAAAAGGAGCAAGAGTAACAACAGCAGCCTACCAAACCAATTGTCTCTATCCCTCAGAATCAATCAGCACAACCATCTAGAGAAACAGAGATAAAAAAAGGAAGTTAGTATTTGAGAAGAAAAAGCCTTAACAACAACTCTCTTCCAAATCAGTAGAAAAACAAAAGAAGAAAAAACTTATTCAAAAGAAGGTTTCATCATCTGATATTCCACAAAAGACACAGACTGTTAAACAACAGCTAGTACCTTACAACCCTCCTCAACCGATAAAGAAAGAAGAATTAAAGATGAAGGTCATAGAAGAATCAACACTTGATCATAACAGAGGTTCAATTATCATCAGAGAACTTTCTAAATAGATAGTTAAGGTTCAAGTTGAATCTATAATAGTATATGATCAGACGATACATCTTCTAAGTTCTGAAGAATGAAGACTATATAGTATTCTGCGAGATGAAAAGACGGAACCATATCCATTGAAGATTACTGAAGTTCCTTATACAATCTATCCAATAATAAGAAGACGACAATCAAGATTATACCAGATGTACAATCTAGGCCCCCAACACCAGTCATGAGCAAAGAAAAAGGAAAGAAGAAGAAGTTTCCTAAAAGACACGAAGATGATCTCACAGAAGAAGAGATTCAAGTGGTAGTGAAAAACATAGACGATATATGTCATGTAACTCAACCTGTAAGTGTCTATATATCTATGTATCACATCATATATCAAGGGAATCAGGAAGTAGTTTTGAAGCATCTACCAAAGATGAAAGTTTCAAGGTAGTTGGCATAATATTAGAAGGAAGGTACAAAAGTATCACAATTGAAGGTATCGATTTTAACTTATAAACCTTTGTGCATTTACTCATTCATTTCAAACCCTTAGGTTTTATTTCTTCAGTTAAAACTACTTTACACCTTCTAAGGCAACCAATTTATGAATTACCCAGACTTGATGATCATGATATCCCTGAAAGAAAACAACCTTTCAAATTACCCTCAATTAAAGTCATAGAATTAGACGATTCACTTAGAAAACAATTTGCTTTTGAACAAACTCATCCACTTAGTGAAATAATACAAGATGCTACTGTTAATTCGAAGTTTTTGAAGAATTTCATCAAATGGAATGAAGCTAGTCACAAGCAGACAAAAGTTTAGGAAGCCTTAGCTAAAAACATTGAAGAAATTTATACTAGGGTTTATGAACTAGGTGATGCAGTGGGTGATCTTCATGAGGAATTAACACTTCTACGTGTTTCTATAGAAGAAGACCTCAAGATGATCCACACTGATATTCAATAAATGCTTTCTGAAATTTTAAAGCGTCTAAAATGAACTATCTTTTTGATTAATAACAAATAGGGGGAGAACAGTAGAAAGAATTACAAATTTTTTTCATTGTATATCTTGGTTTATTTTATTCATCTGACTATTATCTTTATTTGTCTGAATATTATTTTATCTTCTAATATTATGATTATTTGTTATCATCAAAAAGGGGGAGATTGTTAAGTCAAAAAGACTTCACTTCTTCTATTAATTTTGATGAAAGTCAAATAATAATAATCATAGAAGTGTGTGAATTATTTTGAAGAGTTTATTAAGTGCGCAGATAAATGTAAGTGACACAAATCATCAAATCAAGACAATACTTAAGTAAAAGCTAAATAAGACGCATTAGATGAAGTGCTTAGTCTAAGACACCAGACGAAGCATATGAATCTATGCAAGATGATGTAATTAAAGAATGTACTAGAATGTCAGTTAGTTGGAGTTGATTACAGGACTCAACTAATAATAGTATTTAGAAGATTCAACAAGCAGAATTCTCAAGAAGAACGTTGAAGATTTATGCTATAAATATTAGTTATAATTGTAAACAAAAATAGATACAATACAAAAAGAGAAAAAGAATTATGATTGTAAAAAGCATACTTAGAGAAATTATGTGCTCAAGTGCTCACGTAGTGAAAAAAATGTTATGAGAAAAGAGAGAAAAGAAAGAAAGAAAGAGAGCAAATATATCTGTAACGTGAAGCTCAAACAATATCTTTTTGAGTGAAATAAAGGCTAGAGCCTAAAGAGCTTAAGGAAGCAGATAAAGAATACTTTGTGAAAGAGACCTAAAGAGGCTCTACAAGTGTAGAAATAATACTTGTAATGTTGAAGGATATAGTGAAATCTTAGACGAACTCTGAGGACTGGACGTAGCCCAAGGTTAAGGGTGAACTAGGATAAATCGCGGTGTCATATTCTCTAACTCTTATCTATTTAATTTTCTTATTGTTAGAAAAATAGATACTAATTTTCATTGTTGCATTACTCACCGAATTAAGTGAATTGTTTTTGTAATCATCTGAATTTGTAAAGAAAATCAAGAAGATTTTATAGATTAATATCTTAAACGATTTAACACAATTCAACCCCCCTTCTTGTGTATTTTACATATTATACATGATTTCTATATTAACAAGTGATTTACTTCAGATATCCACTCTGAAACTGATTTGTTGTTGACATCCTCAAAGATGGCTATAAAATCGCAATTGTAATTGATTGTATCTCTTATCCATTAGTTTGATCATTTAGAGATTATCAACATTGTAGTAGCCTGAGACCTTGATTCCTTTCACTACAGGAGGATAATGGAGAATGAACTCAAACATATTTAGCCTTAAACCCAAAGTGATTGGGGCCATAACTTCTATATTCAGGTTGGTTAATACCTGAACTTTGATAGGACCACTTGCAGAAGGTCATCAACTAGTGGTAGTTGATTTGATAGACATGTCTAACTCTCCTTAGCATGTTTGAGTGGTAGACTCAGATTGTCATAGCTGAGACACGCCTATGTACTATCAATATGATAAGCATACTCATATCTCTCCTTAGCTCGCCCATGTCTTCCTTTAGTGCACATATATCTCACCTTTTTCTTTTAAAAAAGTAAGTAATAAATTCATTCAAAAGGTAGAACTTATAGACTGTATGAAGTTACATATCCTGATAATGGAGCTCATACAAATTAAGGAAACTATAAAGTATAATATATCCAACAACAGTAGATTCTAAATGTTCAGCTGCATTTTAATGTAAATGGAAATGATCAGTTGATTAGCATTAATCATGATATCCATTCTTATTTTAAGTCAAACTTGGTTCCAACTGTATTGTTTATACTCTTAAGCTCTTCCAAAGATTTTGGTATTTTTCATCCTCCAAATATAGTGCAGCAGTATATCAAATCCAGTTTTGAAGACTCTTTGGTCTTCTCTACTGGTCCATCCCAAATTGTTAGCCCAAGCCAAGCTATTCATCTAGTTGAGATTTCTGTCTTGTAATTCAAAGATATTGAGAAAAGCACTCCATAGTTGTTTAGCATGAAGACATTTGAAGAACATATGGTCCAATGTTTAAGTTTCTTTAGAACATAAAAGGTAATTTGTATTCTTGAAACTTGGTACCATCCCTGTTCCTAATTTATGTAGAGTTGCTAACCACAAGTTGAAAGAGAGAGCTAAAGCAATACCTGATTCCTATATCAACTAGTGAAGTGGAAACTTGACCATAAGGCCTAACAACAATTGTTTACATGATTGAGTTGTAAATTTGTGAGACTTATGAAGCTCCCATTTGATCTCATCTTCTTGTACTTGACTTGGAGAATATGAAGGCCATTGATTAACAATAGATTTGATTCCTCTACACATATGAAAATACCAACGCCAATTGTTGTTTCCAATTAATGCATGCACTTTCGTATCTTTAAGAATAGATACTCTTAAAGCTGCAAAGAGGTGAGTGTCACATAAAGGCCCTAAGACATGCCACTTATCAAACCAAAATGTCGTGCATTTCCCATTTTGAACATAATGTTTGATATGAGGGTGCATGGAGGACCTTGTATGTAAAATCTGTTGAAAAGTGTAAATTTGCGAAGAAGTATGAGAAATAGACGACATGCTTTTCTGCTTAATATTAAACATGTTAACCAATCTTACCCATAGGCTTTCTTTATCTTAGCATATCCTCCAACGTCTACTTGCTAGCAAAATCTTGTTCATTCTGTTAGCTGAATTGGTTCTCAATCCTCCATACTGCTTAAGAAGACATATAACACTCCATTTAACTTTGGACATTCTTCACTCCCTAAAATTTTGTCCATGCCAGAAAGTTATTTTGACCTTGGGGGAAGAATAAGAATTTATTCTATACTGTTATTGGTACTATATACTAATTAATTTTAATTTTCAAAAAGGATTTATTTTGGTGACTTTATTTAGTTATTCTAAAATCGAAGAGCATTAAACCATAATTAAGTTGTTTTAAGGACCTCTTCATTTATTTAGTGACTGTTAAAGAGTCTTATTTGTAACTTTCCCTGCAAAATATGAATCAATATATAATTAAATAATTTAGTAATACACGAGAATTTTGTTTATCTTCGTAATTAAATAATTAAAAAAAAGATATATTTAGTTTACAAAGGAATTGTTCTAGCGTGCTAAAAATATTATACATTACGAATTAAGGTGTGCTTGTTTAGTGGATATGAAAAAAAAAAGGAATGGGTATGGAATGAAAGATTGAGTTTAGTAAGGGACTATGATTATAAAGTTTTTATTTTGATTACCCATTTTTGGGTAATACCCCATTCCTCTCCTAATCTAAAGGAATGGGTAATATTATTATTAATTAATTAATTACATTATAATTAATTAAAATATAATTATTCATTAGTTAAAATATTGTAATTAATTATAATTAACTATAATATAATTAATTTATTAGTTACAATATAATTAATTAAAATTAATTAAAATATTTTTATTAATCAATATATTGTAATTGATTAATTACAATATAATTAATTTAATATAATTAAATAAATATATAATAAATTAATAAAAAATTAAATTAATTACAATATAATTAACCAACTATCATAATTATAACAAGAATATTCATTTTTATTATTCACTGTATTTATTCTCGTCTCTATTACGTATGGTACTAAATTAGAATTTGACGTTAACATCGGATGCTAGACAAAAAGATAGAACATAGAAGTGGGTAGGCCCAAGTGATTGATGGGCCCAGCAGGAAGATAAAATAGGGCACGTGAACAACGTGAGGCGTGTCATCTGGCACACTCCCGAACTGCTCCCTACCATGCCATCACGGGAATTCCCCTTCCCCTCCCTCCTGCCAAACCTTTTCATGATTGATTTACTCTTCTAATGCCACATTTCATATTTTAAAAAATATTTAGCTACATTAAGTATGTACAGATTTGATTTGAAATAATACTAATACCAAACAAAAATAAAATAAATTGTAAATTTTGGACGGAGGTGCTTCAAGTTCAACCTTCAATATTTATTATTTAATACATAAAGATTGCTTCTAAGAAAATATATATATATATATTAGATAGATTCAAAGTTGAGCTCACAGAACACAACATGAGCTAAGCCGCATGCTATCCAAATTTTCTACTTCAGTTCGATGTCATTTCCTCCTGGGAATAACAATTAACAACTTCAGGACTCCCAACTTCTTCTGCTCAATTCTTCTACCAAATTTTTTATTTTTATTTTATTATCCTTTCAATTTCTTTATAAACTTTCTCTTCGTTCTTCAATTGTCGCTATAGACAAGTCGAAAATTGTTTTCTTGTCTAAATCTGAATTCTGGGGGCATGGTTCTGGAATAACTAGACATCTGATAATGAGAGGAAAAGCAAATCAGGATCAGGAAGATGATGAGTACGAGGACGAGGATTTTGCTTCAAGAAAGGACGGACCATCTTCAAATATCACATCAACATCGGCCAACAACAACACTAACATTAACAACAATAAAGGTTTTCTTCTTTTTTTTTGTGAAGTATTAGATCCACCTCTAGTTTAATTGCTGTTTCTTGGGGTTCACCACAAATTAAGGGTCGACATATATCGCAAGTTCTGTTTTTTTTTTTAATCTTTTATCTGTTTCCCAATTGTAAAGTTTGTAGTTTTGATGTTTGTGGGGCTTTAGCATGGTGTGTTCTCAGATGGGTTTTCAGTTTCAAGTTTCTTGAGCGTTCTCTGATGTGGAATTTGGGTGTGGTAGCAGATGTGAAGAATAGTGATAAAGCTAATGCCATAAGATCGAAGCATTCAGTCACTGAGCAGCGAAGGAGGAGCAAGATCAATGAAAGGTTTGTTACTTTGTTTGATTTAATAATTGTGAAATTATACCGACGGTACTTGGTTGTTTTTGCTCATGCAAATGCTATGTTTTGATTTTCTCTCAAAATACTTTGATTTCTTCCTTTTACTTTTGTTTGTCTAGAGTTGTTCAAATTTTGTTATGCATATGCTTCAATCAATGGGGAGACATAGTAGAAAAGCTGCTTGTCAGTTTGTTAACTTTTGAATATTTTGTTGTATCTTTGTTTGCGAAAATCATCTGCTAATTGAGTGTATCATCGCAGTCTACATGTTAAATGTAACTTGTCAGCAAAAGGGAAACAACTTTCAAAATGATACTTATTGGACATACCAAAATCGTACACGTTAAGGACTCTACATAGATTTTGAATTTTGAACTCTCTTTTACTCGCATTGTGATGTTTTGTGTGTCAAATATGGTAATTCTTTACTTGTCAGTGTGGTGAATATGTTGATGAGATAATCCAATTTAAGATTGGTCTATCAACTGTCGATATGGATGTGAGACTCTGTCTGTGTTTGCGTGTATGATCGATAATGATCAAACTGAAGGGCTCTTGTAGATTTTCATTCATTCTTATAGGTTAAGAATATCAAGGGCCTTCACCATATAAACAGTCCAAATTTATAAGCATTAGATTTTTCCTTTCACAGAAGTCAATAATTGGCATAAAGAAATGTTTAGAATACAGTATTTGTTTTACGATTAACAAAACTGATCTAGTCTCATGGTATGTCATCTGTTTTCTCAGATTCCAAATATTGAGAGAACTTATACCTCATGGTGATCAAAAGAGAGACACAGCATCATTTTTGTTAGAGGTAAAACATTAATGCGGTGTTCAACCACTGCAAAAATGCATATTCAATTGGATTCAAACTAATTGACTGAGCGTTGTCTTTTGTCTGTAGGTGATTGAATATGTCCAATATCTACAGGAAAAGGTGCAAAAATATGAGGGTACATACCAGGGATGGGGTTCTGAACCTGCAAAGTTGATGCCTTGGGTATAGTTCTTGTAGTTGGTTTGATTGGTTTGCTTATGAATTTCTTTCCTTTTGTATGGAACCATGGGTTAATGGCTATTTGCGGATGTTTAAAAGCCCTTTTTGCTAGAGGATGAGACTGATGGATACCTTCACCACTTTAATTTGGTTGTGATTCTTGAATTAGTAAATAACTGTGGTATGGCTTTCTGAATGGAGCACATACACTTGCAAGTTGCTCAAATCTTCATAGTCATAGAAGTTTTTATGAACATCTATAATCAATGTAAAATTTAGAAAAAAAAATTGTACTGTAGACCAGGATTTTTACCTGTAAATTGCGGCATTTATGTCCTTTAAGCTCTTATCAAAGTGAATTGCTGTAAGTTGGAATAATGCACATTAAAGTTTCTGAAAGGAAATGAAGACAAACATAATGCCACAACTAGTGGTGTTCTCTTCTTCTCTTGCTACCTTGTGATTTGAGTTATCAAAGTAGATTGTTAATGATAAAAGTTTGGGCTTATTGAGTGTAATTGGAGTACTTTTTGTTTGTGCTTTCTCTTCTCAGATATATCTGGTGATTATTGTATGTTTTATTTTCTTTTTAGTGCATATGGGTGGTTGATGGGTTTTGTAAGTAATGTTTCTGGTCATTTGGAGCAGCTATGTCGATGGGTTTGGTTCTTCTTCCCTCTAATTTGAGTTATCACTGTTATAGTTCTTTGTCTATTAAAAGTCTCTTATTTATATTTCTTGTAACAGAGAAACAGTCATTGGCGTGTCCAAAGTTTTGTTGGTCATCCACAAGCCATGAAAACTGGCTCTGGTCCAGGATCTGCATCTGCATTTCCTGGAAGATTTGATGAGAGTAACATTCCTTTATCTCCGAACATGCTTACAAACATGCAAAATCCATTAGAATCTGATCCTAACAAGGAAGCCACATGCAAAGAAATGGAACGGCAACCTGAGTTTGCAAACAAGGGTATGCCTGTTACCATGCCTGTTCAGACTGAAGTTCCTGCTTCTATTCAAAGTGTTGATATTGCTCCACATCAACTTCATCATCCAGTCTCTGATGCACAGTCAGATGAGTGTCCCATGAACAATGATCCACTGAACCAACAGGAGGTGCTGACAATTGAAGGTGGGACAATAAGCATCTCCAGTGTATACTCTGAAGGGTATGTGAGATTTTCTTTTGAGATTTGCAAACTCTGAAAGCATTATGCAGATAGAGATGGAGCACTTGGCTTCTGTTTAGTTTTCTTCTCAATTTCCATGCAACAACTTCTGCCTCCATGTTTATTGCTTAGTTGTGAGCAAATCTTTCCTTATGGAAGTTTTCCCAAAGTTCTGTTGTAGCTTCATATGTGTGGTTGCTACTGTATGAAGGTGTGGCTTAGCTTCATACTTTTTACTCTCATGTCACATGCACTCTGTAATAAGGGTCTTTGTACATCTCCAGTTTCTGGAAGAAATGATGCTTAAATGTTTTGAAGAGAAGTTGTTTGGGGCATTCTTTTGTAATGGTGAAGTTTTCTGAGCAGTGCTCTTTGTTTTATTGTATCGAGGAGCTGTGGTTACTGCTGACTGGTTTCGGTGAATAGTGCATTTTTCCTGTTCAGTGTAGGATTAGTTTGGAAGTGTCAATTTATATGGAAGCCGATATGTGTCTTTAAATTCTTTAAGCTAGCCAGAAATCAAGCTATTGCCTTGTTTAATTCCTCATATTCTTCAAGTTTTTCCTGTAATTTGGAGTTAAGCTATAAGTTAAAAACAACTCTGATGTTTTGTATAAGCCAGGTTATTGAACAATCTGACACAAGCACTTCAGAGTGCTGGTGTAGATTTGTCGCAATCCAAAATCTCAGTGCAGATTGATCTAGGAAAGCGGGCAAATAGAGGGCTGAGCTTTGGAACTTCTACTGCTAGGGTAAGTTCACCAAAATTTGTATATGCTGGAGAAACTTTTGTAAAGTTCAACAACACCATGACAACTTCTGAATCTTCTATTGCTCTCTAGGATCTTCAAAATCTAACCCCAGGCAATCAAGCAGCACATCTCAGGAACTTGAGCAGTGGAGAGGACTTGGATCAAGCACAGAAGCGGCTGAAGACACAAGATTAGGATGGCTTCTATCTAGTATTCACTTTTTTCTTGTCTAATTTCTTCTTTTCTTTACTCACCTTCAAAATCCATATCCTCGTTGGTGTATTGTATATGCTGTTCCTGAGTTTCCTGTATTCCCTTGTGATCCATTGATGCAATGTTTAATTGGTTTATAGATTTTCTGTGGAGTTTATCATTAGATATCTAGTGAGGATATGGAATCTTGGGGATTGTGGTTGTATCATAGATATGCTATAGTATATACAAGAATGAAGCCTTGTGATTACCATCTTCTCGCACCGAATTCATTGTTTAATGCATGTCATGGTTGAGATCGTTACTCATAATGCAAAAAGGGAAGTTAAGCGTTTCTGACGTGAATTACAGATGCCCCAATTTCAGACGATAAAATGGACTTGTTAATCAAGTCGTATTTTGGTTTGTACGACTGCCAAGTCTGCTAAAATTTGGTACAGAAACCTTAAAATGGTGGGAATCAGCAACTAATGATACAAGAACTGGTTGTCCCAGACTTCTACTATGCGAGCTGGTAAAAGATAACTGCCTTTCATAGTCTTACGAATGAAGAAAAATAACCAAGACGTATGATTTACCTTAGATGACCCTCAACAGTCTTAGCAATGTTTCCTTCACAGGCAGGAATAAAAGCATCACTTTCTAGCCAAAAAAGATTGAGTGTCCATTTCCAAAAGGCTACTATCTGGTTCTTAAAAGAATAATGCTTAAGAAAAGTGTCAAGAATACTGATTCTCTAACTGCTTTCAGGTGACGTAATGGTTAATACTTCCATTCCACAAGAAAGTTAATCAAAATTTTAGACAATAATGGTGATTAAAGAAACCCTTGTATTGTATTAGCTGGATTTCACTTTCGTGAGATGTTAATTTAGTTATTTTATGTGCCCCTGTTTCTTTCGGAGCAATGTTCACAAAAGTATTCCTGAAAACGGGCACCGTCAGCTGCAGACGACGTGTTACAATGGAAGTTATGAATGGAAAACCGTGAGGCAACTTTTTAACACTCAAGCTTTTATCATTCAGTTACAAACATTCCTCAGGATTGCTGTAGAAGTAGTCTTCTTCCTTAGGTTTATATGGAATTTTCAATCTTTGAGTTGGGATCCCCATGAGATTTGCATGAGCTGCCTTCACTGACTCAGAAAAGTTGTTCCAATCCAGTGTTCCGTTTCTGTATTTATCTATCAGATTGACTAGAATCTTTCTATCTAAATTTACTGTCAACTTGTAGCCCAAGTATCTGCACAAGAACATTCCCAATTCTGGTTAACAATTTTTAATTGTGAAAACATTGAATATCAGATAAACTACTTAAAAGTGTTAGAATAGAAGCGAATAAACAGATTGTGTGATATAAAAAAGAAGTCCAGGGTATGGGCATGCCTAATGTTCTCACTCAAATACCTTACCTTCTATGACCTTCAACCACTTTTGCCATGTTTCCTCCGTAGGTTGGGACAAAAATATCACTTTCTAGTGACACAAGGTAATCCAAGGCTGCCATCTGGTTGGAATAGTTTTGGAAGGGCTCAAGATCTGAAGGTGGTAGCAACGTTTCCTTCTTGACCTGTTCCACGTTAGGAGTCAACACATACAATCTCAATTCAGCACAAAATATGCTATGTACATCATCATCTTGAGGTTCTTTTGACTAACCAAATTTGGATAAGCTGCCTTAAGCACGGACATTCTTCTTTGACCTCCATATATGTCTCCAGCAGCAATGTAAACTTGGATTTTGGGGTCAATCCCAATTGCCTTCAATGCAATGGCTGTTTCCTCAGGTGTCAAAGGGCACAAACCAGCTTTTCTCTTCATCTCAGAATCTATCTCCTTTTCTTTCCACCAAGGGTAATCGTATCTATACATTTACACTAAAATAAAAAAGTTACCATACACAGAAGTTGACAAAAATAATGAATCACGTACAATGGCTTACCTCATTGTCCTTAATTCTTCCACTTCTTTGTCATTACAACCTTCGTTGCAGCCAGAAAATGCTAACATGTCCTTTTCATATCTGAGATGAAGGACCAAGAAGGGCCCCTTTTCCCTCAAAAGTCTAACAATCTTCTTCCCCAACTTCTCTATTGCTGGGGTGAATTTCAGAGCTTCATAATTAACTCGACATCGCAGTTTCTGAACCTCTTCAGGCAGACCATTATTTGCAAGTCTAGCATCAGTCTTGGTGAAATGAATGATCTCGTACTTCTCAAAAAGAGAAAGAACCTGTGGACGCATGCACATTTAAACATTGGCCATCACACTATATTTAAAAACTCAAATTCCATTGGACGTCAGAGGGCCAACCTTGTCGTTGTAATAGGACAAATTAGACCAACTAACAGGTGGCATGGAGTATAATGGAATTGTCTCCAGCCTTCTCTTCTGCTGGGGAGGCAGCTCTTTGATAATCCGAACTTCATTCCTCAAAGATTTTATGAAATAGTCCACATCAAATATGTCTTGAAACTCACTGCCAAGAAAAGGGGACGCCTAATGGATCAGATTTCTTCTTTTCAAGAGGTTTAATCATAGTAGAAACTTTATGAACACGAAACGTAGACTTACCTGCGATCATTCCAAAATGAAGTGTTATCCATTTGAGGAACAATAAGAGTGACATTTAAAAATCTTGCAAGAGTGACCATGTCAGAAATCTGATGAGTAGATTGAATTAGTACTTGCTCCAAGGCTGCATATTACATATTTATGATCCCAGAAAGATGAGCATTTTGTTCCTACTTACACCAGATCGCATTTGGTTCAATCCTCCGTTGGATGATATCATCAAGTATCCTCTGTTCTTATACACCCCTGGAGACGAATTACAATGCTAAATATTGAAAAGAAAAAGAACCAAATATCATAACAACTCTTCTTTCTATACGTGAACTTGTATAAAAATGGAAAAGAAAGAGGGAAATGTACGTAGAACTCACTTTCTTGTGACAAAAGAAAAGAGGTCCGATGTCTGAGTGACCTCCTCCCCGGAGTCTCGTCTAGTGTTGTCAGCGGTATTGTGCAAGCCCAGAGAACAAGCACCATGGTACTGACCAGCAACCCCAACTTGAACCTCGCTATCGTTGGAGACCTCACCCCCATCAAGACCTTTAACTTCTCTGGTCTGACTACTCCAATGAGCATAATTTTCAACTTCTCAGCTTTGATGATCCATCCATTACTACCAGTCAACTTGAACTCTACCTCACTGCATGGCGGTTCCTTCACCTCTGTAGCAACAAACTCCGATTCTCTGAAACCAACATTTCTATTTTGATCCATGGCCACCCACTTCCAAGTATCTTATATTAAGGTTTATGAATATCTTCAGCTTGAAACTGCATCAAAAAGGTTCGCAAGCAAATACTTTATTGGAAGCAATACTCAAATTTAAACTGCATCAAATAGGTACGCAAACAAGTACTTTCTTGGAAGCAATACTCAAATGAAGCTTACATGCAGTGTGTCTAGCTCGTACACGAAAGAGTTTTATACATCTATATACAGATTGTTAGCCGGAATCCGGTGAATACAATCCCTGAAAGTTGGCAAAGACTCACCAACTAGAAATCAAGGAACGAAGATCTACTAGTGTAAGGCATCAAATATAATCCCCCCACGTTGGTTCTTTTTCTGCATCAGAAACTGTAATTGTTAACATCATTAATTAGTGGCTGCGAGGCGTAACGTGGTGCGGAAATGGTATAATAGAAAAGCATGAGATGGGCATGGATATTGGTTTATTTATCTATGTCTTATATTTAACAATGGCAACATCAAGTTGCTAAGCCTGCCAGATTTTGCTGCTTAAACTACTACAGAATCATCGAGGGGAGTTTAATATATAAGCAAGAAAGGATTTGTAGGATTTGAATATTTTCATATTATTTTAAGTTTTTACCTACGATACGATGACAATCTGAAGTTTTACTTGGAAAAAATAAGCTCCCTATTCGGCCAATTTTAAAGATTCATTTTCTCAAATCAGACAGATTCATTTTCTCAAATCAGACTCATATACTGAAGATATCATATTAATTTCCATGGAAGAATCCCATTCTAAATAAATATAAGAACATTTGAATTCAATTATCAAGAAGCCTTGGTTTTGAATATAAATCCTAATCCCTATTGCCAAAAGTTGCATATCTTTCTCATGGGTGTTCATGGTAGGGTAACCTGACCCGTTCATAAATAACCTGAACCAAAATCTAAATATCAAGTTTGACAATTTTACAAACCTGAACCTAAAGAACCTATTGAATCGGTTAACCTATTTTCAGGGTCGGTTCTCAGAGTAACCAGAACCTATTCATAGCAATATATATATGACAAAAAATTATAAAAATAATTAGTGAAAACAAATACAAATTATTCATAAAAGTATGCATATAAAATC
>JANKOE010000003.1:35147237-35169908 GCA_026284465.1 Erythroxylum citrifolium
TTCAAAAAATAATAATTTTTATATAATTAATAATAAATTGTATAGAATTAAAAAAATAAATAAAATTTTTATTAATGAAAGTAGAAAATATATTTAAAAATTTTCTTTTAATAGTTTGTGTATATTTCTATATAAATAAAAATAAAAATAAATTATTTATATATATAAATCACATAGAATAGAATAGAATAGAATAGAATATATTAAATAATTAATAATAATAGTTTATATAATTAATAATAAATCGTATACAACTAATAAAAAATTTATTAATAAAATAGAAAATATGTAAAAAAGAATTTTTTAATTATTTTTATATATTTTTATATAAATAAATTATTTCTAATATAAATCACATTAAATACTATTTCTGCTGAAAAGTTTTGACATTCTCTAGGCTTAAGCATTTAATGAATTCAGAGGCATTAAATGGTTTAAGTAATTCAGTATAATTTTGTAATCGAAAGCATTGAAAAGTTTAGACATTCTCTTAGCATAAGCATTTAATGAGTTCAGAGGCATTTAATGCTTTATTTAATGCAATAGAATTTTGTAATCGAAAGCAATGAAAATTTTTAGAGGAAAACGGAGGATAGAGATTGAGTTTTAAATAAGTAAATAGATAGGTCAGATCAGAGCATAGTCAAGCTCATGCTCTGGCCTTGTTGCTATCGAGATAATTCAGCCTAAAGTCGAAACAAAAAATTCCTACATATCTACTATGTGTGAAATCAGTGTTAAGGAATTGCTTCTTTGCCACTTTCACATTAGAAATTTGGACTGATCATTCAATAAGTAGTTCTAACCTAAGTTAATCGAATTAAACCCACTTGAATTATGCAAAAGAAATGTAATTTTATTCCTGATTTTTTTAAATTTATAAATTTAAAATAACGTTATTTTAGAGAAGAAATTTAGATTATTTGGGTCAAGTTTCGAGTCAGTTTCTTATATTCGATTTTGACCTAAAATTCATTAGTTTATTGACTTTAAACTGAATTAAATTGAGTTTAATTTATCGAGTCTAAGTCTATTATTTGGCATACCAATACAATTGTTAAATAAGTATTTCGAGTTTTTACTAGATCAAAATTCAAAAGAAATAAAAAATAAACTTTTTTAAAGATGATAACGAATCGGGTTAAATTGAATTAAAACATTTTAAATCTGATTATAACCAAAAGCTTGATTAAGTTTGAACCAAATAACTCGAGTTTGGTCTAATTGACCTCTATGTTAAAATTATATCATTTTAATTAAGCTATTTAGGCTAAGTAAGAATGATTCTCTCAAATTCTTGATTTGGCTGGATTAACAAAATGATACTATTTTAATTATTAAATAAAATAATATCTTTTTTTAAATAACGTCAAATCAACTCTCTTAATTTTGAATTTAATTCAAAACTTAGTCAATTAAAATTAAATTTTAATTTTATATAATTTAAACCCAAATTCGGGTTCGGGTCAACATACCAACCGTAATGCAAACACTACAACACAGTTAACAATCTAACCAGGAAAAAAAAAATTGGCTACCACTATATACAGTTCAGTACTGGTATTGCCGAACCAGAGTGGTAAGAACTAGGAAAGAATCTAGAAGCTATCAACTTCGTGTCACACAGATGGAGGAGTAACAACAAGGTGGTTGAAACACTGTTGAATTGATATCACCTGGGAACTATCTGTGTTATTTCAGATTCAATATCCAAGAACGTGGAGGTGGAGATTTCAGGAGGAGGATTCTTTACTGATTGCTTTCCTTTATTCCTGGAAGAAGATGAAGTATCATCAGAACTGAAAGCTCCTGAGTTCTTGGACAGCCCTGGCTCTGTTAATAGCTTGTCATTGAGGTGCACGTCCTTGGAAAGCATCTCCACCACTTGCTTCATGGTGGGCCTTTGATGTGCAGCTGCTTGTGTGCAGAACAATGCAACCTTGATGAACCGAGTGACCTCATTCTCTGGATATTCAGTCACTTCAGGATCAACTATATTCAACAGCCTTTCTTCTTTTCTTAGCTTCCATGCCTGCAAGAACATATTAGCTGAGTGATCAAATGAAAGCAACAGATGAAGCTCATGGATCTTTCTGTTTCAATAAATTATTAGAGCCAAGTGATGGGATTGATTCAAGTAGCGTTTGCAAGCTCCGGAAGCAACGCAATTGACTCCACAGAATTCATCAGAAAATATGAAGTTGTAGTTCTGCAGTAAGATGGTTATGTATTTGAAGTTCCGAAATATACCCATTCAACCAGAACCAACATATCTTCCCCAAATGCTGCCTTACTGCTACTCTTTCCACTAATTATTTCAAGTATGAGTACTCCAAAACTATAAACATCAGCCTTCTTTGTGAGCTGTCCGAGTAGCGCATACTCCGGGGCCAGATATCCGCTGCATGGGGACGTATGATTATATACATATTGGCAAGAAACAGAGAGAGTACAGTAATTGATTGGTAGTAATTCTAACAGAAGAAAAGTCCATGTTTGTCCAAAACCAATGCACTTTAGCTTATTCATGCCATTTGCATCCAGCTTAAGCAATCTACTATGTGGATATATAGTGCCTAACTTATGAAGACTTGAAAAAACTGATGGCTTAGTATTGGAAAGAAGCATCTAAGACCATTTTTTCTTTGATGAATTGCTTTCATCAAGTCCAGAGAAACTAAAATGTAGAGTGCTGCAGTTTGAGTTAAAAGCAATGAATAATGTTCTTACACGGTTCCAGCAACTCGGGTGCTAACGTGAGTGACATTATCTGGAAAAAGTTTCGCCAGCCCAAAATCTCCTATTTTTGGTTGTAATTGTGCATCAAGAAGTATATTACTAGCCTTAATATCCCGGTGAACGATATGCGGTTCAGCTTCCTCATGAAGGAATAAAAGGCCATTTGCTGTACCAAGACATATAGCAGCCCTCCTTGGCCAGTCCATGGCAATATGTTTACCTTTTGAACCTGAAGCAACAGGAAAGTTATTCATGAGGAGATTTGATCACAATACTTGAGCTGTTAAGCACAGGTTATGGAACTTCAAATGGGGAAAAGAGGTCAAAGATCAAAGAGAACTCTGTCCAGAAAATGAAACATGTACAAGTACCCATCTGATTAAGATTTCCCAACAGTATCTTCAACAAAGACATATCATCACATGATCACATCAATTAGAGTCTTGAAAATTTCAACAATCTATTACATACCGAGTAAAGCACTTGCAATGCTGTTGTTCTCTAAATACTCGTATACCAATATTCGATGGCTTCCCTCGATACAACAGCCGATGAGTTGAACAAGGTTTGGATGTCTTATATTTGATATCATTCTAATCTCTGTGAGGAATTGGTGTGTCCCTTGTTTGGATTCTGCTGAAAGACACTTAATGGCTACTTGAGTACCGTCTTTTAAAACTCCCTGTAAAAAAAATGACAAAGCTATGTCAAAACACTGAAAATTTGTGAAACACGCTCTTTTTTTTTTTTTTGTTCCACTATAAATCCGAAGACAAAAAGAAGAAAAAACTCATTGCAGTGCAGCAGATTAAGGTAGTCTTTACCTTGTATACAACTCCAAAACCACCTCCACCTACTCTGTTTGAAGGATGGAAGTTCAATGATGCTGATCTCAATGAGTTGTAAGAAAAAATCCTCACATTATTTGATCCAATCTCTGCAACTCAAAGTATGCAAGAACAGATCAGTCCTACGAGCAAAGATTCCATATCAAATAGTTCAGAAAACAATACTTTTACAAACCCATCTGGGCACATTCACCACTAATTTGGAAACTAGCACAGGACTACATGCATTTTCAGACCAACTTCAGTTCAAAAGACAACATCAAATTGCCACCTCGTACTTCTAAGTAACCTCAAAACATGGCAATGGAAAAGTGTAAAAAACTAACCATAATTGGGTATGTTCTTCTTACCTTCTGCTTCTGCCTGATTCCGAGTATCGCTCCGCTCGCTACAAGAAGATAGACCAAAGCAGCGAAAGATCATCGCAAGTAAACTCAGTCTCCCTTATGATTCTAAACCATTTCTCTTCTTTAAGCCTCAAGAAATCAAAGAACACTCTTTTTATCTTCTTGAAATGATCATCGAACTAGTGGATTCTGATATTACTACAAACAGTAATTGGCCAAATCATTGATACCAGTAAAGATGATAAGAACTGATAATATTACAACAAGAACAAGGACAGGTAGTACCTAAACGAATTAAATGAAGCAAAAAAAAAAGAAAGAAAAGGAAATAAAGCACTTACATCTACTTTCTCTTCTCGCCAAGTATGAAAAAGTAACAGTAAATAAGTGAAGTCAATAAAGGTGTTCAGAGATACTTTGGAAGAAAGGTGTTCAGAGATGCTTCAAAAGCCTGAGCAAGAACAACCCAAGTTGTTCAGAGATACTATGGAATTCAAAAGGTGTTGAATTGGTACAGTAACAAGGAAAAGATCAGGAGAAAATATATGAAAACAGGAAGAGAAACATAAACTAAACAGGAAATTGATAACTCAGATTAGCAATGGGAAGTGGGTCAATTACTGTTTTCATTTTCACCCATTTTTGCTTTTTTTTGATGATTTTCTTTGATAAATTCTGATGGTACGAGGAAATGGAACGGAAGTAAAAGAACCCAGTGGGTTGGGCTATTTAAAGTTGCAAACTAAATGAGAAAGTAAAAGGAAAATGTCAAAAGTTGTTGCTTGGTTGGTTAATTATGCACACGACACGGTGCCCCCAAGAACAAAGATGTGGACTTGGTTAGACACCGAGTCTGGGTCTTGGTAAAGGTAAGAGCTTTCTCTGTTGAACGTGATCATTAATATTATAATATATATTTGTTCCAAAGGTTCAATTTTGGATTACACCAACCCCATTCTCATTTCAAAGTTTGTTGGTAGAAGGTAAATGATTAAGAGATAATCAGGTTCGGATTCATGTGGAAATCTAGAAGTTTGATTCTACATTAGACTCGTTCGGGCACTCATCAATTGTTTGAGAAAGCGACACTTTGTGTTTTCTCTTTCGAATTTAAAATCTACACGTACATGGCAGGCGACCAGGACCCGACATTCCTCCATTCTTATATGGATTCTAAGCTTCCGTCATTAACTTTGGCAGTTTATGCCCGGAATTATGACTCATTCAACAGTTGACATAAAATAAAATCAGAAAGACCGGTTCGTGGATGATGATGATGATGATGCAAAGGTCAACCTGATTATGTTCTTGTCACTGATTCGTCACCAAAGATGTCAGCTCATGGTTTCTATTTTTTTACCATAAAAAATAAAAGAACTGTACAAGGAAAACTGGCTATCGAGGAATGAAGTTCTGCAACTGAGAAATCATCCCTTTTCTGTTTCTAAACATGACTAGAGCGCAAAAGATTTGAGCTTTTTCGGTGCCCAGTTCATGAAATAGTTGATGAACATAGATATTGAAATATCAGATACTCAGGTAAACATGAACTCCTGAAGACGTTCAGTTCTGTTGGTTTTGTACTTGTTGATCTTTCTGCTGTTAATTTTCTGAAATGCAAGTAATTAAGGTGGAGCTTTTCCTGGTATCAAGACTCTTGTCCCATTACATAATCAGAAAGAGACAACTAAATTAAGTTTATTGGTTGCTTCATCAGATAGCATATATGGATATTTCTTATCTCTCAATTAACCAAAAAGGTCAAAAATCATCAACACTCCAAACAAAGAATACATCATTACTTTAAACTCCATAATTGACCCACTGTGTGCAAATCTTTAAGTACAAACAGAAGTCAAAACCGTGCACTAAATTCTCTTAGCTAGCCTCGAACGCAACATAAACAATCGAATTTAGTAGAAAAGTGTAAAAACTGAAGGAGTTCTTCAGATTTCTTTTCACCAAAGTTTTAATACAATATTCAGAAATACGACTGAAACAGCTCTTAAGTTTTGAAACTTCAAATGTTGGCTGCCAAAGATGAAACAAATTAAGTACGCTAGTTGATTATTTCCCTTGTTTTCAGAATATAAACGCATGAATTTTCCGTCTTTCTCATGGAGTGCATAGACCTGCAGACAGGTCCTTCTGATGACTTTCCAGGTAGAGCTACAGTGGGGAACAATAATAATATCTAGCAATCGTTCAAGTCTTCTGCTTGATTGTCTGGTACATCACCCGCTTCAATGCTGACTGCCAGGGGATGAATACCCTCTCTCGCTACCAAAATCACTGTATCCAAAATCTATACCATCTGAAATGAAGTTAAAGTTGACGCTCGGTTCAGAGCTAGCATTGCTTCTTGTGGCAAGAGGAGAATCTGAGGCACTGAGGGTCCTGCTTTTAGTGGAATCTCCTGATCTTACACTATAAATGGAGGAAGCAGGAATTTGGGTCATAATGCGGCAAAGATTTCCTCCAATGGTTCGCCTTATGTCCTATTCAAGAGAGGAATTCAAACAAAGTAATTTAACAAACACCTACATAAAAGCAACAACATAAGTATATAACAAGCATACAATGTGGATAGTACTGAGTAAAGTGATTAAACCAGCAACATCATCCATAACAGGATATGATAAAACATTACTATCTGGTTTCTGTGACTTCTGTCAAATCGGAGTGTAACGGTATATTATCTAATTTTAGGCTTTATTTTGTAGCTTAAATTATAGATCAAATGGCTCATTCATAATGATAAGAAGAGTTGAGTTTCACTATGATTCATGAGAGGAGGTATTAAAAGATTATATGGTCCATTCAACAGATTAAGCATCAGCAGTGATCTTAAGTGCTAACTGAGTCCAAGTTGCAATTTGTTTAGCATTATAGTCAATCTGTGAGAAGCAAAGGAAAAAAACAAAAGAATACCATATGCCTCAAAGCCATGTCCAGAGATTTCTTTGAAATATTTCTGCCAAAGCCCAAACTATCAAGGGAAGATGCTTTTCCAGCATAATGTTCATCTTGCTTTGGTGGAGCCAATTTTCTCATATTTACTACTCTTTCAACCATCTTTGATCCCATTCGTCCTGGATTCACGTCATCATCTCCGTTGGTCCTTGTTCTGCTCTTAACAGTTAGAGAGATTCTATTGCTATTCAAACCACCATTTGAAGTCCTTCCTCTAGCAGGAGAGGATGATCGTTGTCTGTTCCTTGCCTTGGAATCAACCTCAAGAGACGATGGTTGAGCACCCGCAACACCTGGTCTACTCCTGGAAGCTGAAGTTGGCCTACTCTTGGTGGCTGAAGTAGGCCTAGTCCTAGTGGTTGAAACTGGTCTGTCTGGCAATGACGTCTTTAAATTCGGGGGCACATCAAGTGAAAAACCGGGCATCTCATTAGGCTTCCGAGGCCTAGATTTTACTGTCGGAGAACTTCCACGTGACGGCACCTGATTTTTCGATGTAGCGGGAGCTGACTTTGTCACTGAAGAAGATCTAACAGGAGGAACCGCCACACCAGGTGCGCTTGTAGTGGTTGATGGTAAACGGGTTGGAGTTGCTGATCTTGAATTTGACTTGGAAGGTAACACAGAAGGTTTAGTAGTTGCTTTTGAAGAGCGAGCAGTGGTTCTATTAGGAGTTGAAGATCTCACTGGAGGAGCTACAGGCTTAGCACAAGATAAGATGGATGGCGAAGTCGGTGTGGACGGCCTTGAATGATTAGCTGTTGTAGGTAAAATGGGCTGCCCAGTTGGTGTTGCAGGTCGACCAGTGGATGTTGGAGTGGAAGGTCTTCTATTATCAGCACCTGAAGGGTTCAATCCAGATGGCACATTTGAGTGCTTAGATCCTATGATTGCCCGTGAAGCTGGTTCTTCCAGGACATTAGTCAGCTGCAACACCATGAAAAACGAATTGCAAGCTGTAACATGATAAATTGCCACATATTCCTAGAAAACCAGAGGAAATAGAAACCTGAAGAGCACAAAGAAATTTGACACTAAGACAGGACAAGACAATCGTGTCAGAAAGATCTAACAGAGGCATTCTATGCTAGAATATCAGTTAACAGGCACCTGGAACTCAAGTTGCAGTTTCTTACCCTTGACTTCAGAGCAGTTGGACGAACATCGGACATTCTGAGTTGATTTGCTAGCGGTTCCATCTCCAATGAAGGAAAAAGAGGGGTCGCAGGTGGTGTAATAAGCCTGAATATACATGATAAGTCCAACTTGATACCACTTGATCCACAATGTAAATATATATCAACTAGTTCTCCAGCTTGAACCAGGAATGGATTGTTTAGTGTACTCGTTAAAAGATGGCAAGTTCATAGGGAATCATAATGAACCCCAAAACAAAAAGTACGAAATCAAGATCATTAACACTTCAATTCAACTTAATTATTTAACCCAATTTCAGATTTAACATTGAGATGATCCATCTCAAAGATCTATGTTTACAAGAATAGGAACGTCACAATCAGACAGATGTAATTTAACAAGCCAACATCGTGACATTACCAATCATAATCAGATTTTTCATTCTCCGAGTCCAAGAATCTCTCTGCAGCTGTCTTTCGAGGTAGCAGAAACGACACAAACTTGGATATTGGGGAACTAGCAGCATTGTTTCCTGAAAAAACACAGCACCAGAAAACTTATCAGTCAACTGCTAACTCTTAGTACAAGATCAAAACTCAGTATGAAAACAGAACCTGGAGGAGCCTCAAGCACATCAGAATCGTGAAGAAAAAGAAACCTATTCCTTTCCTTCTCTTTGTCTCGTCTTCTCATCTCCAAGAACAGAGCTAGCTCATCATCTTTCTCTTTGGTCACCATCTCTTGTCTCGTTCCTCTACTTGTTTGACACTACCCAGGAACATACATTAAAGGGTCCTATCTGGTCAAAACTAAATTGCCAAACCTCTCACTAAAGCTCACTCGAGTTCTCAGAAGACATAAACCGATAGTACCCAGATAGTTAACTTTCAAAAGGGACTTTGCAGGAATGTATTGTGAAGTCCTCCATGGGTAGTTTTCTTCTTTGGCAGATAAAGAACGAAACTTTCTTGGAAACTCCGTAGCCCGAGTGAAGAAAAATTCAGCTAAATGATTTGAAACAGAGATTACTGTTGTCTCCTTTGTTTTTTTCTCAAACGACATTGAAGACAAGAACATCAATGTAAGAATTTTTCAAACTCCAAGTTCAAATTGTCCCCAAGTGTTGGAACAACTACAAACATACCATTAGAGATTAAACCCAGAGAGAGTGTACAAGAACAGGGGCATTTTGGAAAACAGAAACATACGCCTGCAATTTGTAAACATTGCTGGTTGCACCGTTTTTGGTGCAGAAGTTCAAACTTGAGCTGTTGGATTTTGTAGGCATGTCTCAGGTGTGATCGGACGGCTATGGGGATTTTGTAGAGTTTGAAACTGATTCAGGAGTTCAAATTTAGTATCATTCCTCATTGTTGGGACCCTCCCCAGCTCACTTGGTTGCTAGTTATGTCTTTGTGTTGGTGTCTATAACCAATTAAAAAGGTTTTGGTGTTTGTAAATTAACCAACTCCTTTTAAAGGAAATTTGTTTTGTTATCTTAGTAATATTCTTTTGTAAGAAATATTTTTACCAATGTTTTAAAAACAAACAAGAAGTTTAAAGTAAACAAGTGGTTTAAAAAGCTCGGATAAGATAATAATAAAATCGGCTAAAAATTGAATAAAATTAAAATTTTGAAATATGATTAAAGAAAATATATTTATCTATCGAAAAATTTGAAGTATAATTAAAAAAATATATTGTTAAATAAAAATTAATTAATTTATAAATAGGGATGACAAAAAGAGTTCAGTCCAGCCCGATTTTGGCCCGAGTTATCGGGTTACGGATAGCCCAGTCCGGCTTGTGACTCGACTGTTTTGCCAAAAACGACATTATTTTTGACCAGTTTTCTTAAAAAAATATATGATGGGTCAGGTTAGCTTGCCCCGCTTGTGGCCTGTCGGGTAGAGTCAGGCTAGGAGTAGCCCAGGCCTGGCCCGACCTATTGACATCTCTATTTATAAGAACTTATTAATTTACAAAAATTAACCAACTAACTAATAAACTGATCAGTTTTTAATAATAAAAATTATTAAATAACAAAAATTGTTAAAGTAAATTGAACGAGAAAGTTAAAAATCGAACAAAAAAATTAAACAATTTAAAGTTCTTAAGGTTGAACTAATCTAACCAATTGAGTTTTTTAATCATTAATTTTTATTGATGTTTATGAAATTTTGGTGTTTATAAATTTGCTTCTAATTTTTTCATAAAAATATAAATAAATTTTGACAGTCAACTTCTAAAAGTAAAATTAATAACTTTATATTTAATAATCATACACTTTTATTGTTGATATTTCAAGACAAACTTTAACAGTTAGATTAATACTTCTAATATATTTGCAATAACAATATCAAAATGACATTATTTTAATTATAATCAAACCAAATTTGGGCTAAGAAAAAGGTTGATTGAAAAATTAGTTCTTATCCTGCCAACTTACACAAGATGCCAAAAACTTATTCTGATAAGGCCTATGCTTATCTCTGTTTGGTTACTGAGAAAATAGACGTTTCTACAAGAAAATTAATCAACAATTCATCCTACATAAGAGAGAGATGTTTCCACACAGGCTTTCACCTCAAACATCAGTTCCAAAATGCAAACAAAACAGAGGTTTTACTCTGTTCAGATGAATCAGTCAAATGTCAAATGCAGAATTGTTGCTTTGAATAAGGAATTCACTGGATTTACAGTTGGAAAAGACGTATTGCGGATCATATAACCGATCAATCATCCCCGATATCACTTTCTCCAAAATCCTCGTCATCAATATCATCAGGACCCAACACCATAAACCTGCTCAAAACTTAAAGTCAGACTCATAACAATTGCATAGATCTGAAAAAACAATCAGAATAAGATGAACCTTTCAAGGATAAACTTTCCTTCCTTGTACTTTTGGCTACTCTCCTTAGCATATTCCTGGAACACGCAACAACGAAACTAAATTAGACAACACAAAGAAGTAATTGTACATTATGCAGCTATCTGTTGATCAGAAAAATGAGTTGTTTATGAACAGAAAAGACAGATCTCACATATTTCCATCCCAAGATTGAGCAATACTTAACACATAATATGTACACAACGATGTGCATTCCTATCATCATCAACCGCTCTTCTTTCTACCCCACTACGACATTCACGCTATGATCATTCATGAAGTTAATGTCAGATATGCTGCCATTAACTAGAACTACTTTAGAAAAGCCTCCCCATATCTTCCAATCCCTATTCTCCAACCACCAGGAGACAATGGCCGTGTACCAAAAAGAAAAAAGCAGTTGATTTAGACAAGGGAAAAGGAAAGTCTACAGCAAAATACCTGCAATGAAGAAGCGTCAACATCCACTTCCCTCGGCCTTAAAGCATCAACCCCCTAGGTCAACCATTGAACCAATCCTCACATGAGCATATGTACAATCAGATGCTTAGGGTAATCAAATAATGTAACAAGATCTGCTTACATCCAATGTATTTTGTTCTTAAGCTTCTTTTCAATTAGACCAATCCCTTCCAAGACATTTGTTATGTCATATATCCGTCGTTTCTGAACCTATTTTTTCAACAAACCCCTTTAATTATTTAAGAATGCGATAAATAATGTCAAACTCTAATTAGCAAAGATAATCACCTCCAAAGTTTCTGCTGCCTTGTTTAGGTCTAAAATACCATCTTCAGCATGCTTTATTAAATTGACAAACTTCTTTGCCAAAAGACCTTGAAATTTTTAGTACATTTTTTTCAATATCACTGTAAATCAGAACTTACCGACAATCCATAACAAGAATTCAAACTGAATGTAAACATTTCAAGGTTCACCTAGAGAACTGCCATATCGACAGCTACTAGTTGGAGTAAGAGGAGATGGTGAATCTGCAAGGTTATACAAAATATTTGGTTATCTTCCTTTTAATGTTCAGGAATGTTAAAAGACTCATTTCAATAAAAGGGTGAAGAAACTTAAACTATATTATCCAACCAGTTTATCACTGAAGATCAATCTCTAGAAACTGAAAGATTTTGCATGGGAAATGAGAACACATAAACAGAATAAAGAGTGGCATAATGAATACAAGTTCTTTAATTTCATTGCTAAGCTCAATTCTCGCATCTCAAACACAATTTGCTCAATTGGAAGTAGCAGGCAAGCATAAAATAAGAAAAGGAAAAGGCCCAATCAAATTGATAATTAGCAAGAATGTTGTGGTTTATGTTTCAAAATCCAACTAAAAACAACATAACTTATACAAACTATATTAACACATGAAGGCTAAGTGTCAAATAATGCTTAGCACAGGTTCCAAAAGATAGTTGCAAAACCAGATTCGTAAAAAAATGGAAAATTAACCCCAAAATTCGACCACAATACACAATTTATCGCCATTTCTCAAAGACCAACTGAAAATGACACAATCCAAATACAGAATACAAATCAACTTCCATTTCAATCCACATTTCACATCCTCTAACATTTAAGTACCAAAAAGCCGAATACATTAATCCAACTCAAAATGCATGTCCATGTAAATTACCAGCAAACAATAACTGCAAAAGAAGGATACGAACTCATTGGAGATCTCACGACAATAGCCTCTCCTTCACTATTGGAAGCGATTCCGCCATTAATGCTAGGAGAAAATCAGTGATAATCTTCCCGAGGCACAAAAGGTGGCCTCGTCATAGCAAATGCCAAGTGTCACCTCAATGGTGGCAGTATCGGACCAGCCGTCGAGGTCACAGACGAAGTCCTAGTGGATGCTCTAGCGCTGCCTGATCTGGTTTTACCGTGAGAACCAAGAAATGGGAGAGACACAGGGAAAGAGTCGAGAAAATGAGGGCATAATCGATAAAAAAATAAAAAATCAGCTAATTCATTAAAATGCTCTACAGGATGAGCTTATTCAAAATCAGTTAGTTGGGTTGAATAAGCCAACCCAACCAGCTAATAACCAAACAACTGAAACAAATTTTTTATAAAGTCAACCAATTGATTTGGGTCAATCACCTATTTTTTGGTTGATCCGCCAACAACCAAACACAGCCAATAAGTTCTCTAGTAGTTGACTATTATTTTCTATGTATTACAGTATACTATATTTAGTATTAACCGAATGTGGTAACATTACTTAATAAATAAACCATATGTTTATTCCAGGTCCAAAACAATCAATATTCTCAAAATTCAATCATATGCACCATAATATGAGAAAATATTTTAAGATTTTTACAAAAACAACATTGTCCATTTAATGAAAACTATATAATGGAACTCAATCTCATTCTAACAACATGATCCTTGAACTTCATTGGTGGCATGCCTTTTGTTAAAGAATCATTTATCATCAATTCAGTGCTAACATTTTCAATGACCACTTTCTTGTCCTTAATAAGTTCCTTTATAGATAAAAACTTAATGTCGTTGTGTTTACTCTAACTACCACTCTTATTGTTTTTGGCTAGAAAAACAGTGGCTAAATTGTCACAATATATTCTAAATGGCTTAGAAATGGAATCCATGAGTCTAAGCCCATATATGAAACTCTTTAGCCATATACCATGTGATATAGCCTCAAAACACGAAACAACCCAACCTCCATAGTTGAAGCAATTAGTTAAAGACTGCCTAGCACTCCTCCAAGGTATAGCTCCATAGGCAAATATGAAGATATAACTTGATGTTGATTTCCTTGAATCAAAACACACACAAAAATCTGAATTTGAGTACCCTATTACCTCCAAATTGTCAGTTTATCTATACATAAGCATGTAATCTTTGGTCTCTTGAAGGTACCTCATTACTTTTTTTGCAACTCTCTAGTGATCTAATCCTGGGTCGCTCTAATATCTATTTAACATTCCAACAATAAATTTAATGTCAGGTCTTATACAAACCTCAACTTATATCAAGCTTCCGACTATAGAATGGGAGCTTCTATACAAACTTATATCAAGCTTTCGACTATAGATTGTTCATAAGCATAT
Source organism: Erythroxylum citrifolium (assembly GCA_026284465.1). NCBI lineage: Eukaryota > Viridiplantae > Streptophyta > Magnoliopsida > Malpighiales > Erythroxylaceae > Erythroxylum > Erythroxylum citrifolium. The sequence goes on from JANKOE010000003.1 coordinate 35,161,276, forward strand.
GGAATGTTTTTCATTTGTTCCTTTTCAAAATCATTTTTCAAGCATTGGTCCAAATTGAACCTATCCCCTTTTACAATGGGAGCTATACTTTATGAACAATCTTTCATCCAAAATCTCTTTAAAACTTTATTAATATAGGTTTCTTGAGACAAACCCAAAATACCATGAAATCTGTCTCGATAGATCTTAATGTCAATGACATAAGATGCATCACCCATATATTTCATTTCAAAATTCTTAGATAGAGATTATTTCACGTCATGTAACAAACCTTATCATTGGTTGCAAGTAATATGTATCCACATATAATACAAGAAAACAAAATTTACTTCCATTAACCTTCTGGTATATACATTGATCCATGATATTTTCCTCAAAACCAAATGATGAGATAATACCATGGAATTTCAAATGCCACTAGAGGGATGTTGTTTTAATCTATATATGGATCTTTTAAGCCTGTAAACCAAATGCTCACCATTATTAGAGGAGAATCCTTATGGTTATTTCATGTAAACCCTTCCTCTAGGTCATTATTTAAGAAAGTCATTTTCACATCCATTTGATGTAATTCCATGTCAAAATGAGCAACCAATGCCAAAATTATACAAAGTGAATATGTTCTAAACATAAGAGAAAATATATCTTTGTAATCGATTCCTTATTTTTAAGTGAATCCTTTAGCAACGAGTCTTGTCATCTATCTCTCAATGCTGCCTAATGAGTCTTTCTTTGTCTTAAATACCCATTTGCAACCTATGAGTTTTGCTCCTTTAGGCAACTTAATAAGATCCCAAACATTGTTTTTCTTCCTAAAATCCATTTCTTCCTTTATGTCATTATACCATAAATTTGATTCTTTACAACTCATGACTTGTGAAAAGGTTTCAGGATCCTTCTCAGCTCCTATATTGTAGTCTATTTTTTGTAGATATACAACATAATCACCAGTAGTAGTTGATTTCCTTATTCTAGTATATCTCCTTAATGTTACACCAACATCCTTTTGTAAAGTCTGTTGTTCAACTATTTGCTGAATACTTTCAAGTAATTCTTGAATAACTGGATCTACTAAATTAGCAAATTATAGAATTTTTTGATTGTCATTTATACTGACTGTAGGTTGTTGAATTTCAATAGTTGATTGTACAATGTCTATTTAAACCTAAGGAGCATTGTGAATGACGATCACCTTGCTGTTTGAGGTGGAAGGTTGAGTATCCATATGATCATTATCAGAAACTATATCTTAAAATTGATCCTTCCCATTAATCAAGTCATTCTTAAGAAAATTTTCCATTTCTTGATTCCAAAAATCTAGTGTGATGTGATAGTAATAGAACCTATATCCTTTAGATCTTTCAGTATATCCAATGAAATACTCATTTATGGTCCTTAGGTCCAATTTTTTCTCTTGTGGATTATAAATTCTTATTTCAGACAGATATCCCAAACCTTTATATGTCACAAACTCAATTTCTAACATTTAAATAATTGAAATGGCATCTTTGGAACAACCTTGGTTGGTACTCGGTTTAATATATATACTATTGTCTTAAGAGCTTCAGTCCACAAGGACTTAGAAAGTTCTTAAAAGGTTTGGAGCTTCTCCACATGCTTCGTACCATGTCCAACAATGTTCAGTTTCTTCTTTCTATCACACCATTTTGATTCGAAGATCTAGGCATAGTATATTGGGCTACTATCCTATTTTTTTAAAGATAACTCGCAAATAGACCAGGTGCTTATCCACTTTTAGTATATCTACCATAATATTCCCCACCTCTATCATATTTCACGATCTTAATTTTCTTACTGCATTGTTTCTTTACTTCAGCTTTGAATATTTTGAAAGCATCTTGTGATTTATTCTTGTTATAAAGCAAGTAGAGATATATATATAGCGAGAAATCATCTACAAATGAGATGAAGTATTTCTAACCATACGAGTCCATATCTGGACTAAAAATATCTTTGTATGTATGATCTCAAATATGTACGAGCTTCTCTTGACAACTATTTTTGATTTGATGGTCTGCTTTCCCTTTTGTACGGTTCATACAATTTTCAAAATCAGTAAAATTTAAAGTACTAAGTACTCCATCATTCACCAATCTTTTAATCCTTTCTATGAAGATATGTCCTAATCTTCGATGCCACGATATAGAGAAATTTTCATTCATGACATAACGTTTTGTTCTAGCATTAACAGATGTTGCATTGTAACAACTATTTCTTATAAAATAAAACAGAAAAGACCATTAAATAATGTATCATTCTCAACAAATTCAGATTTATAATTTAACTTAAAGGATTCGTCTGAAAAAAGAAAGGAATATCCAAATGGTATAAGTCTTGAAACTGAAATCAATTTCCTAGAGAAATTGGAAATATAAAATATTTTTTCTAATTTTAAAATAAAACCAATTCATAAAATTAAATTGCAATCCCCAACAGCCTCCACAGATGAACGTATCTTGTTCTACATAAGATATACTGCTCACTTCTCACTGTCTTCCTTGGGTTTGAAAATCTTGTAATTCATTTGTAATATAAATTGTAAAACTAGAATCAGTACAACATATGTCATCATATTAGGTTCAAAACAAACCAGTGAGATTAGATTACCTTTCTTTTCAAGTCATTCCTTATGTTTGACACAATCCTTCTTCATGTGTCCTTTTTCGTAGAAAAAGAAGCATTTAGGTTCCTTCTTAATGTCAGTTTGGGTAGGTATTTGACTTTTTCCCCTTGAATTGGCTTAATTTTTCTCCTTTCCTTGAACGACCAGATGTACACTCTGCGAACTCTCTTCCTGTTCCATCGACAACCTCCTTCCTCTTGAAGACACATGGTCATTAATTCATTTATTGATCACTTATCCTTATGTGTATTATAAGAGATTTTAAAGGGTTTGTATGATGGTGGAAGGTTGTTCAAACTATAATGCACGAGAAAAGAATCATACATCTCAACCTTGAGTTCCTTTATCTGAGCCGCAATGTCCTCATCTTTATGATGTGCTCACTCACACCTTGGACTCCCGTGAGCCTTGCAGATGAAAACTTCATAATCAAGGTGCTTGCAAGTGCTTTGTCTGAAGTTTCGAATTGCTCATTAATGGCCTTTAGTAAAGCATGGACATTGTTAAGCGATTCCACAGAACCAAGAATGTCAGCAAGAATTTTGATTTTAATGAACATCACACTTAGGCGATTAGATCACTACCAATGTTCATAAAGAGCAATTTTAGTTATAGTACTGGCCTCAGTTACCTTAGGTTGTTTGTCCTTCCGAATAACATAATCAATGTCCATCCACCCTACATGAAGAAGAATTATCTCCTTTCAAATCTTATAGTTTTTACCCCTCAATTTGGGAATTTTACAACTTGTATAAGAGGAACTAACAGTTTGAATGGCTGCATAATTTAATCATACATGCTACTTATCAATAACTGAGGCTAACAAACTATATATATGTGTTACCAACGTAAAACATATCTTAACAGGCATAAATCAAACGACATAAAATTTGTCTGTAGGCTAAATTTTTAATTCAATCATATTTATGCTAAATTTTATAATAAAACTATCAAATTATATTCTAATTCTTAATACTTGTGGGAAAATTAGGAAAAATAATTTGATATTTCATCCTAATTAATTATTCAAATATAAAAAAATTTATGTGGGATAAAATTTAGTATACTAAAATAATTATCTACAATTAAATATCTAAACTCTTTATGTGATTAATTACAAATATATAATTTTATATAATTAGGGTTGCTGTGGCTAAGCCCTAATAATTAATCACTAAAAATTTTTATCAAAAATTCTACTTATAATGCAAAATATAAACATAATAATCATGTGATAATCTACTTCATGGTGAAAGTTCATACAAATATAATTTCAACACATAATATATATAAACATAAGCCACAATTTAGATGGTAGAGGCTCACCATGTGCCCCCATAAGGGTGCGGGCTAAAGCCCTAGCCATAACATTTGGTTTTGTTATTAAAACAACACACAATCTTTTGTGGCAAAGAACTGTGTCAATGTAAAGTTATATGAATCTTATCATAGGAGTAAGGTTTATTAGAAGAGTAAATTACAAGATTACTTAAGACAAGACAACAATAATAATTAGTTAAATTAAGAAGAAGTGCTTGAACTATAATGAAATGCCTAAGCTCAGTATTTAAATTAAAATGTTTTAGGTATTTTAATAATATCAAATGTAAAGTCATGTAATAATGTGTTATTGGCAATCAAAATAGAGTAACCGTTTTGAATTTAAAAGTTAACATCTAGAAGCAAATTAAGAGACGAGTTAAAGAAAAAAGGAAAGAAGTTTAACATCTATGAATATATTTAAAAAGGAATTAAAAAAGGAAAGATTGGAATTGAAGCGTATAACTTAACATATTTAAAAATATAATATTTTCTTACAAAATGGCATATTACTGATCCTTTTATATTAATATTGCGTAACTAGAAAATTCATAAATAAAAATGTGCCTAAAATTTATGGTTTTCATCATTTTTGAGTGAGTGATGAAGAATCATATGTAGGATTTTTCTGATTTTCAATATTTTCTTCTTACCAATTATTTGTAAACTTGTGATTCTTCAAATTAAAGTTATTGCTTAGTGACGAAAATTACCAACGGAATATCTACACATTCCATCGGAAAGTTAAGTTAGTAACAAAATTTACCTACGAACCAAGGCATCAGAGAAATGACTATAGGTAATAATTTGCGACGAATCACAAAATGTCCGTCGTAAATTTACCGACGAAAATTTTGTGTAACCGTCGGTGAATATATTGACAATTATTTTGTGCTGTCTCCGATCGGTAAAGTTATCGACAGACATATCAGGATAAGATATGTCTGTCGGCAAACTTACTGATGGAATTGGTTATTCTGTCGATAAGTTAATGTTGTCATTATCGACGGTTATTAGTTATCCGTCAGTAAATCGAACAGATTTTACCTACAAACTTTGTTTTTCCATTGGTAAATTTACTAAAAACTATTTTTAAATTTTCCTTGCATTAAATTTTATTTGATGATGTTATGGTTGATGTATAATTTAAACAATTATGAGTTATCTGTTGATAATATTTTGATTTGTTTCAACATTTAATTTGTTAAAACAAAAAGCTGATTGATGATATAAAGTAAAAAATTATCTTAATTGATAATAAAAATTATTTTGTACATAATAAGTATTTGTAATTTATACAAAATAACTATAAGTATGCTATTCATTTGGTGATCATGGATGCTCTGATTGCTGCGATGAGGTGCTACGTCTCCCCTTTAACTTATCCACCTCATTATGGAGCTGAGCTATGTACTCTATCGACTGTTGCAACTGAGTTGCCAATGTCTGTACTATGCTTCGAAGCTCATGGACTTCATTGGGTGTAGACCGCTTACTAGATGTTGTTGTACTAGACGTGAAGGATTACGAATAACATGTGTTCGCAAACGAACCTAAGCCGAATATCCTTCCATGACAGTCCCTACCACCCACTGCATGAAGTTAGGTTTGAGTCTCATCAACATCTTCAGACTGTTGAGACTGTTGTTGAATGCTTTCTTGTATTTGGTCCTACCATAAGACAATGTTTATGTTAGTAAGTGATAATTATTAAGCATTAATATTAAAGCATAAATTTCACATACATTTAGTTCTCTATATCGGGTGTTAACAAAGGTCACACCATCATGCTTCTTAGTGTGAGTATGTAAAAAGAGTTTATGGGGTGTAAGTTTCGTTCCCATAGACTTTCCTGCATCAGAATAAAATGTTATAAGTGAACTACAATTTATAACATTATTATTCTTCATAATATACATATTTTTATTCAAAAATTCACATATCAAATTAAATTGAAATACACCAAAGTAAAAAAAAACATAATATAAATGTGAAGTGTAGATACTTACAAGTCTCTCTACATGCTTGTGGTAGGTAATAGATCCTCCAGTATACATGGGAAGACTTTCTCCCCCGGTCCTCTACGTCTGTTGGTAGAATTACGCTCTGAAATGGGCATTACCTCGAGTAGTGTCCACTACTGCTGCCAATGACTTCATATTTGTTCAAAAATATAAGGCGATCATAAACCAGCCTTGTGTATCGCATCAACAAAGTCTCGATAATGTATACTTGCTCGTCTCTCCGATACTTTATAAATGACCGTGTCAAATTCAGAATCCCAAAACAATTATTTATGAAATAAAAGGAAAAACATACGATAAGTATTTATAATGTAATAATATTTATCTAATAATTGTATAAAAATCAATTTAAAAATAGTATTTTTTACCTCAAACTTTTTATAGTAAAATTCCTTTGTCATATGAGAGATATTCTTTTAAGTATAACCCTTAACATCAATCTTCTCCTTAAATTTGGATGTCATGTTTCTTAAGCATGGTTTAGATAGAATCAACCTAATATTAAAACAATTAATAGAGGGCCGACCCTCGAACCACAGGCAACCGCTGTGAGGGATTATCTGGAAATAGGCCGGCCCATAGCGCATCAGGTCGTTTCTTTGGCTAGTGGCTAACTGCAAACTGCTGACCAATCACCAACGAGTGGCTCGTCATATTGCTATAGACAGCCGGTGCCATTTTTGTGGACAGGATGAGACTATTGTCCACGTGATGCGGGACTGTTTGCGTGTGCAAGCTATCTGGCGCAAATTTCCACAGTATGTAGTCGGGCCGGATTTCTTCTAGCAGGATGAGGAGATGTGGTTGACCTCTAATCTTACGAAGCACACTCAGGTGCAACAGGAAGCGTGAAACACGATTTATGGTGTAACGTGCTGGTTCCTGTGGAAATGGTGGAATAGATGTCTGTTTGAGCCGGGCTTTGTTTGGCCTGCAGAGGGCAACAGAGTGATCATGGACTTCGTGGGGTGGATCGCTCGGGCTAGGGCGATGAAAAACCATGTGTTTCCCACGCAGGGCCTCCCGGTGGGGTCCCTAGTGGGGTGGACTAAGCCTGCAGTAGGGTGGGTGAAGGTCAACTCTGATGGTGCAATGAACTCGGGATCCCCAACGGTTTCCTCTGGGTGGCTTATTCGTGATTGGAATGGGGATTGGCAAGGGGGTTCCAACAGCACATCGGGTTGGGCTCCCCGTTAGCCGTAGAGTTATGGGGGGTGCTCTCGGGCCTCACCCTGGCCTGGGACACGGGCTTTCGACGAGTGGTTGTCGAAGTCGATTCCCTTGAGGTTCTTAACCTTCTCTTTGCTCCTTCCATAATACTGACAGAAGTTTCCTTTTTGGTGGCAGGAATCCAGCAGCTGTTGCAACAGGAGTGGTCGTGTCAACTTCAATATGTTTTTCGTGAAGGGAATCAGTGTGCAGACAGTCTCATTCGTCTCGCAGGCATGTTACATCTGGGCCTTCATATCCTTCAAGAGCCCCCTCTGGGCGTCCAGGAGCTTCTCCACCACGATGCGCACGATGCACTGTACCCCAGAGCGTTGATTTAGTTTTGTAGTTTTCTTTCCTCTTGTAAAAAAAACAATTAATTTTATACCATTTTTAAATTTAAACCTATAACTTAATTATAAACATATGATGTTTCATGTGTTCTCACTTACAGATTATTGACAATTGTGATGTAAGTTCTTCTATCAACTCCCTCAACTCTAGGTTGGAAGCTACCTCCTTCATCCGCATCATTTGCCCTTTATATCTCTATCGGTATAGGAGTAGTGGATGGTGTAGTAGCAAGTACAGAAGGTGATGTCTCATCTGCAAGTGAAGTAGTAGCTTGAGGTATATCATCTAATTCGGTTGCAGCTGCCGAATGTGATGCTTCACCTAGACAATAACTGGCTCCAAATCGTGATCTGATCCTTGGTCGCATTATATCATGTTTTCTCTATGATGGCATATTTCAACCTAAAATTCATATCTCATCTTTTGAATTAATATTTCCTATTTTCATCTTGATGTGTTTATGCTACTCTTACGACAGCTCTGTCAAATTTGCGAAGGTAGTAATATCCTTTGCTAAATATGGAAGGAAATCATCCCGACAAAATTTATGAAGAACTTTAGCGATAGTATAAAATATCCATCGGTAAAGAAGGCGGGATTTGTTGGCAGAATAAAAAAGTTTTAAATTTACAAACGAAAATTTTCCGTCTGTAATTCCTGCTTTTCTCGTAATGTAAGAGATACATTACACATTCGTCTCACAACTTACCCATTCATTCATTTATTATATATTTTGTTGCTTCCATTGTTGACAAGAATAAATACTGTTGTGTCCAATCTCACAGGGGTATTCCACGAGAAGTAGAGAGGGTTGAGTTGGACTAATAGGTTTTCTAATAATGGAATGCATATGTTGATGCTCTCCAAGTAGTTTCATAATTTAGTACTAATGACTCAACTTCCAATATTTTGTAATTCCATAGCTTCCTTAACTTTGTATTAGTTTTGTAACATGTACATTTCATTAACAAAATCTTCACTGCTCAAAAAGAATCAAAAGAGATAGGCTAGTGAGAAATTCTCTAGCCTTTCTCTAACCTCACCTTTTTTCACCATTTTCTAATCCCATCTCTGAGCCCATT
>JANKOE010000003.1:35170008-35191608 GCA_026284465.1 Erythroxylum citrifolium
CATCAATGAACTTCTCCATGCCAAAGTCAAACAATCTGTCCATTATAGGTTCTGGTATATTTGTGCTGACAAGTCCTATGACAACGAAATTCTTTACAAGCCCACAGTTTTCACCACAGCAAGTCCTCATCCGGAACTACCTCTCGTTCTCTCTCGGCTATCTCCCTCTTTTCCTCCAGAGAAAGGCCAAGCTCGAATGGAAGCAACGGCTCGACATAATCCTCAAATGACGGACCGTCCGACCCGTCAGGGACGCAAACACCGTGGCAATTCCTCAAGAGGGAAAGAGAAAAATCACAAGCGAATTCTAAGCACTCCTCGTTTAGGTGCCGCTCTTTCCACCGCTTGACTACGTCAATCCTCTCCCCCTGATAGAACTTCGCAACTCCATCAGCCTGTTCTCAGCCCTCAGCTTGTCCCTCACGATCTCCGACACCTCAACCATTTCTGCTGCTATCTCCAGCGGCCCAACTACTGGCAAGGCACTTTCGAATAGGGAGAGAAAAAAAGGACGTACCTAGTTAGTGACTGAAGTTTGGAATTGGGACGATAGTGGAAGGTACACTCCGGTGACTGCAAACAAAGAGATAAAAATACAGAGAATAGAAGCTGGAAAAACAACGCAGAGTGAAGAAAGACCGTCAATTCCAAAATTTATAGTATCAACTGAACGGGATACCAATCGACGTTGAACATGTTGTGAAATCCGAGCTGAGGTTGAACACGTGGAAAATTTTGAGTTGCGATAAATTAGGGTCATTAAAGGCCCGAAGCGGCGTGACAGTCGAAAGGACACGCGTGACAGCGCGTGACAACTGCGCAGCAGTTAAAAGGACGCACATGACAGTCTGTCAGAGGATGCGAACCATCAGTAATGATTACACCTAGTGTTTTGTTTGAGCCTCGACGCTCAATCGATCGGCCCTACCATTACAGCCACCCGATCGATCCGCCATACCACTATGGCCAATCTACCACTATGCTCACCCGATCGACCTGTCCCATCGATATAGTCGATCGATCGGTTCCATGTTTACTCTTGATTGATCTGCCATGTCATTATACCTGATCGGTCGATCCAGACGTGATAATTAATTGATCGGGCCTAGCACGAGCTGCCATGAAGACAAGCCGCACAATCTCAAACTACTCATTCGACCCTTCTCCTTGATCAGACTTGAGGAATATGGAGGCTTATGGTTGGGTTGGTCATGCTAGGCCAGGTCTAAGGCCTATGCATCGACAGCCCATTCGCAGTTGGTAGCCTCCTATGCATACGTAAAGACCTAAACCTAACAACTATTCTGTATAAAAGGTACTATTTCACCATGATACAGGTACGAGATTACAACTCTAATCTTCTCTGTTCTTAGCAACCAAAATCACTCTCAAAAAGATTAACTTGAGCGTCGGAAGGGCCTGCCGGCAGTCAACCTCCGGCGTGCCTTATTTGTTTTGCAGGTATCCTTTAGCTAAAGTTATTCTCATGGATCCAAACAATGGCGTTCAGCCCCAGCAAATTTCGACTGAACCAAGTGTATTTTCATTTTGGTGTAAAGGTATGCTAATTTGATTGATTGTATTCAAATATTAAACTCTTGTTCATATCTTAGTTACAATATAAATCTCCACTTTCGAGTTTCAGCAGATATGTAGCTTTAATATATTACAGTTTTTGAAAGAACTTGCTTATCTCCTAGTATTAATTAGTTTTTGATTATGAAGCTGTCTCAGTCTAGGCGTATGAAATTTTATTTTCTCCCTTTGCTCTCACGTGTACTTAGTGACGTTCACATTTAAAAGAATCCCAAAGACACATTTTGCAATAACCCAAGGTTAGGGTGATTATAAATATACATTGGAAGAATAAGCCAGACTGTCAACGCCTTGAACTATGTGCCTACAGTACTGTGTGCCTATTTTGAGGTGAAGCTTTTCAAAAGTTTAATAATGTCTGATATGTCTTTTTATATGCGTTTTTAGTTAGTTAAATAGTTGGTTGACTTCATAATTTTAGTATCTTAAATTCATTAAAACTTGAATTTAACTCCTTAACTTTCAAATAGAAAAATGAAAACAAAGAAAGTCCATAATCACATTCTGAGTCTTGTGGGTGACGTTAATTTGGCACTGTTGAAAGCCAGTCCTTAGTGCAGGTTCTGCCTCCTTTCCTCGATTTAGCCATTGGTTGGAAAGGGACAAAAATGAAGCAGCTTACGTACATTTTAACAACTTTGTGTACTAATGATTTTGTACGTTCCCTGAATTGTCAAGATTTGTACCCATAACTTGACACTTGGATGGCATCCAGCCAGCTATGAGAAGATAACAGTTTGAAGGCGACCTGGTTGGCCAGTTTGGGTCGCAAAAATGTGTACGTAGTGTCAGTACAACTCATTTGTTGCAATACCATAAGCTGTCACTTCTCGAAAGACAAATCCCCAAAAAGCTTCCAAATGTCTGCAACTCAGCCTCAACCAGTTTTTAAAAATTTAAGAAAATTTCCCCTTGTTCGTTGTAGGACTGTTCTTCTGTAATCTGACCATAGGATTCATAACAGAAGCTAAAATTCAAGATTCGATAAATGGTGTCCTGCTCCTAAAGAGGTGGTCGTCAAATCCCAAAGACTTCTATTAATATTCTAAAGAGGTGGTCGTCAAATCCCAAAGACTTCTATAATATTCTAAAGTACTTCGCGTATAGTGACAAATTTACTTAAGTACTTCGTGTACAAATCTAAATTTTAGTAGCTCGTGCGTAGACTTTTAATCCTAAGAACTTTTAATTTGCAGCTAATTTTACTTTTAGGGTTAAGAATTGATAAATTAGGAACTTGAGTTCCTTGTATTTCTTTCTGCTTTTAGCATTAAAATTATATTATCAATTATTAAATTAAAATCATTATCTAACATTAAATTATTAGTTCTTAAATTTAAAGTGCATCAAAACAGAAATGGAAAAATCGTAGGCCCCTCTATTAAAAAAAATTATTGTCGTCTAAAATTTGAGATTATTGAATAGTACATAATAAGGTTTTTTTATTTTCAAAGCTTTATATGGACTAAAACAAGCTTCTCGAACTTAATTTGCCAAATTTAATTCCACTATTGGCCTCTTGTGACGTTAAATAGCTCAAGGATACATTTTTCTTCTTCTTTATGTTGATGACATAATAATTATTGGTGATGATGCTCGGGATATTTTGACACTTAAATCATTTTTACATTAATAGCTTGAGATGAACGATTTGAGTTATTTGAGTTATTTTTTAAGCCTTGAAGTTTCACTTGATGAATCTGGTTATTATCTCTCACAAGCAAAGTATGTCACATATCTTATCTCTTGATCTGTCATCACTGACACAAAACTACTACCACTTCCCTTGAAGTCAATGTTCATCCCTCTGCTACTGATGGGAGTCTCCTCAATGATAGTACTCTTTATCACCAATTAGTTGACAATCTTATATAGCTCCTTGTTTCTCATTTGATATTGCCAATGTTGTTCACATTATTAGTCAATTTATCTCAGCACCTCGTACCACTCACTTCTCTATTATTCTCTGTAAACTTTGATACATTAGAAGTACTCTTTTTCATGGTCTTCACTTTTGTCATTTATCTCCATTGGATTTAAGATCATACTCTAATGTTAACTAGCCTAGAAATCCAACTAATTAATGCTCAACTACTGACTATTGTTTCTTTCTTAGCATATCTCTCATTTCATGGCATAATAAGAAACAAACTGTTATCTCTTGATATAACATGGAAGCAAAATATTGAGCTTTTTTAGACATAACTTTTGAACTCCTCTAGCTACATTGGTTGCTTCAAGATATTAGTGTTTCCTTTTCTTCTGCAACTCCTCTATTTTGTGATAACTACAGTACCATACAAATTGCTCACAATGATGTCTTTAAAGAGCTTATCAAACATATTGAGATTAATTATCACCTTTTGCGACATCATATTATTTAAGGAATTATTCAACTTGTCCTTACCTCATTACGATAAAAAATTGTGGATATTTTCACCAAATCTTATCCATCTTGATCATTTCAAAAACTTGTTTTCAAACTTAGGATCTAACTCCTTACCACTTTGAGTTTGAGGGGGGATGTTAATGTATAACGCATATGTTATATAAGTTATACATTTATGTAATAATTATAAAGTATATTCTTTTGTATATTCTTGTGTAAATTCATGTATAAATACCCCTTATGTAATAGTTTTATACATGCAAAATTATAAAGTTTTCTTCACCTTCTTACATAACCAATTGGTTGGTTGCAATTTAATGTATAATAATATTATTTAATCAATAAAGGCGCTCTATATCTTTATGCATTTTTGTTAATTTTATTTTATATTTAATATTAAAGGTAAAATTATTAGAATAACCACCATGCAATTTAAACTGTAATAAGACCATAATTATGAAATTCAATGTACATTTATATATTATTATTCAATTATTTTTTATTTGTAGTTTTATTAAGACGAGATATTCATGAAATAGTAAAACTAGCACATGTGATATTTATTTCTTATGAAAAAAGAAATTAATTTTATGAATTAAATATGGAGATACTTAAAAAAATGTATGGGTGCTTATTAAAGATAAGTTTGTTGAACTAGTCTCATTTTGAGGATTTCCAATAAAAGATTACTTGTGTGTTTGTAAATTTCCTTATTATAATAGTTATATAATTAAACCTTAAACTTGAGATTACCAAGATATCGCATATGAGAATCACTGCATTTTGATATTACTTATGACCTATTCTATTTAGGATAACTGAATCAGTTGTTTTTGGATGTAATATGAATTATATATAAATAGTTTAGTAAGTCAATAAAGAATTAGCCATTCTTAAGTAATTAGAAAGAATGGTCCACTATTCTTGATTAGAAGAGATTAAAGGAATTCTTTAGTTAGAATGAATAGAGACTAGAAAAAAGTTTTTAAATATCAAGTATAGACTAATTACTAATTAACAAGAATAAATATGATTGAAATTCCAAAATATGAACAAACATGATTGAATATAAATAAAGTAGACACTAACTTTAACCTATATGTCCAATTAGAATATTAAATAATGAAAGGATTAAAGTATAGACTATAAGAATGCATGGATAAGTTAAATCAAATCACTTTAACATTCCTAAAATTTGGGTGGTTTTGACTTATTGTTAAATATCAATCTTGATCTATGATTATCAATTATTTAATTGCAAATTTAAAGATAAATTAAAAGAAGTTTTAATTTATCTAATTCTTATGAATTAAAATTATAATTTGTAATCATCGCTAACTTATAAGGAACCTAATGAGTCACATAAAAAGAGTAGATAAAAAGAGAAAAATTAATTTAAATTAAGTTGAACTTAATTTTGAAGTTTGATAAATTTTAGCGATTAAATATAAGATATTTGATTTTATTAAGATAAAATTGTAATTGTAATTGTAATTTAACTTAATTTAATTGGAAAGAAATCTTATATGCGTTTTCTATAAATAGGAAAAAGACATCAAGAGCTTGCACTATTATCTTTTTAAAGTGTTTAAATTCTGCTTCTATACTTTATAAATATCGTTAGCGTCTCATTTGAATAGCTAGTAGGAAAACTTTAGAAGAAAATTGGTGTTTATGTCATCTGCACCTAAATTAAATCCTAAATTCTTGTAATAAAACAAAAGTAGAATAGGAAAATAGGAATCATTCTTAAGAGAAATTTTAGTTTGTCAATCATTATGGAAGTAATATTTAATGAAATAGGGGTTGTGATGTGCAAACTTTTGTGATAAAGAAAATATATTAAATTTCACAATTAATAAAAGAGTATTATCAATAAAACAAACCTTGGTTTATGGTCTCTTTCACTATTAGAACTACGATTGATTATCAATAAAAAAGAATATTATTTCATCAATCGTACATTTGATACGTTATTAAATACCTATCTTTTCTTAGTATTAATTAACTAAAATTATGTAATTCAGTTAAGTCTTGTTGTTTAACAATCTTATGAATGATCTATGTAGAATTCGGAAGGTTTAACTCTTAACATTGGCTTCCATCTATTTATGTAGCATAAAAAATAAAAAAGCTAAATATTACCATCTCCCTTATAATTACATATAAGTAGTGTAATTATGTATTTAAATAACTTATCTTAAAATAGGTATTCTCATTAACTTCCTTAAATGTCACTCCAGATCCGCTAACTGCTTGTATAAATAAAAGGAATTATAATGTTATATAAGTTAATGATAAAATAAATTAAAATTAAATATGAATATTCACTAACCACTCTCTTCTCTCTTCTCTCTTCTTAAGATAGAAGATGCAGTATTTGAGCCTATAGATACTGATTGTGTGGATCTTCGAACTGGACGACTACCAAAATTGGATGAAGGGGCTTTAGTTTTTGGTGTCCTTCCTTTTTTTTTGTTGCATCATACATATTGATATACTTTGCGATGAATAAATAGACATTTTTCTATAACTTAAATGAAGAGAAACAAAAATTTAACAACATTGTCGCATTTAAATCCACTATATACAGTCTTGGCATATCTCTTCTCATTTGTTCTCGCAGAAAAATATTGTTCATCATCAAACACATCATTAACTAAATCATCTTCAGATTCACTAACCTGTATAACAATGAATTCATCATCTTTCTCCAATCGAACTTGGAATAACCCTTCATCATTATCATCAAATCCATTATGAATATCAGAGTCAAGTTTTTTTAATCTGTTACAAGATGCTCATAACCATAGTCATAGTAGATTTCAACATTGTGATAATTTAAATCTTCCATTTGTTGGAGCATAGCCAACATGTCCTTATTATGATGTAATATTATCTCCTTCAGGCTTCTTATCGACTTTTTAGAAAATTTGTAAAACATAGTAATTACTCTATGTCCTTTATCTTCAAAAACTCCTTTTAGGACTAGCATGCTAAGTTCATCACATCTATATCTTTCTTCCTTTTAATCTTACCCCCAACATATTTATTATTGTGTCTTTCCAATACCCCTCTATAATGAAATGCAAAATTTACCAGCATTTGCAAATTATTAGGCATTTTTAACAATGACATATAACATAATTCATAAGAAAATAGTTATAAATGGAAATACGTACAAAAGTTTAGAATAAATAAATTGAGCTAAGGGAAAGTGTGACTAAGTAACAATGATACATATTCCAAGAGAGAAAAAAGAAGAAAAAACTAAGCAAACTCAATTTGGGACAATTTGAAACATTAAAGAGAAGTAAATCATATAAACACTTCAATTTTTAGACAAAATCTGAAGTAGTTCTTCATTTGTTCAATTTGGACAACCTCTGTTTTTACCTTGTAATACTGATTTAGAGTGATCATAAATTGTCATTTAAACACCTAATTTACTTAAGGTATATAACTTGATATATTTCAAGTAATAAATAAAGTAATGAACCTTTAATATTTTTTTTATCAATGATAATAGACATTCATCACATTCTAGTCTACATTCTTGAATGTAATATCCAATACATACTTTATTTGTGTGAAATTCATTAAGTTATGCTCTTATTCAACTTATAAAGAGATTAAACAAATAACTACAACATTTTTAGAGGAAGATATAGAGCTGGATAGTGAATAAAATTTTTGAACAGTGCATTAAATCAATATTAGACTTGATAATTCTTCCCTCATTTTTTTCATTTCATTGCAAATAAAACATTATGCATCTTCTTAAACCTCATTTAAAATAATCTATTTTATTGACAACAAGCTTAACTTTACCAGTTTCAACTTAATCAGCTAAAAGAAATGAAGAAATAGACAACCAATTTAATTATTAAACGAATAAATCCAAATCATAATATGAAGTTATTAGTCCTAGTTTGATTACAGTATGTCCATCACCTGCATTTGAGCTACAAAAGAGAATTATTCCAACTTATTCAACAAAAGATACAAAGTTACAATTATCGGTAGGGAAGGGACAAATAGCTTGCAACACTTATTGTAGCTACTAGTTTAGCTAGTGCAAACACAGGCACAACAAAGAAAGGTTAGAACTTGATCATGGTAAAATATTATCCTCTCAATCCTAATTCTATAGCATGGTAGAATATTAGAAACAATCTTCACGAAAACATTTTAAATTTTTACAAAGTTTAAGTGCTAAACCAAATAACCTAAGCACATGCAAATGAATAAATCAATAACTATCTAACCGCATTATGTTCCAAACATAATTAATAAGCCAAATACATAAGAAGCACTTCCTAGTTTTCCTATAATGAATTGAAAGAAGAAACTTGGGTACAAAAAAATTAGAAAACATGACAAAAGTATAAACAAGACACACCTAAACATTGCAATTTCTGTAATGCGACAGTGAAGATTGGTGTGGTAGGTTTTGCAATGCGAAACGAGTGAAGAATGGTGTCTGACAAAGAATAGTATACGACAAAGAACAATGTGTGAAGATTGGTGCAACAAGGAAGACAAGTATAACACAATCTACAAAGAGGAGGAGTAAAGGTTGGTGCGATAACGAAGAAAGGGTAACAATCTTAATTCATTAATTAATTTTGGGTTTTAACCCTAAACGAAGTAGTTTCTTTAATTTACTTAATTATTTTAATTAAGTTTTAAGTGTGCAATGATTTAGGGTTTCTGTCTTATATGTCTTGCCACATCAACAATATTAACGGAGATACTAATGTCAGGCCAAATTTGAAAAATTGAAACTTTAAGTATTTAATTGCTAATTTTTAAAGTTCGGGCTATAATTGCAAAATTGAGTAAAGTTTAAGATTTTTTTTTGTAATTTACCCTATGGAGGACTATAAAATAGCATTCAAAATATTGAATCATGAATCATATCAAAATATGTCATTTGGTGTAATGAATTTGAATAATGATGATGTAAACTCCTCTCAATGATGAATATTTTATACCAAATGAGAATTGAGGTCGATGTGATTTGAGCAGATATTCGATTAAATGAAGTTTTAGGTTTTTATTTTTCCTTTTCTTTTAATTTCACTTATATTTGATGTATATGTTAAATTCTATATATACAATATAAACATAAATATAAATATAAATGTTTTTGTTTTATATTTTATTTCTAGTTGGTTGTTTCTTTGTTACAAACTCTTATTGTAAATTGTAATACTTAGAGAGTTATGGATACTTTTGATGTTTGATAGAATATTATTTGTTAGGGTTAACTATAAAAAAAACTCAAACTTTCATCAACTTTTCAATTATAGTCTAAAATTTAAAAAGTAGCACTAAAATGTTCAAACTTTCATTTTTTTTCAATTCTAGCCCAAACTTTAAAAAGTGACAACAAAATGCTTAAACTTTCAATTTTCTTCAAATCTAACTCGACGTTATTTGTTGTTTTCCCTTAGTCCTTAGCCTTTGTTTTATGTTTGTTCTTCTGATGCCCCAAACTACTATCGCATTATAGCGTACTGCATCAGTAGGCTCTTTTCTTTTAGTTCATTCTTCTGATGTCCTTAGTGTGAGGGCGTCGAGGCTGCATAATCTGAAAATCGAAGGGTGAAGGCATCGAGAGAACAAACTGAAAAATGAAGGAAAAACTGAAATCAAAGCGTAAGGTCGTCGGAGCTGCTTAATCTGATTTAGGTCATTTTTAAACAATGACTTCATTTTAATTATGTGATTAAACGATGTTGTTTCATTAATCTTCATTTGTTGTGTTAATTTTAGCTGACGTATATTAATAGTTAAAATTTCTAAAACAAGTGACAACTCACATTAGCAAGCCTAAAGGAAACATTAACATCAGTCTAGAATTGAAAAAATTGAAAGTTTGAGCATTTTATTGCTATTTTTTGAAGTTCGGGTTAGAATTAAAAAAAATAAAAATTTGAACATTTTATTGCTACTTTTTAAAGTTTGGGCTATAATTATAAAATTGACGAAAGTTTGAGATTTTTTGATAATTAACCCTATTTATTATATAATGAAATTGTAATATTTTAAATAATTTGTATTGTCTTTTATTTTATATTTGTATGGTCGTTTTTTATAATAATTGTCATTATTTATATGTCAAATATGTTAAAGGTAATATTAATAAAAATTAATAGATTGTTATTATTTCAAAATTTTATTATTATGATTTTTTAAGATGATATTATATAAAATTATAAATTATACAATACAATATATTGAGAGACTATTTGTAATTTTTTAAAAATTTAATGACTATTTTATAAATTTAAAAAATTACTCAAAATATTACCTAGCATTAATTAATATTGATAAAATACCGTATTAGTGGGTACTAATTAATAGTGGTACAATACTGTATTAAAATTAAATCTAATACCAATACCGAAATAGTATTCATAAGATTGCTTCATAGTAAAGCCCCTCATTATCGAAGTTGTAGCATTGGCATTTAGTGGAGATCTGCAGGGATTTACGCATTTTCTTTGCCTTTTTAGACCCTAGGTCGATATGGACTGCAAGGTTAGCAATAGTCTCCTTTTTGATTAGTTGCATCATCCTTATTATGGGTCGTAAAAACAAGCTTGCACAGGTCCATCCTTGCAAAGCCCACATGACATGAGTACTCAAACCTTCTTACAAAAAATTCAAAAGTTTATGGGCGAGAGAAACCAACAAGCATATTGATGTCTACTACACCAATCTCTGACAAGAGATCTTCCCCTGGTCACTCCTCCTTAAGAGGAAGTGGATTCTCAAAATCCACGAAAGTTCTCTATTGCACCACTTCAACAAAGAAAGTAATAAGAAACAAGTCCTCCATCCATGGGTTTCCTTCGGAGGCATGTTCAAACTCATTATAGGTCTGACATTTAAGCTATACAAACCTAAAAGCTTACCCAAAGTCCAAATTTAATACATATACCTAAACAGTCTGCGGTTGGTTCGATGCTTAAAAGGAAGAAATGAGGCACCAAGAGTGAGGGTAGGGCTGACTCCATGACATACTCGTCTCTTTTAGAATTTGGTGATAAATATGGTTCGACACGAGTCTCGTTCCACACTTGAAGCCCTCTGAAATGAAAAAGGGTGCCCCCTGTCCACATATAAATGAACGAGGAAATTTGTGATTACCCACCCCAATTTTATCTACATAGCTCTCAACCTCGAACCTTGTTGTCATTTCAAGAACTCTCCCAAGTTGGAATGGAAAGTTTGGTAAGTTTTTAGAGGATCTCCAGGCATAATCATAAGGCCCTTGGAAGTTAGGAGCCCATCGTAGGCTTTCTGACAACCCATCAATTGGTATCGGACATACCCACAGCCTGAGTTCCTTCTGACTTGCATAACCCCCTGCTACAAGTGGTTTCCCTTACTATGTCTCGTCACAAGACCACCCAGATATACACACATTTGGGAGTTGTTTGAAACTCAAGATCGCCACACAACCTATGTAATTAAGGAAAACCAATGGAGGGAGTAAAGTGAGGAAAAACAACGCGAATCTATTTTCCTTCTAGTTTTCTCTCCTGAAAATTAGTTTTACTATCAGAGTGACTATGTCAGAACATCTTCTGATGCTATTTCACATTAATGCTCGCCAAGTCAATAAGAAATTCGCCCGAGGAATACTACAGGTCTGCACTAACATCACTACCCATTGCTAGACTTATCACAACTCATATTAAAGTCCATAAATCGATTTATACTTGTGAATTCTTGACTTTCAGCTAAATTTGTAGATCTTGATATCCAGATAATACCAAACTGTTAGTTCGAACCATACAATCAATAAAAATCATTAGGCTTCGCAATTTTGATGTTTAACTCTCCAAGAAACCCTATGATTGCATTTTTCTGCCAGCCCTTAAAACTCCTGCAAGTAGTAATCAATGTCAAGCTAGTTAAGCAATAAGAAGTGCTAAAACTTATTTCCAGGTGTTAGAACAAAGGTAAAGAATGTACGAGATTACTCACTCATTTTCTCTAATAGGAACTAGTAGAAGTTAAGATTGTATTGGGTCTAAGTTTTGAAAGCTAAAACAAAGACGAGTAAAATTCTCAAATGCTGATTATAAGCCTAAGGTAGCTCCACATATAACTTCATTGATCATGTCACTACTCCTATGGAGTTTCTAAAAGGGTTATTGCCATTGAACTTACTTGTGATCAAGATGAGCCAAAATTTCTGCACCAGGGAATGCTATTCTAGTAGCCTCATATGCAGCTTTAATCGCCTCTCTCCATGTCCCAGCTATATCTTTTGCATTTGGTTTCTGACTTGGATCTTCCATGGGTAAGGAGTACCCTGAAAGTAGGTGTGCTACCCATACACCATCTTTCCTATACGTACAGTAAAACAGTTCACAATGCAATTAGAAGAAGCTGTATGACTCCTAAGAATTTCTTAATCAGGAATAAGAAAACAAGGTTGATGCATATCGTTCCTTCATTGTAGACCTACAAATTCTTGACAAATGACGCTCTCCAAAATAAAGCTCAGAAAAGAAGGAATGAGAAACTGAAGACACATGGTGAAGTGCCAATTCAATGTTCTCAATGAACTGAATGAGGAGAATGCGATATGTTCAAGACAAAGTTCGACTTAAAAGAATTCAAAATATACATATCAAGAGAAAAATTGCAGTTGTGTTCAGACTTCAAAGAAATAAGGTTTCACTCAAGCAGACCAAATTTTAGCATATCAACACAGCAGAGTAGGGAAAGAAACTGCAAAATTTTGCAAGTTGAGATTCAAAATTTAACTA
Source organism: Erythroxylum citrifolium (assembly GCA_026284465.1). Taxonomy (NCBI): domain Eukaryota; kingdom Viridiplantae; phylum Streptophyta; class Magnoliopsida; order Malpighiales; family Erythroxylaceae; genus Erythroxylum; species Erythroxylum citrifolium. Next base: position 35,182,789 of record JANKOE010000003.1, read on the forward strand.
GCAATTTCAAGATACTTAAATTCGAAAGAAGCCAAAAGATCATAATAACTTACACAACTATATCCATGTGCCGAGGTGCATAATGTCCACCACCTATGCCAAAAAGGACTTTTTTCTTGCCGTTTTCACTAAATTCCAGCAAATGACAAATCAAGGTTATGATAGCATTATAAGGAAACTGAGGGTTCTGATAGACTGGTGTCCAATATCAGACAATACATCTGCTGGTAACTATTTGCATCAATATCAGTTTATGCACACTGCTGATGAATACATTCACAAGGAGAAGGAGAAGAGAGGAGGAGAGAAGGTCTGGCAGTTGAATGTGCACTGTAAACTCACAGCAACTATTATTTATCATGTCAAAATGCAAAAGCATATCATAGAATTTTTGATAAGACAACGTCTTGGTCTACTAACACTTGGCATAAGATAACAAAATATAGTTTCAAGACTATCAAATTAAACAAGAAAGATTTATTAGTTAGGTTCTCAAATACATTGCATTACCTGCTCCAATTTCCTACAGCAGCACCACCTCCAAGCCCAAGTCCTTCCCAAACTAACTTCAATTACAAAGAAACCAATTACTAGATAAGAGCTTCACATCTTGCAACCTAATAGCACCATTCAAATGATTTCGACATGTAATATAATTGCATTGCAAGACAGCATTATTAATTTTTTATGAAAAGAAATTTAGTGTTCCTAATTGAAAAACATACGCATGTAAACCTTGATTGCATAAGAAAGACATTTGGGATATGTGAATTGCCACAATTGCATCTAATGGAGTTATTCATGAATTAATAAATTAGAATGAAAGGAAAACAAAAGATGTAACAGTACTTCTTCCAATAAACCTGATGATAATCCAAATCAAAGCAATAGGAACATAATTCGTAATTGTTTACTCAACTTGAGCAATGACTTGAGCAGCATCCTGTCTCTTCCAGTACTCTTCCGTGCTACCTAGATCCACCCAAAAGAAAACAACAAAATGTAGAACCAATTGATTTAGTTTGCAGAACTTTACAGAAGATCATTTTTTTCATAGTAGACATATTGTTGAGTTTCCTTTTTCCTTTCTTAGTTTGTGGATGTTATCCTTGGTGGATCAACCAGCATAGTTTCATTATAAAACATCAACAAGTATATAACCATGCAAGCAATTAGCCAAAATCCAAACTGAATATCCCACAAGTTATAGGATCTTCATAACCACAGAAATGCTATGCATATGCAACATCTAACTTTTTCAAAACGAGGAGCAATGAAAATGGGACAGCACTTACCAATTTCTATGAACATAGTTGGCTTGGAGGTCACTGGTCCATGATGAGTGGCCTCCAAGGTTATCTACAAAGACAAATCACATGGAGCATGTGAAAGTGTGTCTGTGTGTTCAGTTTTATGATTCAATCCTTAGATTATAAGAAGTAAGACCTCAAATTCGGGAACTAAATTGTGGGATTGAGCAATCGTTTTCAAAAGCCTGAGCCACGGCCCCATCCTGGGATCAGGTGGCGCTGCCCATCCTGGCTTGCCGCCCTGTGGCGGAACATCCTCTCCCCGTAAATGAGGAACTCCTACGTTCAGACCAAACCACATACATATGATTAAAACATCGAAAGCAGAAGTATCTCTCCATCTACTAGAACTTGGATCCTAATATGTGCATGCGGCAAGCAAGTTATGTGAATATTTATGCTTTCCGATGGTGAAATAAACAAATAAATAACTAACAACAACACCACTCAATTCAACTAAAGAAGTACCGATTGGATGAATGGTAAGAGCTGGACGATTCGAGACGGCGGTATGCTTGCTGAAGAAGATGACCTCCTCCACCGCCTCACCGGTGGCCTCCTCCCAACGGAGGTCCAAGTCGTCTTCTTTAACAATGCTCTTGTCGTGTTGCAATAGCCTTACTTGTTGGTTTCTGTAGCTTCTCATTTCCTACAGTAATAACAAAAGTTCATCTCGATTTAGTATCACACATAACCCATGCAAGTTTCAGATACAATTGGAACAACCAAAGTTGGAGGCTGACCGGAAGGGATTGCCCATCGAGGATCCAACCGGGCATGGCCAAAAGCGAGGATGCGGGGTTGATGGAGGCGGGATCGTTAGTGGTGGCCACCAATAACGTCACCATTGTTTCTTCTTTCAATCTCTGCCTCCTTTGTGTGTCTCTTTATTTCTAGTTACGTGAACAACCACATCAACCGATAGGTGTCTGAATAAAAAAGGTCGGGTCTTTAGCCATGAAAACACAAATAAAAAACAACGGGCTTTCCTAAAATCTAAATCCTACTGTATTTGACTCTTCCATCTGGGAAAGACACCAACTTTCTACAAGATTGCAATTGGCACATGTTACTTTTAAGTTGATATCTAACGCCAGACCGCTCTAGCTCTGTCCTTTTAAACCCATATCTTGGAAGTCCACAAAGAGGTCGAAAGCCCAAATACCATATTTAAGTAGATCTCATATATTTAAGTAGATCTCATATAATATATTTATGAATGTAAATGTATATAAATAAGATTTAATTTAATACCCCTAAAAAAAAAGATTTAATCGAAAGTAAATGGTAATCTAACAGACGATCTGATCCCAAGGACAGGTGTCTTTCAGTAGGAAACCCGATAGATGTTTGATGTTCTACTACGCATACACGCTTCAAAGGCTCTCCCTTTCTCTCGTGGCTTCCAATCCCAAGAGCCACCGCCTTCATCAGTGTAAATTGATTTCTCTCTTCTCTCTATCTATCTGTCTACTGGGACTGTATCTTTAAGTTTCACTCACAAGAATCGAAGGGTCAGTTGCAGGGAGTTCACTGCATTGCTTGGCGAAGAGGGCGAGGACAATGAGCATTGAGACGTCCATGAAGGACGCCTTCTCCAATTACGCTGATTATCTTAATGAGCTTGTATGAACTCATCTTTTGGTTCCTTACACTATTTATGGTTTGCCTCTTAACTATTTACGGTATTGGGTGATTTCGTTCTGTATTTTTGTTTAGAGAGTTTTAAGGATTGTTTTAGGCAACTTAAAGGTGATTGCTTGAGCTTGAGAAGTGGAACTTCTGAAACCCATAAAAGAAAAGGAAGAAACAGGTGACTTTGGCAAAAGGATTAAGCTAAGCTTTTAAGTTAGGGATTTTGAAGTACAGATTTTTACTTAGGTTATCAAAGACTGGAGAGCTAGTACGCCGTATTTTACTTTTCCAGTATGCAAGTCTCCTCATCATTGGAAGATCGCTTAAAATGATTATCTCTAAGTGTTTTCTGCAGTCACATGAATAATGATGAAGCTGCATTTATTTGTGGAACAGAGAGATGTCATCATGATTTGAATTGATTCAGATTTTTAAGGCCAAGAATTCTTGATTATCCGTGAGGTCATGGACTGTACTGAGTTGCACGATAAAGTGAATCACTTCACCAATCACCCCCATCATGTGATGATGAACTTATATGTCTATACCTTAGCTATATTTCCAGATACATATCAGTGACCATGATATTGATCCAGAAGATACAATTCGGGATTGGATTGTGCAACAATTTGCAACGTGATGTTGAGTTGACTGACAAGTTGCAAGAGCAAATAAAGGCTAGGTAATCAAGAAGAATGGTGGCAGATGATGAATGGATTTGTGATAATAATGCAGTGAAGTGGACACCATACCTTGTTTCTGTTAGATGTCATCTTCATTGTATTTTTTGTTTTCAAATTTCTTACTGTGTAAGATGCTTTGCAAAAATTGGCTTCTCTGACTGATACGCACACTATTGTGTCAGCTTTCGGCATGATTTTTGTTTTATTTATTAATAGTGTTGAGTGCCCTTTGTAAGCATCTTGTCTATGTATGCAGAATGAGAAACGAGAGCGAGTGGTAAAGGCAAGTCGCGATATTACCATGAACAGCAAAAAAGTTATATTTCAAGTCCATAGGTAACTATTACGGTTGAAATGTTTTTTTAATTTATGGTTCATTTTATCCCTATAATGTTGTTATAGGCTGCATTTTTTTAGACCTGTCTCAGCTTCTTGTACTTATAAGAAGTTTTAGTTGGATTTTAGCACAACATTAAATTTTTGTTTTGTGGATGATCCATTTAGTTCTGCATGATACATGTAGGGCTTCTTTTTAAGAGTTACCTTCCTGATCTTTCCAATAGTTACTGAAATATTGCGTTGTCATTTCCAGAATGAGCAAGTATAATAGGGAGGAAGTTCTTGACAAGGCAGAAAAGGATTTGGCAGCTGTTACGGATCAGCATATGTCCCGATTAGTGAAAGAACTGCAGGGTACTGATTTTTGGAAGCTAAGACGGGCATACTCTCCAGGGGTGTGGCATCATATCTTCTTTAGTTTTAATGCCTCCGAGTATATGAACATTGTTGATATAAAGTTTGTATTTTTGCAGGTGCAAGAATACATTGAAGCTGCTACATTCTGTAAATTCTGCAGGACTGGGAGTCTTTTGCATTTGGATGAGATAAATGCTACACTCCAACCACTCAGTGATCCATCTCGTGAGCCGTTGCAAATAAATATCCTTGACTATATACTGGGGGTAACTGCCTGACTAATACTTAGACAACTTGCTGTTGCAAGTAACTATGGAATATAACATTATAATCATATTGGGAATACCTATATGTCACAGTTGCCTGAATTAAACTGGGGGTAATTGCCTAAATACCAACTCACAGCTCTTTTTCCCTTGCAAAATATAAATGTGGGGAACATCATCACATTACTTGGTGTGCATACATTTATATCACAGGTACTAAAGTTTGTGATAGAATCATAGTGTTTGGAATCTGTAAATGTAGCTAGTGCGTGATAATAATGGAGATCAATAGATGCCAGCATGCTCAGTAGTCTGTGAACGACAGTTCCTTGCATGACAAGGAAACCAAAAGTGTAAAGAATTCCTATAGAGCTTATGTGAAAACTTTGTCCTTTTTATTTATTTTTGGGGTGGCGGAATGGGTGGTTCGCAGATGTGTTAAAAGGGGATGTGCTTAGTCCATTTGTACAGCTTGCAGATGTGACTGGAGAACTGATGAGGATGGCAATTGGTAGAATATCAGATGGGGAGCTTGATTTTGCACAAAAGATATGCAGGTTTGTTCGTGATATCTACAGGGAGCTGACCCTTATTGTCCCACATATGGATGATAGTTATGACATGAAAACAAAGATGGAAACGATGCTCCAAAGCGTGATGAAAATAGAGAATGGTAACTTCTTGGCTTCTTTATGCGTCAAGTTATTAACATAATTTGTTGTGCTCTTTTTTCCTGCTTGACATGGTTAGACTAACTGTAGCTCACTGACATTTTCAAGCATTGTAACATAATTAGTTAAGTTCTTTGATACAAAAGGGCATTGTAATGATTGCGTTTAATTGATACATCAAAACATGAAGTAGAAAACAAGAAGCAGGTGAAAAAGTGGAAAAGGGACTTCATATTAATTGTAATGAAGCATGTTAAAGAGGGAGAGATGATCTTATGAATATGTTGTGGGTCTGATGTTAATTTCGTGTTCTTTTAATATGCATTTATGCATGAAAATATTGATGCAATTGACCAATTAACCTTACTATTCTCAATTAAACTGTTGTTACAGCTTGCTTTAGTGTCCATGTGAGGGGATCAGAATATATGCCCATGCTTGGTTCTGCTGAGCGAGGTTCATTTTTGTTGGGAGTTTCAGACATGGAATTCTGAAGTAACTTCATATTTCGTTACTCTTTTTTTTTTTCATTGTTATGAGAGTGAGTTAGTGTTAATCTCGATTTTGTTCATGTGCAGCACAGCTGTGCCTTTTATGAGAAAAAGAAGAGACCTACACGGTCCATTTGTGGATTTGGATGTAGCTTAAAGTCCAACTCTCAGTAACATCTGCCTTGGACGAGACTGTTCCACTTCTTGCTTAGGGTTGTAGAGAGCAGAGTGGAGCTTCCTGCTTTTTCTCACAACTTTTAACCTACCTGAGTCTCATCTAAGAATTATAATGATAACTATTTCTTTATGAAGAGATTACGCCAAAGCTTTTGGTGAATGACTCGGATATTCTTAATGGCCTCTTCAAACTTTTAGTTATAGATGGTTTTGCCTTCTATTCCTCCATCTTTCTGCCACTCCAATTTGTCTTAGCTATTTGAATTCATTATTTGATCAAACCAAACGCAACTCCAACATGTACATTTAGGTTTTGAGTAGAACAGAAAGTTTTTTATTTTTTTGAAAATAAAATTTATTAAACCGTATCAAAAGTACGACAGGAGGATTATATACACCATTACAAGAATACTAAAGCATAAAAGCTTTTACACTTTTGTCCCAAAGTAAAGAGTTAACTATTATAGACAGACTATACGACTAGTAGCTTGCTTGGAGGCAGGGCCGTTCCTATAGTTTTATAGGCTCGGGCGAAATTAAAAAAAAGGGCTCTAATGCAATTCTCATATTCTTTGAGTCTCTCACTAAGATGCTTCTAATATCTAAATCTGTCATTTGCTAATCTACTTTGTTTGTTAGTAGATTTGAACAATTTACAACCAAAACAATATACTTTATCTACATGTTTAGAATAAACAAACCATTTTTTATCGCTAATCTCTCCATTATTCAAATTTCTATAATAATAAGAATATGAAAAATGACGAGAGGTATTGTCTAAAGGAAACATAAGATTCAACTTTCTTACAGGCCATTTTTCAACTAAAATATCCCTTGCTTTATTATCAAGATTATCTCAATTCCTAGGATCATAAATGTCCAATATGGGGCTTACTTGCTCAATATGCTGTAAATTTTTTAAAGTGCATGCATTTGATACATGATCATCCTAACTCAGATTTCTAATATCCTCGTGAATATGAATCTCATCACTTAAGTTTTCTTTATATTGCTCAAAACCACCTTCACGTAATTTCTCAGGACTCTCACTAGAGGAGCCTACTATTTTAATAAATTTATTTATTGCTCATTTTTGGGATTCTATCAATTGTGCTACTTGTTTTCTTTTTTTCCTTTTTTCACTTCCAGACAAATGCTTTTTAGGCAACATAATATAAACTAATTATAACACAGTTGGATTAGAAAAAGAACAAAAGCACCTGTATGGAACTGGAAGAAGTATGTAGGCACAACCAAACTCCAACAGCTTCATAATATATCACAAAGATATATACATGGTATTATATCTATGATATAGGAAAAAATAAATAGCAAAATTTAATATCTAATATTAAAAATAAAAAACAAAGAGTAAAAATATATTAAAAAAATCAGAAACTTTACCTTTAAATTATACTCAGAACTCAGATGACAGAAACGTAAAATTTTATTAAGCTAATTTTTGAGTTGGAGTACTTTAAATACATATATTGATGAAAATAAAGAATTTAGAAGGTAAAAGTATACTTAAATATTTCAAGACTATTTATAAGTATAAGGACCACAAAGTCACCTTTACTTTAAAAATATTATAACATTAGCATTAAATGACTTCAACGTTATAGTCATTATTTAACGTTAAAGTCCTCACCTGGATAAAAGCTTCAAATTGAATTGATACGAATATTTAACTTATTAAACATGTATGAAGAGGGCCAAGAGGCTACTACTTACTACGTTAAAACCAACACACAAGCTTTATTGCACTGACTTGCGCATCACTTCATAAGATAAAATCTATAGAGAGGGGTATTAAAATGGACCCCCCTCTACTAGTGGGTCCTGGGCAGGTGCCGGCACTAAGTTCCACTCCCTCATTTTCCTCTGTGAACTCTTTATCTGATTCACGAACTTCATCACCCCTCACCTCTGCCTCAAGATCAATACCCTTTTCATGTCGAAACCCTCCATCTGTACAAATATTCCCAGACTTATCAACAGTCATGTCCTTAGTTTCCTCCTTTTTAGACTCTATTTTTTCTCTTGGAGTACCTCCCGCTCTGATAACACCATCATCATTACTAGAATTTCCAACTTCACCGCCATTAATACTAGCTTTATCACTAAAATTCTCCCCACAAACAAGCCCCTTATCGCTCTCCTCAACCACATCAGTCTTTTCAGAAACACTTTCCTTCTCAAACCCCTTCTATTTTACATTTACTTCACCATTACCAAGATTTTCACCCTCCACCTCTCTACGATCAACGTCCACTCCATCATGTTCCGAGCCATGCTTTTCTTCCTCATTTTTATCCTCATTGCCAACTTGAGCATCTGATTGAGGCTTTCGTTCGAGCTCACCTTCTTCCATTTCACTGCTACTCCCAAGTAGCTATTTTTCCTATTCTTGTCTTCATGTAGCTTATTATTGGTTATAGCTGTGATGAACTTCCCAGATGTTTGTGTCTTGTTTTGCAAGGAAGAGCTATTGCAAATAAGTTCAAATTTGATGTTTTTTATTGAATGAAAAGCACTGGATTCATCTTTAAAATAAAAAAATGGTCATGTATTAAGTGCAACTGTTGAAACATTAAATGCATTTACGTGCCTTTCATACAAGTCTTCATATGTATTCTTATTTTTACAACTGTTACATGACTTTATTGTCTTGATGTTTTTGTCTTATATGCAGTTAATCGTCTTGCAAAAAGAGTCATTACTCTACCATCTTTTACTAATACACCTCCTGAGATTCAACATAATTCAAAAAAATTTCATATTTTTAGGTACATTCATATATTTAATTACTACTTCAATTATGTCCTTATGATTAAATTTTATTTTAATATATTTTTTAATTTTTAGGATTGTATAGGAGCAATAGATGG
>JANKOE010000003.1:35332612-35343008 GCA_026284465.1 Erythroxylum citrifolium
TTAATTTCTCAATGTTATTGTAATTAATGCTACTTAATCTTACTTAATTATGTTAATTATGCTTAATTAATAATAAATAAAAAAAATTCGGGGCTAACAGAACTTCACTCCAGAAATTGAACATCTTAGAAGCTAAATTATCGATCGACTCCTTCATAACATTTGTAGCCCCATGTTTCTAGTTTAATTTAAAACAAGAATCAGATCGATCAGAGCTTTATAGCTCAAGATATCTCCAAAATACCGATCGATGTTCAGAAAATACTAAACCAAGACTAAACACTAAACCCGAATTCAATTCAAAAATTGAACATCCTAGCGGCTAAATTGTTGGTTGGGCCTTCATAACATTTGTAGCCCCATGTCTCTATTTTAATTTTCAACAAGAATCAACTCAATCGGAGCTCTCTAGCTCCAGATATCACCAAAATACCGATTGATGTTCAGACTTTTCTCATCGATCATCCCACTTTGATCTAATCAATCTTTTTCAATTTAATACCAAGACCGATCAATCTAGTATGGAATGATGGAAAAATGTCTTAGGAATCAAACGCTTCAAAAATCATGTCAATCGGATGTCAGACGAAGAAGTTATGGTTAAAACAAGGAAGAGAGGTCGGTCGGACGAAAATCGGACACAAGGGCCGAGCTGCGCGCCCACGCGGGTCGCTTGGCCATTTGGCCGAGCGGGGGCGCTTTCCCACTCTGATCCGATCTCCAAACTTCAAACCGTCATAACTTTTGACTCCAAATTCTAAATTGGACAAACTTGGTGTCTACGGAAAGGAAAAAGACTGATCTACAATTTTCATGAAGGACTTAACAACAAAATCGGTCTCGAAAGGGGTCAAAAATGCACTCAAAGGTGACTGGTCGATCGACTTCACCCTAACCAGTATCAGAACTTCCAAAAATCATAACTTTCTACTCCCTTGTCTAAAGATTTCGTGCTTTATATCACTGGAAAGATAAAAACAAGCTCTACAATATTCATGAAGAACTCACAAACCAATTCAGCCTCTAGCTAAGTCAATTTTTCACTCAAAGTTTCAGCCAGCTAATGTGTCATCCTATATCACATCCAAACTTCCAAACTTCCAAATTCTATATTTTTCAATTCTCACATCCAAAATTTGCAAACTATATGTCATTTTAAAGCTATGCAAATTCTCTATAACTTTCATGAAGATCATTTACTCTAATTCAAACCACATCAATACGACGATCGGCCTCAAAGCACAATACACACAAATCTATACTTAATAGCATTTTTCCAAAACAAAGCCAAATACACTTAACTTCGAAACTCATAACTTTTGATCCCGATATCGAAAACTATCATACTTTATGGCGACAGAAAGCTGTTGACATAATCTCCAAGTTTCACAAAGATCATTTTCTCAAATTAGGCCTAAATAAAAAAGTCAACTATTTACCCCAAAAGTCAAACTTTCCTAATTCTTCAAATTCTCACACTTTTTCCTCTTTATCTCTTAATTCTCTACTAAATTTTCAATCAACTCATCCACTTTACTTTCATAACCAAAACTAATTTACTCAAATATCAAAGTCATCAAAACTAATCAATTCTCTTCTCATCAATTTCCTTCAGCATAATTACATCTATAACACAATACATATACAAAAATACTCATTTAAATTCATTTTAATATTTCTAATTTCTACCGAAAGTTCGGGGTCCAACATTTCTGGTATCAAAAGCTACAACAATTTGATCATAGTGATGGTGATTGTGATTAGAAACAAAGACTAACTCCAACTCTTGACGTTCCCTCTTTCAAGCACCAACTTCAACTCCATACAATGTTACCATATTTGATGCTTCATCTCTCTTTAAAACTCTCTAAATGCTTTTTTGAACTCTCTCTCTCTCTCCTCTACACTAGTCTCATGTCTCTTTGTACACTCCAAACTTCAACATACACTAACTATAGCCATATGTGTTTCTTTTAAATCTTTTCTTTTTTCTCCTTTTGTTTACTTGTATACTCTTTTAGGCATCTCTCGAGTGTCTGACTCACTAATCCTATATCACTAATAGTGGCAGTAAGGATATCTATGTTGTTCTTGGCAATATGCATAAGTTTGAAGTTCGGTAACATATGCTATACCAATGCTATGTATACATCAAAACTCTCCATTTAATCTTAACTATGTGGACTCTTCAATAATGAACTTGAGGGAACTACTTATTGTTTCATTGCAATTCTTAATATTCTCAATCTTGCTTCTAACTAGTATTTTAAATTATGGCCACCCTAATCATAAATGCAGATGTTACATATGATTAGGGGCTACACAATTGCTACATCAAGCCATAATTATGGTATGATTATGAATGAGAGATGCAACGACTTGTTGCATCCACAATAACATCGTGTTATAGTTAATTGCATTTGTAACAACTATTTTATTGTGGTGGAAAAAAATCCATCTAATAAACAAAAAAAGTTTAAAGAGAAAAATTGAGAAGAGTGGTGGTACTAAAATAGAAATATAAAAAAAAGGAAGAAAAGATTTAATTTTTTATGAAACTTGCCATCAAAACAATATGTGCAATCACATAAATCTAATAAAAATAGTGGCAAAAACTAAAGTTAAAATTTCAAACCTGCAGTTGTAAAATAAAAGTGGATTGAATTAGAAGTAAAAATTATTCTAAGTGTAATTATTATGATAGGAATCTATATTTTAATTTTTAAAATAAAAAAATTATAAATTATAACTATAACTAATAATTTAAAATTTTACTTATTTCTAGTTTACTTACTTAATAATCACCTCCAAAATTTAGTGACTTGATATGGTTAGAAAACTTAGCTTTAAAGACTAATTCATTATCTGTGTCTTTTTCGTTAAAAATATATTTATGAATTGAGAATTCAGAATCAAGGATTTGAGAATGAAGAAAATAAAGAATGGGTGAATTGCAGGTTATTTGAAAAAAGGTAGTTTATATCATCAACAGATATTAAGACCTGTCATTAACAATTGACTATTATGAACTCGTCAGCGTTATTATTAAATTTAACTAATAGAAGCACCTAAATGATGAAATATGGAGAGAACATACGTTTAGTTAGGCTATGTTTGGTTGGACGTAAAGTTTTTAATGAAATGTAATGATTTATAATGAAATAGAATGTAAATAGATGTAATACTAAAAAATTGTTATTTAAGAGGGATAAAGGGGTTCATATGTAATATAATGAAATGTTGTTTAAAAGAAAGGTTTATAATGTAATATAATAAAAAGTTATTTATTATTTGACATTCCATTCTAAACTTCCCAAATCGGAAGTTTCTTATTTTTACTGTTTATGATGGAATGAGATATAATATGAAACTCTCCCCTTTCATCCCATTCCATTTCTTTTCATTATAAATCTTCCTCTTAAATGATAGAATAATATTACATTTTATTTCATTCCATTAATAAACTCTTAACCAAACATAGCCTTATTATTGATGACAATAGTACTGTTGATCCTTTAACACAATCATGACCATGGCTAAGGAGTTGTAGTAAGAGAGAAGCTGGAATGATATAATTTCTAACTCTAGCAAACCATGTTATTGTGCAACTACTTTCATCATAGAATTACGCATAAGAAAGATATTACATTAGGTAACCAGACAACAAACTTAATTTAGCTGAAAATCTGCACAGAATTTTCGAACTTCTAACAATAACAGAAATTTGTTTCTCAAGTTCACCAAATACAACTACTTTATTTAGGAAGTAGTACGACATGCATTTCTTAATATGTTACCTCAGCAATCTAGCGCACTCTCAAGTAGAAGTAGAACATGTGTTTGATGATAGTGGGCGGAGCATGATTTGAAGACCATGTTGTGGGCACATTGCTATATGAATAACTGGTGAGTGGACATAAGATGGTGAAAGACTGAACCTGTATCGTTGCAGAATCATTGTGAGAGCAATCTTTAATTCAGTAATTGCAAAATTCATGCCTACACAGTTTCGAGGTCCCAAACTGAATGGCAGAAATGCGGAGGTGTTGTTATTTGTAGCTTTAGCTACTCCTCCTTCAAATCTCTCTGGTCTGAAAACATGGACGTCATCTCCCCAAATTTGAGGATTGGTGTGCAGCGGTAGATTTGGAACAAACACTTCCATCTTAGATGGTAAAATTAGATCCCCTAATCTTGCTCCTTTTTGGACTTCTCGTTGAGAGCCAGCAATAGGAGGGTACAACCTTAGAGATTCATTAATAGCCATGTTCATCTACAATAAAATAAGGTAGAGATTTGAGACATTAGACATGACATATAAAGCCACCACGTGTTAATGATGAAATTTCCTTACTATCTTCAATCTTGCTATGCCTTCTGCACTTGGAATCTGCTGACCAAACTGTTCCAGGACCTCATTCCGTACTTTTTCCTGCCAATCTAGGTTAATTGCTAGAAGGAAGACAGTCCAGGTGAGTGCACTTGAGGTTGTGTCCTGTCCAGCAATGTAGAAGTTCTTGCACTCATCGATCAGATCGTCTAGTGTTATCCGTTTGGCCTTATCAGTTTCATGATACAACTTCATAAGTTGTCCGAGAAAGTCATGTCCGTAGAAACCTGGTTCACCTGTTCTTGCTTCCTCCTCTCTTTTCTTTACTAGCTCTATGATGCATTTTCTTAGTCCTTTTTCTAGTTTATCTGATTCATCATCATCTTTTGTTCTGAAAAGTTTTCTGCAACAAAATGTCATGTACTTTAGAAGTTAAAAAGCGATCATATAGAAGGATAGATGCTTGAAAGTAGTATCATTATTGAGGAAGGATCCTTTTGTCCTTCTCAGATTTTGCTTAGGGCATACTTTTATAATCATGTGTCATTGTGCTGCTATTTTCATTTTTTAATAAATTTGAGACGTAGTATAGAAAGGAACGCTCACATAGTTCGGTGATGATTTCTGGAGAAAATGAGAGTCATCTTCGTTAGCACATCAAATATTTGCTGCCCTTCCAAGTAACTGCTTCCAAAAGCTGTCCTCGATATTGTTTCTGATGTGAAAACTTTGAATTCTTTAAACACTTCTATCTCCTTGCGCTCATGCTTTTCCCATCTTTTAAGCATCGTTTCCGCGCTCGCAATCATTTGTGGAATCATAGTCTATGAAGAAGGTCATGAATAGGCGTAAAGCACCTCCTCAATCAAGTAAACTTGAGTTATTCATCAAACTAATCGATATTGATGGTCATTTCAACGGAAATATATGCGATAAGAACCCAAACCATAGAAAGAAAAAAGAAAATTTTACCTTCAAGCTCTCTCCATGGAACGCATGATTGGCCAGTTTACGCATCTTAAACCATTTCTCCCCTTTGGTTACTATAATTCCATCGCCAAAAATCTTCTTTAGAAAAGATTGAACATGTGGCTTTGGATATTTTCCGTCTTTATTGTTCAGTATCTCTCTAACCAGCTCAGGTTCAGTGACAACTAGTTCAGGTTTACTTCCTTTCCAGGAGACGTAGTTCTTTCCTACAACAACGTGAAAGTAACATCAATCTATGTAGGATATAAACAGAAAGATGAAGTAGTCAGAACTTACAGAAGTCTGCAATTTTAACTAGTAGAAAAGTACCGTGTAGCTTGGTCCAAAGATAAACATGAGGCAGAATTCTGGGGTATATTTGATGGGATAATTCCATTGGACTACTGAGCATCTTGTTTCTCATTATATGGATCTCCTCGACGTTTCCATGCAAGATTTTATAGGAAGGGCCTTTTACTCCCTGTGATCTCAGAACTGATTGTAAGTGAATTGGCGTCCTCCACACTTTGTCCAAGATCTTAATAAGAGCTACCAAGGAAAATAGGCACAAACAACTTGCAAGGTAGACCTTCAGGATTTCTGCTGCCGCCACAGTCATTTCTGCTGAAATTTTTACCTGCAGAGGGACTAGAGAATACTTTGTTATATAACTAGAAGTCTTGGAGTATCAGCAAACAGATTGTTTCATTGATATTAACGGATTAAAATCTTAGAAACTTCAGAAATTTGTCATGTTTCTAAGAAAACAACGGTGATGCAGCGGATTTCTACACTCGATTTAGGGAAAAGCAAAACTTAGACAACATTCAAATCAAATATTTCGTGCAAGATAGGACATAAAAGGAGCTATTACTGCTACCATGTCGCATAAATATCAGAGCAGAAGTTGAACCTCATATAGAGATAAATGAGAACAAATTCTCCTGTGACCTGATTAATTCTTTATAGTTTATACTGGACGGTCGTAAGAGACAATGAGAATTCATTGCTAACATCATTACAGGATGAGATTTTTTACATGCTATCAGATGAGTTAAGAAAACGTATGACCTCGGAGTTAATGTGTGGACTATATTCAACCCAAAATCCACCGAAGGCTTCTCTTAAATATGCAGTCGGAGCATAAGAAGATCATGTAATTCAAGTATTCAACCCAAAACAACCTATCCCGAGGTCGGGAGATACTTTGTCGCCTGGTTAGAAACAACTTCTGAATAATGATTGTTTTCTCCTTACTGTCGTTGTACAGTGACGGCTGGCTTTTTATTTTGGTTTTTTGCCGGTGTCAGAACTTGTCTGAAATTTCGTCGGTAATCGGGTTTAGATAGATACAAGATGATGAGTTGTCCAATCATGGATTGATTGCTTGCCTGATTGTTATTTAACCATGTATTTTATTACATGCTTGCATCATCTACGAGGCTACTTTGTGTAAGCCATCGATGATAACTACATTTACTTTGTGTTCTGGTGCCTGAATTTTTCCATAATTTATAAAGTCGGCTTCAGAACGAAAGAAACAACCAAGAATAGGACAATAATAGCTTACAAACTCTGAAATAAAATAACTACAGAGTGTTAATACTTAATACTATTTCTGTGAGAACAATCTGCATTGTATCCTGCCTGGTACTAACAGATGGCAACAAGCTAGACTCAATGTATGTATTTGTATGTGTTGAAATATTAATTCTCTCATTTCCATCGTTTAGCCTGGTGGCTTGAGGGAGGATATTAATTTTCTAATTTCCACCTCCGTATCAGCTTGAAAAGGCTTTCAAGATACTGGTGGAGTCTTTGATGTTTTCAGAAACTTTATTCAAGACACTACTCAGGAGTGACATACAGATTGAATAAAAACACAGACAGCTTTTTGTGAAAGTATTTTCTTCGAAGGGTGAACAAGATGAAACTTACTCCAATAAAAAAGCGCTAAAAGACAAATCCCAGTAATTAATAGTAGGTCCGACTACGTAAGCAGCGCCTGAGACTGCTCAAATCAAAATCAAGGCCAACCAAGTCTGAGAAAGTACTATCACCACCCACTTACTTCAAACTAAACCAAACTCACAACGCAAAATGGATGAATACCCGTATGTGTCCAAAATCCTTTAATTGTATCCGTAGCCTCTTTTATGGATCCTGTTGAAATTGATGCTTTCATTAAAGCAAAGATCAAAATAAAGAGTACGGTAACTTCATGATCTCATGAGCAAGAGACAGAAGTTGCATTATGATTGAAAGAGTTGTCAACCTAATTATATATCCTTTTGAGACTTGGCAACATGTTTTCAAAATTTTATGAGATTTGGATCAAGTCATTAGACCCTTCAACATATAAACACAATGGCAACAATAGATTTGTAATAAATATAAAATGTGTTGCTTTAAACTCATATAATGTAACATTTTTTATTTTTTAAAATATTTTCTTTAATAATATTAAAAAGTAACTATAATGGTAATTTGTTGTCATATATTTAAACAGGCAACAAAATAAAAAAATAGTTGCCTTAAAAAAAATTTATATGAAAATTTTATATGCAATAACTAAAATTGATGTTTTTTTAAATAAAAATTAAAGTGTTATTATTTTAAATTATATATCATGTATTTTTATAAAACAAAAACAATTTTCAACAAGTTATTTAAGATGTTAAGAATATATAATTGATAGAAAATTATATATAGTAGAGAAATCTTCAAAAGTTGTTATAATTCTCTTGGAATATATACATTAGGGCCAAAATGTGTTGCCTTTAGAGTTCCCCCTTATTTTTCACACAAAACTCTATAAAAATGGAGGCTAAAAGTGAAGTGGCTACTCACAAGTTGATGAAATTGTTTTTTTCTTAATTGCTATATTCTTTCGCATAGGTCGTCGATAGGTGAAGCAATCAATCCTACAAGTGCAAGAATAAGCAAATACCTTGTTGTGCATGTCTATTTAAGGGAATTAATAAGTACAAAAGTTCAATGGTTTCTTAACTAATTTTGTTTTTTCCACTCACAAGTTAATGAAGAAGCTCCTACTTTTAATATTCTTTATGGGGAATGCGTATGTGAATTAGCATTGTTGTCTTTAATTTAGAGAAGAAAAAGTTGAAGATTCTTTTAGATAAATGCAGATGGATTCCTCAATTTGGCTTTTGATTTGCTCCATTTTGAAAAAAAAAACAAGCATTTACTTGTTAACTCACAAACTTAGGTTGACGTTCTCAGAAAAAAAATCCACTGAACTAGCATAATTGGACATCTAATCTATCTGTATAACAATTCAAATTATATGATTTGATTCGAAAGGGATTTTTAGGACTAAATACTTGCCCTTTGCTCTCCCTACATTCCCGACCTCTCCTTAACAGACATTTTAAAGACAAGCAGCTTCTTTTAGAAACAAGCAGCTTCTTTCATAAATAATTTATGTAGTAAAGATAGGTAAACTGGTTATTTGATTTGAGTTGGAAGGGCCCTTGAAACTTGTCAAGGTGAGGTACCTTACGTAATTTCTTTTAATTTTCAAGAACATAAAAAAAATTGACCTTCAATGGTTATAGAGGAATTAAAGTAATCAAATGATAATAACTTACCACTTGAAAAAGATTGTAGAATATGCCAAAAACAAGGAATTCACTTCACTCGTAGTTATGCATACTAACTTCAAGGAACCAGATGCTCTTCTAATTGGCTTACTTGACAGACCTACTACTTAGTTTAAGCTCTCACAGCTTGTTTTGCGCAATGATATTAAGGTTTATTTCTTATCTCTTCCTTTCCATAGAAAGTAACATGAACTCTATGAATTCCAAATGTAATTTGATTCTCAAGTATTATGCCTTAGGAATTGTTAATCGTGCATCATAGCTCACTATCGATACCATTTTCCTTCTAATTTGTATTGATGGTTGCTTGAATGGACATACTTAGCCTTATTGATGACAACTTAGTGAAGGTAAAATCATAATAGTGAAGTTAAAATCATAATCTTATTATTTATGATTTACTTTTATGTTTTACATTGTTTTTTTAAATGAATTTTTCATTACTATAGACAAAACTAATACAACATTTTAGTGATTTCTATGCTGTTAGCCTATATACAAGCACTATAATTGAATATACAAAAAGAGGAGCTACATTACAGGGAATAATTCTAAATCAGAGTATTAGTAAAGTTACAATTTCCATCTAGATATCATGTAGGGGTAAGGGTATGCTGCAAACTTTTAGAAAAAATTGTTGCTCTAATCTAGTTGACAATTTTGTTAGCTAGCTAGTACTTTCCTTCTTTTGATTTGGTAAATTTTCTATTGTTTCTCTCCTTTCAAAGAGTGTAGATGGTAGTAGTGAAAGTTTCTTTATAAAGTATAGCATTTGGCATTCCCTGCTTAGAGCTTCTAATGACCCAGCTCAAAGTGTGTTCCCAATTATACATGTAGTTGTTACTTAGAATCATATGCAATACTTTAGAGAATGCACAAAGGAAGAAAAGATGGTCTCTATCTTCCACTTCCATCTTACAAAGCACATAAGTGGAATCCACGTTTTCCTGCCATTGACTCTTAGTCTTGGGTGTATTTTTAATAGCTAGCCAAGTAATTAGGGAGGCTTTAGGATTCAAAAAGTTTCTCCATAAAAGGTTATACTAAGGGGCTTCAGTTGAGCAATTTATGAAAAGTAGATGACAAGATTTTTTAGAGAACTTGCCACTCAGATTGAGAGTTCATTTGATTACATCTTCATTCTCCACATTATTTAATTGAGGGAAGAAATTCATGAGAGAACCAAATTCGCTAAAATTTTCACTCCATTCACCATTTATGATTAGAGTTGAAACTTTAAGACTCAAAGGAATTATATTCCTCAAATGAATAATCTCCGGATTGTGGATAATTGGCCTAGAGTGTAGCCAATTATTAAACTAAAACTAAGTTTTATCACAATTTCCAATCCTATGTTTGATACAATGATATATAAAGCTCTTAAATCCCGTTATCTGATTAAAAATCTAAGAGAACTCCCTTGAACAAGTAGTGTTAGCCCCGAATTTTTTTTATGTTAATTAAGCATGATTAG
>JANKOE010000003.1:35344096-35355089 GCA_026284465.1 Erythroxylum citrifolium
TGTTATAAATTTTCTACTTACTATTATTAATATTATTAATTTTATTATACCAAATTAATTATCTTATTATTATTAATAATTATTAATATAAATTTTGTACTTTTATTATTATTATTATTATTATTATTATTATTATTATTAATCGAGATAGAAAATAAAGATATGTTGTTTTTCTGTCGAAGAAAACATGTTGTCAAAATTCAGAGAAACGATGTTTTTTTGTTTCTGTAAAACTGTTGTGGTTTTTTTATTTTCAGAAACAAAAAATCACAACATAGTAAACCAAACACGTTTTACTTACCTGTTTTTCTTTTTACAAAAACGGTAACAAAAAACGGAAGAAAAAAACGAAAACAAACAGCCCCTTAACTTATCTTGATTTTGGTCTAAGTCGATATAACCATTGAAACCAAGATTTTACATTTTGGTTATAAATTATTGACAATGTGTCTAGATTTATAGGTTACTTTTTCTTGTTTATTTAGATAAAATCATATATATATGAACGAAAGTGCCTCAGACGTGTGCTATATTTTCCTATATGTACAATATGTATATGTTTACGTGATAAAAAGTTAGGGGACTGTTTATTTTAACTTTTATGTTTTTATTCTATATTTTTGTTTTCAAGTTCAGAAAAAAAAAAGTTTGTATCAGTTTTTTGTTTTAGTTTCTTCTAATTTCCCATAATTTATGAAAATCATAAAAAATAATTTTGTTTCTTTTTTCATAATATAATTTACAATCAACTAAGTATATAATTCTTTAATTCTTTAATATAAGTTATTAATAAGAATTATAAATAATTTTATTTAATATTTTATTTAATTATTTAATATTAATTATTAATAAGAATTATGAATACTTCAATTTAATTTAATAATTAAATTTTCATAATTAAATTAAAATTTGAAAATAGAATAATGTTAATTTAGTAATTATTAATAAATATAATTTAAATTTAAAATATCATCAAATATCTAATTTTTAATAATTTTTAATAATTACATTAATATTAATCTATAAATAAGATTTTAATTATTAGATTATTTATTTTAATAAAATATAATAATATTTTACTAATAATTTATCAAAGATACTAAAATAAAATTAACTAACTAACTAACTAAAACAAATTATCTTTAAATTTGATCTACTATGTAATATTAGATTAAGATTGCACTCAGTGATGATTTGATCTAATATGTAATATTTAATTTAATAATTAGATTAAGATTGCACTCAGTGATGATTTGAACTCGGATGGAATGGGAGAGTTGGCAGGATCAATAATTCCTTGAAAAGGGCTTTTCCCATTCATTTCCAGGACGAGACTTCTTCATTTTCACTATGAAATTTCTTGTAGGAATGCTCCTAAGACTATGAGAGGTTCGAGATGAAGAGAAGCAACAAATTCGGAGGTGGTAAAAAGTTTCCAACGCAACTTTAAATCAGATTCAAACTCTTGAGATTTAAACTCTAGCTTTTCTCAAGTTACAAATTGGATTTGAACACAAGTTCCACAGCCTAAACTCAACTAAAACACTAGCTCCATTATGGCTATTTACATTGCTTCCTTTTTCACTTACTAATTAAGATGTTAACGAGCAAATTAACGTGGTGCAATGAATTTATAAGAGCAGAATAAACATAATTCAAAAGAAATTATAAGGGTATGTTTGAGAGTTTATGATGGAATGGAATGGAATGGCAATTAATAGAACGGAATGGAGTGAAATATAATAGAGTGAAATGAGCCATTGTTTTGTTTGGAAGTGATACTAAAAATGAATGGAATGAAACAACTTGTAATATTTTATTTTCAAAATTACCCTTTTAATAAAATATGCATAGTTGTCATAAAACTATTTTAGTAACCCTAAAGCATTTCAATTTATAGGATGCCCAAAATATAGTTTTATCATTTTCCTATATAAGCAATCAACTTTCTTGTTCTGAAGTTGGCATAGCGACTGCGTTACTTGCAATAAGAAGGGGCACATTATACTCTCTTCACATTCGTTGATGAACAAACAAGCATACATCCATTGACGAATAAAACTTCCCAAACACAACACATAATAAGCGCACGATGAACAAAGAAGACTACACCAGCATCAATAAAAATTTCTAATTTCTTCACATACAAAAAATGCCAAGAAGATAAACATAGAAGAATAGTCAATGCTTATTTGATAGATCGAAGACAGATGACCCTAATAGCTGTAGAAAAAAACGTTCATCAATAGAAGAAGCCAGTTGAAAGAGAAACACAATGGACGTAGTAACATGTAATAACATAGGTATTTGCTAGATTAAGGTTGTAATTTCATTAATTTTTTGAAGATATTTTTTGTCATTAAATTAGGATTTGGAAGGCAAGCCATGTCATTCCATCCCTGACCTCCTAATTTAGGAAGTCACAAAATATTAGATTTTGAATTTCAAATGATAGCTTCCAAAACCATCAATTGTCATTCCATCTTGTTTCAAAATAGACTCCCAAACAATAGCCTAAATCATTTGGGTCATTCCATTCTATTCTCTTCCATCCCTCCACCCACATCCAAACATACCCTAAGTTCTTGGATTTAATTAATTTTGTAATAGCTAATAACTAGTATCACAAAATTTTAAAAAAAATTAAACCAAAAGAGATAATAAGATTTATCTTCTCCTCTTCCAGCCTTTTCCTAATTGACCAGATTTGAAAGCATTCTCCTGTTCTTGGAGGAAAGCCCTTGCCTTTCCGTATCTCTCTGTTCTTTCTGCCTGCTGTAATGACTTCTCTTTTTCCTTTACTTCAAATAGGAAATAATTATCCTTGCGTAATTCTCGAGCTGCCCCTTTAGCTTCCCGTTTTAGTTGTTTCTTCAACCTTCTTCTCTCAGCTCGATCACGATCTGGATCATAATCTCTACCCTTAACATAGCTGCACAACAGCATTCGGGTCAACCCAAGGCATTCGAGAATACCAATATTTATTATCTAATCTAATGCAGCACAATCAAGAACTGGGTTTAAGGAAATTTACCTCTCCTCAAACTGGGGATTAACTAATTTAATGGGAACTGGCTTCTGCTTCCTCATTTGCAGTGGTCGGCGAATCATATGATGTTCCTCAGCTTTGCTATTAATAAGTTGGGCAACATCGTTAAATTTATCTTGCAATGCTGCTTCCATGTGTGGTTGTTTCGCCACTTCAAGTACCAAACTTGCAATAGGCAAGAATATTTCAGGAAAGGAACTGAAATGTTTGCAACTGTCAACAAATCCTTTGAGAGTCTCTACAAGGGTAACCAGCGCACTGGCCCTGCAAATAAAATTCATTTCTCAAGATTTAGCTAATAGCAGGAAGCTCCATAACTCAAACAAACAAATAAACAAATGTAGCTGATTTCTTGACAGAACCCTGCATACGAAAGATAAAGCATTCTCCACCTGAAACAATCTGAGCTGAAAAAAGAAGAATCCTCTGGCATCTCCATCACTGAGAGTAAATTTAAAGGACCTATCTCATTTACATGACCACGTATGTAAAGCAGGTCTCCAAGCACTTTTTGTTCCATATGATGATAAAGCTGCCACAAAGTAAATAGTATGTTGGAAAATATATTACTGTTCCTCCTGCAGAGTCTAGGGCCAATCGACATAACAACCCATGTGAAATTGAACAACATGCCAAAATCCACAATGACAATATATACCTGAAATTCCTGAGAAGGATTTTTTGTATTGGCTGCCATTAGCAAAGTTTTGATAAACATTATGGCTTCAGGACAAAATTTCTGAGATTGTTTGCTCACCTGCAATGCGTTGATGTTGTTACATTGATTCCAAAAACCAACATGTCAAAAATGAAAGTTGCAACAAAATTCAAGTTCACTCACATCACAAACAGTTCTCTAGAAGTACAAATATTGAAAATGCATGCATAGTTTGTCATTAGAAGGGGAAACAATGAGATGACTTTTAAATCAATTAAAAAAGATTGAATTTGTGAAGGGAAATATGTGATGGTTAAGAGTTTACGTACAGAGAGAACCATGGAACATAAGAAAGAACCAACAGCTATGTCACGCCCCGAACAGATGGGACAACGCAGTAGATATTCACACATCAATAATAAAGCTGGAGTCATGACAACATGGCGGAAGTCAGAGCAAGGGAAAATCATGGACCATAGCTGCAAAAGGCACAAAGTCTTAAAGGAAGGCCAGCAACCATTCCCTGCAATGAAAGAATTATTAAGCCAAAAGACCCATTGAGCAACTCAGAAAGGAATTGAAGGAAACAATACAGTGTTTTCTTCTTTTGCTCTACTAACCTGAATTCTTTACAGCCTCACAAAATTGGGTTCGAATTCGTAAGATCCGCTGACGAGCACAAATTGCAGAAAAGTATGGAATCTCAACACTCATCTCCATCAGGGGCTTGACCAGTAAATTCAACAAGTTAAAATTTAATGGCCTTTTATTAGCTAAGACAGCAAAATACTGCAGCAGGACACCATAAAAGACCTGGAAGAAAACAGCATTAAACAATAGTTATAGTACACAAATGAACAGATGTTTAGAACTGAAAGTTACCAACTTTGTAGCAAAAGCAATGCAACATTGATCAATTCCTCACATCTATATGAATGCTACTTTGTTTTTAATGTTCATCACTGTATGAAGCAACCAATTTCTGGAAAAAGCTATTAGTTTTCTCGTATCCATTTGAGTGCCACCTTGTTTTTGATGTCAATCAGTTCTAAGCTCCCTACAAACTAGAGTGCTTAATTCTAGGATATCAACCTATTCCACAAGTGAAGCAACTGCTTTACAATTTGTCTTGTAGACAAGAAGAATAGACAATGGATAAACTAGGTCTCTAACCAAGCTATCATATATTGGGCCATTTAAATTATCAAAATCCATCGACTCTTCTGGCTAACATCCCCCTACTCTAGCCACCATAAAGACACAAATGAGGACATGAAGAAAACAATTCCAAAAGAAAAAATCAAAACGACAGAAAAAGAAACAAATAAATAGCAGCCATGAAATTTAAATACCTGCATTTTCTTCCTATTTTCTGCAGCAAGCCTTATTGCATTGGTTGCCCGAATTCGATTGATTACAACAACAACATTTTCATTAGAACAATTCTCCACTAGTGCATTCAGTTCTTCCATGTTTTTTGGAGCTTCAATTAAAAAGGGAATGTCCACTGGGGCTAATTGTTTTCTGCCACTTGTTCTCATTTTCTTTGCATCCATTGATTCTGTGTCTCTACTAACAGTTTCAACAATGTCTTTAATGTATGAAATATGTTGGTCTTTTGACTCTAATTCTCCCTTATCACCATCAATATTATGACCATATTCTTCATCATCCTCTAAATCCGTCCCAATATTATCATCATCACTCTGTTCCCAGTTCTTCAAATTGTGAATCTTATCTTTTACACCGTTCTCTTCCACACTATTTTCTTCACTCGATCCCTCATTGGCACTAACATGTTCAGCACTTTCTGAATCATCTGAAGAATCCTCATCGCCATCATCAGATTCACTCGCATCCTTTCTTTCTAGAATCTTGTCAACCCAACCTTTTTTTGTTTTAGCCTCTTCTTCAAAAGAAAACGAGTCACCAAGATCATCCCCTGATATTGACCTAAGCTTCTGGCAGGGTGGCTTTGCAATGTCATCATTTTCTTCATCAGTCAATTCTTCGGCTGCAACCATCCTTTTCTTACGCTCTTCCTGAATTATCAAACACCAATTTAAGATTTAAATTGTCATGCAATATGTGATCATCAAAAAAACACGTTCAAAAAATTTATTTCAGCTTCTCCAGTCAAGGTTTCTCCTATTACATAGCATTACTACAAAAAGCAGTAAAGGTTGCCTGTCAAAAGAATTCTAGTTCATGATGGTGCAAATGTCAATATACCACAATCTCCATGATTGGACACCTCAGCAGAAATGAACTAAAGCTGGAAGGCAAGATAGTCAAATTCATGGCATGTTAAAAAACCAGAGAATGGTCTAGTCAAATTCATGGCATGTTAAAAAACCAGTGAATGGTCTAACTTTTAAGAAGTGTTTTCTATAACAGTCACTTTGAGTATAGAACACAGATAATGTGCCACTGTCTAGCTGTATCTCCAAATATGACAGAAAGAATCTAATCACAAGGCCAATACAGCAGCAGGATACAAGACTCTTCTGTGCAAAAACACAAACAAATATGAAGCAGAAGATGATAATGATCTACCTCTAATTGTTCTAGCCGTTCCCTCTCCTCCTGGGCAATCTCTTCTGGTGTCTTTGTTCTGTCTGATGGCCGAGCGCGAATGTCTAGTAACATCTCACCAACAAGTTTGTCATAATAATCAGCACCTTCCTGCCAGAAACAGAAAAGGTACAAGGTTTATGACGCAAACTAGACAACCAGATAGCAAGCAGTAGTTGGTTAGCTTGACATTTTCACAACATACATAAAATGACAGAATAAATTAAAAAAAAATCATGCAACACAAATGTTTTAACAGAAAAAAAAAAGCTTTCTACATGATAGCTCTATAATTGGTAAAGATCTGACTTAACAGATGTTGAAGAAACCAATGAAATGGAGTAAATTAGAAATTAGGGGAGTACAGAAATGACTTGTAAATGATAACAATATTAAAAGGGCAACAAACAACTAAAATCAAATATAAGATCAAGAACCATTTTGGCTGTACCTGCTTAGAAGTTTCTGCGAACTGTTTCTCTAAAGCTTCATCCTTAACATGTTCATCAGGAATTTCCATATTCGCGAGGGCTTTCAAGGCATTCATCTTGCCTGGTTGAGTCAAAGATAATAGGACCTGAGACTGCACCAAAGATGAGAAGCTTTTATCCAGTTCTTCCATCAAATGTTCATTCTCTTCCTTCTCTCTTGCCCTTTCAGCCTGGTATGTAAAACATAAAGAATAAGAAACTAAACCGAGAAATAGTTATAATCTCATGAATAATGATGTCTAATAAGGCACTAGAACCTTGAAAAACTTGCTCTTTAAGATAACCTCTTCCATCACTTCCTTCTTCGTTCTGTGCTTCTGCAATAGGAAAGTCACCATTTAAATAAGATTTAGGACAGATTATAGTATTAAAACAGAAAACATCAGTAAGGTTTATAGCTATGTATCTGCCAATTTTACTTTCAGGTCTCATAATCTTGTAGGTAGAATCATCCAAAAAATTTGAGACATGACAATAACAGGACAACCCAAACCAAGATAGCAAAGGAGGCCTCACATTTTCCTCTCCATCTATACTTGATGGATCATGACCATTAATTCCCTTCAGTATTGCCAACTTCTCTGCAAAGAGAAAGATAAACAAGTAAGGATGGAATCGTTGACAAAAAACCAACAACACACAAATTGATAATTTAATTCCCTACACAAGTTATCAAAAAGAACCATCACGCAAAGAAGAATAAAAGAATCCCAAATAAAAACAACCTGCAAAAAGTCCAGACTCCAAACAAGTGAAACAAGAGGAATGGAGGGAATATCAGAGAACAACAAGACACCTTAATATTAGCCTAGAAAACAATGCACACACATAAAAGAGTAGAATCCAGGCTATATAATGAAAATATTATCCAATATCCGCTTACAAGGCTTTCACTTAATTCAACATTTATTATCAGGTAATAAGAACTCCATATCTGTAAGCAATACTGAGTGCATACATACTCTGCGCTTCATCAGTTTCCTCATTTACTTGATCATCGTCAGACAGCATTTCATCCTCAAAATCGTCTCTTTCCGAAAAGGGACCGAGACCATCAGCATCCAAGTTATCGGCTTCTTCCCCGTCTGATAAATTATACTTGCTCTGCTTCTTTAATTTCAACTAAAACATCCATATAATAAACAAATTATTACAGAGGACAAGAGGAAAAAAAAGAATCAAAATAAGAATAAGAAACAACGAAAAACACCTGGTGCTCGCGCTGAGACCTCATGATACCCTTCTCAAAGTCACCGAGCTCGCCATTATTTTCTCCAATTCGCTTGTCCACGAAGACCGAGCACTTTGTACTCTTCTCGTACTCCTTGAGCAGCGTGTTTTTTCTCTTGAAACCACAAAACGACAAAGTTTAATCCACAAATTGAATTCACAAAGGATTTGAAGAAGAAGATGGATGGAACGGAATTGTAGTTACCTTCTGGATGGCGCGAGAACGGGCGAGGCCAATACGACGCTCTTCACCTTTGCGTTTCTTGCCGAGGATGTCGAATTTCCGGCGAGACCACATAACCTCGAACGGGTTGAAACTTGGGGCTTTAATCGTCATGGATGCAGCTTTTGGACCCGTCTTTTTCCTCTTCTTCTTGCTGTTAGCGTCGCCGCTACTTCTTCCAGCGATTTTAGCCATTGAGGTTATTTGACCGAGGAGGAAGGTGGGGTCTAGAGTCGAGGATGGGAGACTGACGATGGGGTATAGAGTATGGGAGTTTGTTTGTAATGGTAGGTTGCGGGCTTAGCGAACGTGAATACGACGATAAGGAAGATAGCAACTGGCACTGCTGCTTTTTTCTTTTTCCTGGTTGATTTTGCTCGTAGAGTGTTCAAAACCGGCTGGGAGAAGGAAAGTCCCGTTTTAGTTCATGAGGTAGCGGTATGGAAAAGGACGCTAGGGTAGGAGTCGACTGAGACAAAAGATAATTATAATAATAAACACCTAACTGTTACACTTTTTCATTAGATTTAACCTTAACCTATTAAAATTTAATATTCAAGTCGTGCATAATTGTACAAACTTTATCTTTTATTAAATTTAACCTCAAACTTATTTGACATTTAGCATCAAAGTCCAAATTCAAGCACACATTTGCATGTGTAATTACACTCATTTATTTTTATGAAGTCAATGTTCATACTATCCCATTAATTCAAGATGTCTAATTGAGATACTCAAAATTTAAAAAAAGAATATCTAATTTTCAGGGATGGCAAAAAGATTCGAGTCAAACTTGACTTAGTTTTAAGTCAATGAAAATGATCTAAATTGATTAGGTATTAGATCGGTGTTGAGCTTTTAAAAAAATATTAATTTTAAGTTTAGCTTAGGTTTGCGCTTAAAGGCCTGAATTTAACTCGAAGCTTAAATCTCATCATATACAAAATTACATTGTTCTTTTTTTTAAAGAGGAAATACAAAAATCCTAAAAAAAAGCTAACTAGCGCATGGTCCGACGGTACAGCGTGCCTTGCATGTCCCAATGAATATGATCCAAAGCTGTCAGTGGGGGGCCTGTCAGAATATGTAATCCGGGACTGACTAGGCTTGCTATGGAGGCTAAGTGATCCGCATTTTGATTTCCCTCGCGATGCACGTGTTGCAGGCATACTTCCCAAGCTCAAATGACATTGTTCTTTAATAAATGTTTCAACTTGTTGTAGGTTCCTTGGTTCTTCTCTATCACTCTCACCTTTCTAGTTTTTTCCATCATTGATCCATTCTCACCCTACATCGTTTTGTTTCACATCAAAATGACAATATTGTTTAATAAATGTTTCAACTTGTTGTAGGTTCCTTTGTTCTTCTCTGTCACTCTTACCATTCTAGTTTTTTCCATCATTGATCCATTCTCACCTGATTTTCTCCGTCCTCTGGCTTAGTATTCTTGTTGCCGCCTTTATGGATTTCTCATTACTTTGTCATTTTGTTTCACAACAAAATGACGTTGTTCCTTAATAAATGCTTCAACTTGTTGTAGCTTCCTTGGATCTTCTCTATCACTCTCACCTTTCTAGTTTTTTTCCATCATTGATCTATTCTCACACGATTTTCTCCATCCTCTTGCTTAGTATTCTTTTTTTTTTTATAATTCAGAATTTTTATAAAATAAATTAAAGTTATGTACAAGTCATGCGATTGCCAAGATGCAAATCCCTTTTCTAAACCAAAAGGAATAACCTTACATGAAGGCACGAGGAACCCTACAAAATTGTTCCTTATGACCACAAAAACCATAACATCAAGCATATACGTATCTACTAAACCAAGAAACCTTATAGAAAAAGATCATCCTACCATAAGCACAACCAATTCCAGATCTCAAACTAGAGCAGAAACATAAACTAATCAGTCCTACCTCTAAAATAGAAAACCCATAACTTCAAACTCTTGCTTAGTATTCTTGTTGGATTTCTACCCTTGTCATTACCTTAGTTCTCTTGTTGTCGTAACCACTGTCTCCATTGCCTTTCTGTCAATGTAAGTTTAGAATATTTTTTTACATTGTATTGTTATTATAAGTTTCGAATATTATTCCATCACTACAAATAAAGAAGATTATTTTATGTAGGAAAATCCCGGGGTGTCCATCACATGTACACAGTGCGGAAAACAAAAATTTTTGTTCCGGGACATTCCCGAAAGCCAGGATCCAGGTGTATGTACAAACAATCAAACCATAACGACCAACGTAGACCGTCTCTAACGGTATCCACGCAGAGGTCGGAAAATCTAACCGGGACAAACCCCTTTGACCCGGGAATAGCTAGACTATGGTAGAGAGTGCTAGCTCTTACCTTAGCCTTGGAGAGCAAGTGTAGATGATGAAGTAGAAGCCTTGGAGAGGAGAAGCTTGCGTGAACTTGTGAGAAGAACAATTGAAAATCCAATTTTCAAACCTCAAACATGGAGTTTTCGTTCCTCACACATGAAGCAACGAGTTTCTGCCCATCTCCAGCCCTTTTATATGTTTCTTAACCCTTAAGAAACTAATTAAAAGGCTAGGTTCATAAGCCTCCCACGTGTGATGCTTATCATCCATTAAAACAAGTTTAATGATCATCTTTGACTTAGTCAAAGATGACTAAGTCAACAAATGTTGGCTTCCACCGAAAATCAACATTTATATATATAATTAATTAATTCTTAATTAATTAATATATATATATATATTTGCTGAAGAGGTCCAGTCAAACTGGGGTCGGTCC
>JANKOE010000003.1:35491685-35502169 GCA_026284465.1 Erythroxylum citrifolium
ACTTCGGTCTCTCCTGAGACACTTCGGTGTCGAGACTTCGGTCTCTCCTGTGACACTTCGGTGTCGAGACTTCGGTCGTGACTTTATGGAAATCAGGTGAAAAGCGCAACCGTGCGACTTTCAATGGTTTTCTTCTCAAGGGATTTTGCCAAACATCCTTCAATCTTTTCAAAATAACTTATTCACCCGATGTCCAAATGACTTGATTCTTAGACCAATAAATTCATAAGACATTGATCTTCATCTCCACCAAAAATTATAATTTTCTAAATTGAATTAATTAAGGAATTTGAGATGAAAGTGTGATTGTACTGAATTATGATAACTAGGATGTTTTTACTGAACATACTTCTGTAATTTAATTATATCTAGATCTATGGACTTCCAAATGGAATTATTCTTGTTTTAAATTAAACTAGAGTCATAAAAATACAAATTGTCTCAAGTTATTGAATTCTAATTCTGCCTCTAAGAATTTCAGAATCTGATTAGAATTTGAGATAAGAATTCTGTTGAAGCTTAAGAATAGTCTGAAATATTTTGAGTATAACTTTTAGTATACTAAACCAAATTGGATGAACTTAGTGTCATTAGAAACCTAAGACAAAGAAGAAAAATATAACAATATATTGATTATCATATATGATAATAACAATAGCAATTTAATTAAAAAATATATTTCAATATAGTACAAATGAAAATCAATATTAAATATTAATATCATTTCCTAAAAATAAATTTTAATATTATTCAAAATATATTGTAAGCCTTAAAATAAATTTAGTTAACAACAATGGCATTTCAAATATCAAATTTAATATTAATCACCATGATTGTATAAGTTTAAAAATAAATTTAGTTAACAAAAATGTCATTTATACTTTTTATTAATCTCTTTTAACATATATGATTTCAGAGTTTTATGTGGTCTCACAAAACTGTATTTATTATATATAAATTCTATAATAATTTATGTTTATGATATATTTAAAAAATTTAGCAAAATAAAAAAAGTATAAAAAAGTATAATATTGAAAAGATTTTGGGAATTGGTAGCCAAATATTCAACTACTAATTAACATTTGACAGTGATCTTACAGATTGTTACCAAAATGTTGCAGCATAAAAAAATCAAGCGAAAATGACATCGTTTTCAATTCTTTTTAATCCAAAGGGCGATGATTTTGTAAATTTGTAGTCAAATATTCAGCTACTAATTAACATTTGGTGACTAATTGTGAGATCTTCGCCAAATGTTGCAGCATAAAAAGAGCAAAAATGACGTCACTTTCATTTCTGTTTAATCCAAAAGGTAACGATTTTGTAAATTGGTAGCCAAATATTCAGCTGTTGATTAATATTTGACGACGAATTGTGAGATCATCATCAAATGTTGCAGCATGAAAAAAATAAGTGAAAATGATATCACTTGTTCAATGACAAATGATGTTGTTTTGGATTTTTTTAATCTCTTCATTTTCTCTCCATTCGCCATCTTTCTGTCTTCTTCACTTGGGAGTCCACAGTGTGGCATTGTCCGCTACCATTGTCTCCAGTGAATTGTCGGTCGAAGCTTTGATGTTGGACGGGTTGTTTGATGTTATTTGAGTTGTTTGTGTTTGATTGGACTGTGAATGGTTGGATTTTAGTTTGAATGTCTTAATGTTAGTAAAGAAAGGGAAAAGACATGTTTTTTTGTTAGTTTGGGATGAATTTATCATGTGTATAAAGTGTTTGATGAAAGTTCAGTTACGATTGTGTTAAAGTGTTTCATATGTTCTGCTTGTGTAATTGTTAGATATGACATGCTTCTATTGACATTATACCAATAATTGATTGTAAGTCAATGACCTATCTTACAATCCAATCAACAAGTGTCAATATATAATATATAGTTGACTGGATTTTACTAAACTTACTTACACATGACTTTGAAAGATATACAGATTAGACAAGCAATATTAACTATCTTTAAACAAGCATTATTAACTATCTTGAAACAAGCATTTTCTTTCTTGATTGATTTTTATTAATAAATTATAAAACAAAAAATCTAAATTTTACCTACAATAACATGGATTAAAAATGTCACCAATAAAATATTTAGTAATAATGTATATGTCAAAAATTTCAAAATGTAGTTAAAAAGATTTGGCTACATTTTTCAAATCATCGCCAATAAATTTTGGCTATATTTCCAAAAATGTAGCTAAAGAAATTTTGCTACGTCTACTAAATGGTAGTCGATAATTTTTGGCCACGTTTATGTTTTGTCACTAAAAATAATTAGCTACGTCACAAAAACATTGCGAAAATTTTTCGCTACATTCCCAATATTGTAGCTAATAGCTTTTCACCACGAAAACTAAGCGTACCAAAAAATTATTGGTGATGATTTGGTAGATTGTTACCTATCTTTTTTCACTATGCATACAGATTGCAGTAAAAAATCATTAGCGACGATTTGACGAAAACATCACCTATAGTTTTTTCCTATAAGAATTAAGCGAAGATTTATGTGAAAAAATAATTGGTCGCTAATTAGTATTGGCAATGATTGTTGGGCTTTTACCGACAAAAAATTTCGTCGCTAAATATCCCTTCTGTTGTAACGAGTATTCATGTGATTATAATTGCACATGCCATATGTCACAGGTTAGATTTCGTGATAAAGATCAAACAAAAACCTAAGTGAGGTTTGAGGTCGCAAATCATGTTATTTTGTAAACATTAGAGTGCAACATAGATAACTATAAAGATTATCTTAGACTTTATGCAGAATGTTAGAGGACAAATCGTATCTTTTGTCTTAAAATATTAACAAATGTTTTTTAAAAAAATTATAACAGTCATGCCAATATATGATTGCATAGACAAGTCATTTGTCAAAGGCTAATGATTTTAAACCTAATGGAGCTAGATTTAAAAGTGTAGATAGTATTATTTTATAAACATTAGGATCAAGTTGGTATTATAAATAACAATAAATACTA
This sequence comes from Erythroxylum citrifolium, assembly GCA_026284465.1. Lineage (NCBI taxonomy): Eukaryota > Viridiplantae > Streptophyta > Magnoliopsida > Malpighiales > Erythroxylaceae > Erythroxylum > Erythroxylum citrifolium. The sequence continues at coordinate 35,494,679 of JANKOE010000003.1, forward strand.
TCTTAGACCTTGTGCGAGACTGTGAATCATAACTTTCTTCTTCCAGTTATAATAATAAGTATATAATAAGAGTTAACTTTCTTCTTATATATAATACTCCTTTTATACTTACAAAATAATACTCCTTTTATACTTACAAAATAAGTTTAAGTCTGCTCTTGTCTATAGAATTGGGGACTTGAACTATTTCTCTTGATCTGAATTTCCCTTATAATCATATTGTAGTCTACTCAATTATCAGTGATTGAAAAGTATCATACTATCTGTTAGTATCACTCCTCCTATCCTTTATTTGGGCGCAAATAGTGTTTGCGTTCAATTATGCTCACAAGTTTGGTACTTTCAAGGTTTGAGAATCAGAATGTTGGGTTTCATGTTTCGTGTTATTCTGTCTTGTTTCGTTAATTAAAAAACGTAACTTTTTGATATAATCTCAAAGTTTATATTTGCCTTCGTGGAACTGTTTGCTGATTATTAGATTAATATCAATTCCTTGCTTCCTTAAGTGAATCCAAGATGCATTCAATTGCTTTGGAACCGCATATATGATATCTTGATTTTATGTACGCGTCTAATCAATATCTTCATACATAGATTACGAATTTAGAAAGAGAAAGTTATGATCTTTAATGGGTGTCATAAAAGCTTTTTGGCATCTTGCACAAGCATGTTAGAAGTAGTTTTTATTGTTTGTCTTTTTGTTTTAACACGGAAAGGGGATTCGGGAGATCACGAGAATGAGACCTTTGTTCTTGTTTAGTGACTTTGCGCTCTGTCGTATCTTGCAGTTGCAAAGGAATAGGTTGAAAGTTGGAACATAAATTTTTGAAGCTAGGTTAGAAGATGGGCTGCTTTTGTTCTTCCTTTCATCTCGGGGAGCCAGGAGAAGAAGATAACATCTCCAATGAATGCTTTGTCAATACCTTATGGAGCAAGGTAACTCTTTTCTGTCTATCTTCTGTTTGATCTTGGTATACGAAGCCAGGTCACGTGTCTTAATTGTTTTTTTGTTTTGATCTATCTTATTCAATTCACAACATGTCACTGATACTTCTTGTTCCCTCTTTATACATATTAATGGATATGTTACGAAGTGATAACCGAAGAATAACAATGCACATCCTAAAAGATGTGTATTTAGGTTCCTGAATCCAGAAATTGTTCTTATTAAAATGGTTTTTCATGGTATCTGGATGACCCCTTCATAAGATAGCCAGTGATGAAGTTGGTCATATCTCAAATATCACAAGCACTGTTCAGATTAATTGGTCATACCATTTAGGGCTAGTCAAAACAAGACAGATTCTGAAAAATCAACTTAATTAGACTTGGGTAACATGCAAGTGTCTGAGTAATCCCAACATTGTACTCACAGAAGTCAACTACAGTGTGCAGCGTTGTTCAACAAAAATGAGACGTCCGAAGACTCTGCATCAAACGATGGGTCGATCATCCGCAGTATGCAACGCATAAGCACAACACAAAAAAGAACACTTATAAAGATCAATGAGCTAGTCTATCCACTCGACAATTCAGAGTCACAAACAATGCCTACAACGCAAAAGGACAAAACCAAGGATGTATATATCTATGGATCCCTTGACGAAGATGACATCTGCCCCATATGTCTTGAAGGTAAAGTAACAATATGAATTCAGTTGGTCCTTCCGTGCTTGTTTGGACAGTCCATTTAAGAATACATATGACGCTCTGCTTCTTGATAGTGTATATTGAGTCTTTTGTTGCTTTTTTCTTTTGTGAGAGTACACTTTGGAAAGCCCAAGGACACTCACGGATTGTAAGCACCATTACCACCTTCACTGCATATATCAGTGGATGGAGAAAAGCGAAGTCTGTCCATTCTGTTGCAAGGTAATGTTTTTGTTCGTGAATATCATTGATACGCACTGCTCCTTGCAAGGTAAAGGGAGAGGAAGGGAAAAAAAAAACTGATTGACGCTCTGTTGCCTGCTATTTCAGGGGTTTCGTTTGCTTGAAGAGACGGGCTGAAATCTTTAATATAAGAAAAAGTAATTATCATTTCAAGTCTGTTAAGAGTGACAACACCAAAATATGTACGATGTAGAAAAGAAAAAATGGGCAAAAGTAGGAGTCTAATTCTTCTGTCCAATTTTATGGTGTTTTATTGTGTTCAGTGAATATCAGTCATTCACTTATGCGGGTCCCATATTTATTTATGTGAGACCCGCATAAATAAATGACTAAAATTTACTTGACACAATAAGACACCATCAAAATTGGACGGAAAATCTTGGTTGCAAAAGTAGAGGGAGCATTTGACGAAAAGCGCCCTAAAATAGAGAAAGCTATACAAGTCAGAAGAAGAATAACTATGCACAAAACTTCCTTATAACTTGATTAGCCAAAACTCCTTGGTATAAGAGTGAAGGCGACACGTGCGAAGAGGGGCTGCTGTAAGCGATTCTTGTTTCTATTTATATTTTTAGTTTTTTTAATTTTTTAATTATTTGAGTTTATAATTTCTATTTTTAATTATGGTTTCTTTCAATTTTCACAAGTAATAAAAGCTATAAAAATTTATTTTTGTTTACTATCAACTAAATATATTATTTAATTATGTAATATTAATTATTAATAAAAATTATAAATAATTTAATTAAATATCAGATTTAATTAGTTAATATTAATTATTACTAAGACTTATGAATAATTTAATTTAATAACTTAATTCAATTTTTATAATTAACTTCAATTTAAAAATAAAATAATTTTAATTTAATAAGTATTGATAAATATCATTTAAAGTTAAGATATCCTCAAAACATATAAATTTTAAATAACATTTGCTTTAGTAATCGAAAATATTCATTTTAATCAAAATATACTAATTTTAATAAATATTACTAAGAGATTAAAATAAAATTTATTTGTATTTATTTATAAAAATAATTTACCTTTAAATTTAATATAATTATTAGATGTTAACAACTAAACAATTTTTTATTTTTATTTAAAACAAAAAAAGTAATGAAATCAAATTATCCTAAATATTTGGATGAGACCATTCTTTATGGTTGGTTAAGACCATGTAAGAATTGATGGTTTCTATTAAGATCACAGGCAAGGTAAAGTTTTTGGTAAAATTGATAGACCACCATCCAATAACCCTCAAATTTCACTGTCAAATTAAGGATTACAACATGTTAAATTAAAAAAATTCAATAGAAATAATTGAATAGATATAGTCTTTTCTTTATCTAGCTGTATTTAATTTTACAAAACCATACTCAAAATTCCTTCAAATTTTCATACTTTCACCACACATTGTACATAAATTTAGACATTACATACCAACTACATAAAGCTCGTAATAAAATAAATATAAAATTATACTTAGTTTATTTTATATGTCACAAATATTTATAATTGTATTATATCATCATTATCATCATCATCATACCCCGAAAGTCCCACAATGAAATAGAGTCTGGGGGGCCGGATAGACGCAGCCTTACCCCTACATTATAGAGAGGCTGTTTCCAAAATAAGTCCACATGCATATGTGACAAGATAGTTGTGACAAAATAATAGAAGAAAAATTAAATAATAAATTATATATATATTTAATCAATTTATAAGTATTTTAAAAAAATAATCATAATCATAAGAATAAAAATAAAAATAAAAATAAAAATCATGATAATACTATTAATAAAATAATAATGATAAATAGAATACGGAATAAAAAAGGTGATACAGACGGACTTTAAAATAATAATGAGAATAATGTTAATATACTAATAAAAATAATAGTAACGACTAATACCAATATGTAACAATAAGAAATACTGAAAAATAATAAAATAGTACTAATATTAATCTACTAATAATATTAATAATAAAAAATAAGGAAAGTCACGTGAAAAATAATAGGAAAGCTCAAGACATAAATAACTAAATTGTATTACATGACACCACTAATTTCTCCATAATATTTGTCAAAGAAAGTTGTGATATATGTATCTCAAAAAATCCATAAAAATAATCATTTAAAAGTAGTGCTAAATTAATATGCAAAACCTTGTTCTTATTAGACTAGTATGTGTAGATTAATTTACTCGAATAGTACTTATCTTATTCTAGTGTTTGTCGCATCCAATCGATTATCACTTCAAAGTGCATATATATCCCTCAAGGGTCTCACGTCACATGCCAATATGTATAAAACAAATTATACATCACACCATTCATTGACACCATGAGATATAGTCAAACATAACATTTTACTCAATTCGGTCTGGTTTAAGTGGGTCGGAGTTCGTTCCTACTACACACTCACTTGTCGTTTCGATTCATTCCGAGGAATGATGCGTTGATGTTTAAGTTGTTATGAGCAGATTGTGTGTTAAGAGGCATCAAGGTCTTGGAAATTCAAGCACTTAACTCGTGAATCCAGCGAGTCGAATCGAGTTGTGATTTTGAAGAACACTAGCATGAACAGAATCGTTTGCTTTGCATTGAAGTCAACTTGGATGGTGACAATCTACTGGTCAATTCAGTGTGCAAAATACGACATCTCAGTTATTAAGTAACTTGATACTGATGATTCTATTTTTAGTGTTGTAAAAATTGACCGAATTAGAATAGGTTCGCAGTTAAATAAAACTAAAGGAATAATAATGAACAAATAGATTTTAAGTGAAAAACTCCTAAATTAGGGTAAAACCCATAAGCAAGAAAAAGATATCTCACTATAAAATTTATGAGAACGATCTCTTTCTATTTTCTAAAGAGAAACACTAACTTTCTCACTAAATAGGAAAAACACTCTTTAAATTTTTGTGGGGATTTAATAGAAGTAGAGATTTATGGGATATTAGAAAACTAAAATGGGAAGGCCTATTTATAGGCCTCCCATACGCGTACACCCAGCTGTGGACAGACTGTCCACACTTGGTTGTTTTTATCTTCCTACCATTTCTGACTTTGTACAGTCGGCTGCCTTCTTTCTTGGCTTTGGTGCAGTCGGCAGCAACAATTTCCTACTCGAAGATTTGATTGAGTGTCAATCAAAACTTCACATTATTCTTTCTACTTTACCGCTACATGTTGCTTACGTCTCTGTCAGGCCACACGAGGATCGATACCACATAAACTTGTCACCATTGATTGTTTTTGTTATAAAATCTGTCACGTTATCCATTGTATGAATTTTCTGCATGTTCACCATTTCTTCTTCCACTTTCTTACAAAAGAAGTGATATTAAACTCGAATGTGCTTTGTTTTTGAATGAACTGCTGGATTCCTTACAAAATGCAAAACATTTTGGTTATCACAAAACAAAATAATGTCTCTTGTTTGCATTCGACTTCTTCCAACATCAACTTCAACCACACAACTTCTTTACTAGCTTATGTAGTTGCTATATATTTTGCTTATGTTGTTGACATAGCCACAACTGACTACAGCTTTGAAAACCAACTCACAGCTCCTCTAGCTAGTGTAAACACATATCTTGTAGTGGATTTACTTTTATTAACATCACCTGCATAATCAGTATCAACATATCCTTTAACATTAAAATTTGATCCTCCATAACATAATGCAACATTTGACATTCCCTAAATATATCTAAGAATCCTTTTAACAGTATTCTAATGCTCTCGACCAGGATTCACCATGTATCGACTAACTACTCCCACTGAATGTACAATGTCTGGTCTTGTACAAATCATAACGAACATTAAGCTTCCCACTATTGACGCATACTGTACTCGAGATATCTCCATCCTCTTTTTTTCATTGTTAGAACTCAAACTTGAGGATAACTTGAAATTAACAGGAAGAGGGGTATAAATTGACTTACAAATCTTCTGAGAAAGCCAAATCTTCCTATTATTTCTATCTCGGTGAATTTGCATCCCTAAAACCTTGTTTGTTGATCCCAAGTTGTTGGACCCCGAATTTTTGGTGAAAATTAGAATCAATTAAAATAAATTGAAATGAGTGTTTTTGAATATGAATTGTGTTATAGATGATTTTGTGCCTTAAGAAAATTAATGAGAAAAGAATTAATTAGTTTTGATGGCTTCGAGATTTGAATATATTAGTTTTGGTTATGACAGTTTACGTGAATGAGATGTTTGAGATGATTGAAATGGAGGTTGAAAATCAAGAAATAAAGAGAAAAAGTGTGAGAATGTGAAAATTTTGAAAGTTTGACTTTTTGGAGTAAAAGTTGACCTTTTGATTTAGGCCAAATTTGAGAAAATGATCTACATGAAACTTGTAGATTATGTTGAGAGTTTTTTGTAGCTATAAAGAATGATACTTTTCAATATCGGTGCTAGAAGTTATGATCGATCGAAATCTTGATGTCGTTAGGATTGATTTTCCAGGACAAAAACTTTTAAATGACTTTTGACCCTTATAAAGTAAGAAATTGCCCTTAGGGTCTTCATGGAAGTTGTAGGATTCATTTTGATCCTTACATTGATATAAAATATGACATGTTAGGACTTTGGAGTTGAAAGATAGAAATTTTCAAAGTTAAGTCCTTGTTTAGGGATTTATTAATTTGGATAGAAAGTTTGATTGGGGTTTGGACCCTTTTTAGCAAGGAAATTGATTTTTGAGTTCTTCAAGGAAGTTGTAGAGCCTCCCTTAAGCTTTTTATTGATACCAAATTGGAAAAATTTGGAGTTCGGGATCAAGAGTTATGAATTTTTGAAGTTCTGTGTTTTTTTTTAAAAAATAGGGAAAAATAGAAGCAGCCATTTCGCGATCGCGAGCGCGACCGAGGCTTGCACTGGCGAGCTGTCGCACTTGCGAGCCTTCGGTTTTCTTCGGTTTGCGATCGCGAGCCGGCTGCTACAGTGCGACTCCCAATTTTGAAATTTTTTTAAAATTTTTCCACTCTTTCGTTTATAAATTCTCCGTCCAACATCAGATTGATCCGATTTTTGAAGCATTAGATTCCTAAGACTTTCCCCTATCTATTCATGGAGAATTAGGACTTTTAGAGATTAAATTAAGGATGATTGATGGAAATCAAATTGAGATAAGTTATGTAATTTTCTGAACATGGTTCGGTATTTTGATAAATTCGGGATCTGTGGAGACCCGATTGAGCTGATTCTTGAGGTAAAATAAAATTGAGACATGAGGCTACAAATTATGTGAAGGGATCGAGTTTCAATTTAGTCCCTAAAGTTGTCAATTTTTGAGTCGAAGTAGGTGTTAATGTTCAGTTGTAGTTTTTGTATGGTCTGTACGTATTTTGGCCATAACTTCCTCAATTTTGAACCGAATTGAACGATTTTGGTGTTATTTTAAAGATGAGGCATAGAGGAACATTTTTCAAGAAGAAAGTTTTGCCAAATTATGTCGTTTAGCTGCCCAAAATCAGGAAGCAAGATGGTTGTTTTTAGTGGCAAATATGGAACATCACTTAAAGAGTTATGTTATTAGGCTAAGATGGAGGGGCAAGAAGGTCAATTGGCTTTCAT
>JANKOE010000003.1:35510008-35525021 GCA_026284465.1 Erythroxylum citrifolium
TGGAAAGATAAGAGATGTAGGAACACTTGTCTAGAAGAAAGTTTGACCTAATTATCTCATTTTCACCTTCTGATTGAACGTGAACAGTAGACCCCAAAATGTATCTTGGTAAAATCTAAAAGGAAGCCAGTGAGTAATGAATTGTGATTTCAATAGTTCTAGTGAGGCATAAATCTAAGTATAAATTATACTTAGATGAGTTTTGATATGAGATCGATTTTATGATGGAAATTTCCCGGGACTATCATGAACATGCATTGTACATAATTCATTTCATACATGTGCATTATTGAATACTTATGAATGTGCAAATTGTGATATTGTGTATATTATTTGTTATAGAGGAGCAACTGGAACGTTAACCTCCGGACGTTGCCGGATCTTCCAGGCATTAGCCTCAGGAGCAACTTGTGAGTAACCTAGATGGTCTCACTTAATTACTTGTTTGCCTAATCCATGTTTTGAATGATAAATGAATGTGCTTGATTGTGGATTCCAGAAAGGAGGTCCGATAAGCGTGCAATGTGGATGGAAATATTGAAGTGCTGCTTGAATGTGAATGTGAAGACCTATGTGCTTTATAATGTGTTTGATTGTGGTACAAGCATTTCCATTCATGAATGCATAATCAGATAATGACAGTTGTGACCAGAGTGGCCACCGATTAGAGCTTAAAGCTCAACGAGTGAAACTGAGCCTCGAACTCAGAAGTGATTCAGAGCCTTAGGCTCAACGTTTAATGAGCCCTATATGGTCCAGTTCAGGCACTCAGTCACAACATCATAATAATTGGAAAAGTGTCTCATAAGCATTTCATCTGTATCTTGTTAAGTATGTTTGATTGAGTGAAATGCAAGATTGCTTATGCTTAAGTGAAAATGTGTTACTCATGTAAAATGCAAAATTGTGAAATAATTGTGATAAGAATTGATGTGTTGTATGAATTGAGTGAACCATCGATGATGGTTACCTCATTGAGTTCGCAAAAACTCACCAAAATTGCAACGTTGTCTTTTCAGGACTGAGAGGCAATCTAGCTATTGAGAGGCTCTACTGCCGTGTAGATTGTGATTTAGCAAGAGAAGTTATGGCTCAAAGGTCGGTCGGCTGGGATTTTTGGATGGCTTAGATAGATTTGTTATATTTTCCTCTTTCATGTAGTACTTTTGTACTAGGTTTTGTTAATGTATATGTAGTAAATGTTGAAAGATACAATGTAGACTTTCGATTTTGAGAAATGAAATGAGGAAAAGTTAGTTTTAAAAATATTGTGGTTTTCTTATGATGCTTTATAAGTGAATAATGATATGATGCCATATGAAGTGAATGTAGTGATCAAACGTAGCTCGCCCTTAGTATAGGATATGTACCGGAATGACCTCCGGGCGTCCTGGTATGTGCCCTACGGTAAGGGGGCGATACATTTAGGTGGTATCAAAGCATGGTTTGGCATCTGTTGGGACATACAGGAATGTTAAGCATGAAAGATCTTGAGAAATGCAGAAAATGATTGAAATTATTGTTTGTTATAGGTCATCCGCTCTAGGTGATCAAATTGAGCAACCAGCTGACCAAGGATCGGTAGAAGCTAGTAGCGAGTCCTCGGTACCTTGATCTGAGGAGATGCCTCCTAGAGTTCCCGAGAGAAGGGAGAGGAGGTATGATAGGCTGCGGAAGTAGGGAGCTATGGATTTTTATAGTAGCACAGACCCTGTTGAGGCCGAGGGATGGTTAGAGAGGACAGAAAGGGTATTCGATCAGATAGACTGCGAGCCTGATGAGAGGTTCAATTATGCAGTATCTTTACTACAGGGCCCAGCTTACCAGTGGTGGAAAACTATTATAGGCAATACCACCAAGCCTTTCCAGTTGAAGTGGGAAGACTTTTTGAGGGCCTTCAGAGACAGCTACATGCCCAAGATCTATTTAGACATGAAGATGCAAGAGTTCTTGGAATTGAAGCAAGACAGGATGTCAGTGGCTGATTACGAGGTCCGATTCAATGAATTGATGGGTTGTGCTACTGCTTTAATCCCTACAAAAGAAGACAAGTGTAGGAGGTTTGAGAATGGGCTTAATATAGAGATCAGAACAAGGTTAGCGCGGTCGGATATGGGTACTTTTATTGAGCTAAGAGTAGCTTCAATTAGAATTGAACAGTTAATCAGGGAGAAATAAGCTGAGATAGGGCAAGGGTCTAGAGGGAAGAGGCCTAGTAAGAGTCAGGGCAGTTCTAGCAGGAGTTTTAGTAAGCGCAAGAATAGAGCATTCAGATCATCAGGTAGATCTAGGCAGTCAGGATCTCGACAGAGGGGAAGGTTTTCACAGAGTGGCAGTGGAAAGGGAAAGGGTATAGGACAGAATTAGTTTCCAGTTTGTGAGCACTGTGAGAAGAGACATGGTGGTGAGTGTTGGAGACTGACTGGAGCTTGCCTCAAATGCGACTCCATGGACCACCAGATTAGAGATTGCCTACTACTTTGGGAGCTCAGACTGCTGCCAGTGGGCGATTTGGGAGTAATACTACAGTCCAGTAGAGTAGAGGTGGTGGATCTAGACAGAGAAGCCGAGGTAGAGGCAGAGGGATTGAGAGTTCTTTCATGAGGACTGAGGGGCGAGGCAACCGACCGCAGTCCCAGGCCAAGGTCTATGTTATGACCAGGCAGGAGGCTCAAGACTCACCATATGTGGTTGCAGGTGCGCTTCTTATTTATGGCTTAGAGGCATTTGCACTGCTAGATCCAGGATCCACACATTCCTTTATCGCACCGCATTTGGCATGTAGATTGCATTGTGATAGGGAGTTACTATAGTATGGATTAGAGGTGAGTACACCAATAGGCAGTACTACAGTTATAGGAGAGGTTTGCAAGGGGTGCTTGATTAAGATTGATCAAGCAATATTGGAGGCAAACCTTATTATATTGCAGTTGAGGGAGATAGATGTGATTATAGGCTTGGATTGGCTTACTACCCATAGGGCCATCATGAACTGTTACACCAAAGAGGTGGTACTGGAATCTCCTGGTCAGCGCCAGCTAGGATGATATCATTCATGAGTGCATTGAGATTGATGCAAGGGAGATGTGAGGCTTATCTGGCCCATATCATTGATATTAGAGCTGAGCAGAGTATACAGGACATTCCCATGGTTAGGGAGTTTCCGGATGTATTTCTAAAGGAGCTACCTGATTTACCACCAGATCGGGAAACAGAGTTCACGATTGATTTAGTTCCAGGTACTGCTCTTATATCTATTCCTCCATATAGGATGGCACCTGTAGAACTGAAGGAGTTGAAGGCTCAGCTTTAGGAGCTGCTAGAAAGGGGTTTTATAAGACCCAGTGTTTCATCTTGGGGAGCTCCGGTGCTATTTGTGAAGAAGAAGGATGGGACTTTGAGGTTATGCATCGATTATAGGCAACTAAATCAGGTGACAGTGAAGAATAAGTACCTACTGCCTAGAATTGATGATTTACTTGATCAGTTGCAGGGAGCTCAAGTATTCACTAAATTGGACTTGAGGTCAGGGTATTATCAATTGAAGATAGCTAAGGCTGATGTACCTAAAAGTGCATTTAGGAGCAGGTATGGGCACTTTGACTTTTCAGTGATGCCGTTTGGGCTGACTAATGCCTTGGCAACTTTTATGGCCCTGATGAATAAGGTGTTTCAGCCCTACCTGGATCGATTTGTGATTGTGTTTATTAATGATATCTTGGTGTATTCAAATAGTAGAAAGGAGTATGTTGAGCATCTGAAAGTCATTTTACAGATTATGAGAGAGAAGCAGTTGTATGCCAAATTCAGTAAGTGTGAATTTTGGTTCGATTAAGTTGTGTTTCTGAGGCACATATTGACTGGAGATGGCATATAGGTAGATCCGAAGAAGATAGAGGCAGTGATGAATTGGGAAGCTTCGAGAAATGTGTCAAAGATCTAAAGCTTCCTGGGATTGGCTAGATATTATCAGAGGTTTGTTAAGGGGTTTTCTCTGATCTCAGCCCCTCTAACAAAACTTCTAAGGAAGAATGCAGTGTTTAGATGGAATGAGGAGTGTCAAAAGAGCTTTGAGGAGCTGAAACATCGGTTGATTACTACACTAGTGTTGACTATTCCATCCGGGACTGGAGGTTATGTGGTGTATAGTGATGCATCACATCAAGGATTGGGGTGTGTATTGATGCACCTGGCAAGGTGATTGCCTATGCATCAAGACAATTAAGGTCTCACGAGATCAATTATCCGATACATGATTTAGAGATAGCTGCAGTTGTCTTTGCTCTAAATATTTGGAGACATTATCTATATGGAGAGACTTTCCAAATATACACTGATCATAAGAGTCTGAGGTATTTGCTGAGTCAGAGGGAGTTGAACTTGAGGCAGAGGAGATGGATTGAGCTACTGAAAAGCTATGATTGCACTATTGAGTACCACCCGGGGAAAGCTAATGTGGTGGTAGATGCTCTGAGCAGGAAGTCTAATATCAGTGCGGATCAGATTTAGTTATCTAGGCTACCTAATCTAATATAGTTGAGAGCTTTGAATGTGGAGTTGAATCTGGAATAGGATAGGGCCTTGATTGCTACATTGAAAGTGAGACCAATGCTATATGACATATTCAAAAGGGTACAAAGTAAAGATCCTGATATGGTCAAGCTTATGGAGAAAGTGAAGATGAATCCGGATTCCGAGTTCGAGTTGAGGGATGAGACATTGTGGTTAGGACAGAGGCTATGTGTACCTAATCTGGATGATTTGAGGAAGGAGTTTCTTGAGTAAGCTCATATGGCTGCCTATGCTATGCATCCTGATACTACCAAGATGTATAACACATTGAAGCCGCATTTTTGGTGGTCTGAAATGAAGAAACAATTGGCAAAATATGTATCTAGATGTATGACTTGCCAGCAAGTTAAGGCTAAACACCAGGCTCCAGTAGGGAAGTTACATTCGTTGCCCATTCCGGAGTGGAAATGGAAACGGATTACTATAGACTTTATCATGGGTTTGCCAACAACCCTGAGGCAACATGATGCTATATGGGTCATAGTGGACCAGTTAACTAAGTCGGCCCACTTCTTACCAGTGAGAGAAAATAACTCACTTGATCAGTTAGCTCAGAGACATGTAGATGAGGAGGTGAGACTGTATGGGATTCCAGTGTCCATAGTATCGAACAGGGATCCCAGATTTACTTCGAGGTTTTGGAGGAGTTTGTAGTCTGCTATAGGGACTAAGTTGAACTTCAGTACATCATTTCATCCTCAGACAGATGGACAAAGTGAGAGGAAAATCAAGACCGTTGAGGATATTCTTAGAGATTGTGTATTGGAGTTTAGAGGAGCTTGGGATCAATACATGGCATTGATAGATTTTGCCTACGACAACCATTACCACAGTAGTATCAGAATGGCACTGTATGAGGCGCTGTATGGTAGAAAATGTCGGTTGTCATTGTATTGGGATGAAGAGGGCTTGAGAATGGTTGAAGGCCTAGAGTTGATACAGGATACAGTGGATAAGGTAAGGTTGATTCGAAGCCGGATTAAAGCAGCTCAGGATAGGCAGAAGAGTTATGTGGATCAACATCGACGTGATATGGAATACAGTGTGGGAGACAGAGTATTCTTGAGAGTGTCACCTTGGAGGGGAGTTTTGAGATTCGGTAGAAAGGGAAAGTTGAGCCCTAAGTACATTGGTCCTTATGAGATCATTGAGAGGATAGGACCTTTGGCCTATAAGTTGGCTTTACCGAACGAGATGTCTCAATTGCATAATGTGTTTCATGTAAGTATGCTCCAAAGATACCGATCTGATCCGACACATGTGATACCAGCTTAGGAAATTGAGGTTGCTAGTAACTTAAGTTATGTTGAGGAGCCGATCAAAATTATGGGATCGCAGAACAAGCAGTTGAGGAACAGGGTCATTCCATTGGTAAAAGTCCTTTGGAGGAACTCCTTAACTGAAGAAGCAACATAGGAGATAGAGGAGCATTTGAGAAGACAATATCTCCACCTGTTCGAGCAAACAGGTAAGAATTTCGAGGACGAAATTTCTTTAAAGAGGGGAGAGTTGTAACATCCCATTGCTTGTGGGAAGGTTAAAATGGTAAATGTGAGTGATTAATGAGAGTAGAGATGCACTTCCATGTTCATGCATAATATGTCATACATATATATATAAATAGTGAAGTTGATGCACATGAAAATAATTGTACATGCATTCATGAATAATTCCGGGTATAATTAGATTGAGTTGTGATTTTTAGGAGTTTTGATAATTTGAATTTGTTTATATTGGATATTTTATTGGTTTGTAAGAATATGGTATTTGTGAATTTTGGTGAATTTAGGAATGAAATTTCGAAAATTATAGAAAATAGGATAAAGAAATCAAATGAAGATTTAGCGGTAGTTGGATTGTAAAGATGAAATTTTAAGGAATTAGCTCAGAAGAAACTAAGTTAGAGCTTAGGTATTAGGAAAATGACAAGTGTCACTTAGGCTTTTTGTACTTTTGCTAGAAGTAAGTTACTGTTCTTTAAGAGTTGACAGGTTAAGTCATGTCTAAGTTCCTTCTTCATTATCATCTTCTTCAAATTTTCTTTCCATATACAGAGTTTTCCATCAAACACCTTCTAAGAGATTTATATGATTTTCCTTTCCTACACCAAACCCACTTTGCCATTTGTGTCCTCTACCCTAAGAAAAACCAGAAGCTGGTCACTGTACTCAGTGAAGTACGGAAATTGTGTGGAGTTTAGGGCTTGAAGATTTTGGAGTTTTCAGCAAGTAAGTAGTGAATAAATCCTTTAAAGTTGGGGACTTATGAAATAAATTAGATAAGTTACTGGCATCTGCATGGAAAATGACATTTACGTGTTTGTTCATAAATACTATGTTGTTGAGGATAAAAACTGATTGGATTCTTTTGGTCATAACTTCCTCTCTAGACCCCTAAATGACCTGTTTCTTAAACCATTGGATTTTTAAGACATTGATATACATCTCTACCAAAATTCATAGCCATCTGAAATGAAATGAGAAAGATTGAGTAAAAAACTGGGACGGGTACAGTGAGTGTAATCTTAAATACTATGAATTGGTGGTATTCTACTGAACATATTTCAGTATTTTGATGATATCTTGATCTATAGAGCTTCAAATGAGAAGATTTTTGTTTTGTGATAAACTAGAGACATGGGGCTACAAATGGTATGAAGAAATTGGAATCTAATTCAGTCTCTAAGATGTTTAAATTCCAGATGGAAGTTATATATAGTATACTGTTTGGACAAGAGCAGTCCAAGAATATTTGGAGTATATCTTTTGACTCACTGAACCAAATTGAGTGATTTTGGTATCAATGGGAAGATAAGAGATGTAGGAACACTTATCTAGAAGAAATTTTAACCTAATTATCTCATTTTCACCTTCTGATTGAAGGTGACCAATAGACCCAAAAGGGGTGTTTTGGAAAATCTGAAAGTGAGCCAGTGAATAATGAATTGTGATTTCAATGGTTCTAGTGAGGCATAAACCTAAGTATAAATTCTACTTAGATGATTTTTGATATGAGATCAATTTTGTGATTGAAATTACCCAGGATTATCATGAACATGCATTGTACATAATTTATTTCATGCATGTGCATTATCGAATACTTATGATTGTGCAAATTGTGATATCGTGCATATTGATTGTTATAGAGGAGCATTTGGAACGTCAACCTCCAGACGTTGCCGGATCTTCTAGGCAGTAGCTTCAGGAGCAACTTGTGAGTAATCTAGATGGTGTCACTTAATTACTCTTTTGCCTAATCCATGTCATGAATGATAAATGAATATGCTTGATTGTGAATTTCGGACAGGAGGTCCGATGAGTGTGTAATGGGGATGGAATTATTAAAGTGCTGCTTGAATGTGAATGTGAAGACCTAAGTGTGTTATAATGTGATTGATTGTGGTACTGCATTCCATTCATGAATGCATAATCATATAATGACAGTTGTGACCAGAGTAGCCACCGATTAGAGCTTAAAGCTCAACAAGTGAAACTGAGCCTCAAGTGAAACTGAGCCTCGAGCTCAAAAGTGATTCAGAACCTTAGGCTCAACGTTTAATGAGCCCTATATGGGACAATTCAGGCACTCGGTCACAACAATGTAATAATTGGAAAAGTGTCTCATGAGCATTTCATATGCGTCTTGTTACATATGTTTGACTGAGTGAATTACAAAATTGCTTATGCTTAAGAGAAAATGTGTTACTCACATAAATGCAAAGTTGTACCATAACTGTTATATGAATTGATGTGTTGCATGAATTAAGTGAACCATCGATGATGGTTACCTCATTGAGTTCGCAAAACTCACCAAAATTGTATCGTTGTCTTTTCAGGACCGAGAGACGACTCTAACTATTGAAGAGGCTCTACCAACCGTGTAAATTGTGATTGGTAAGAGAAGTCATGGCTCAAAGGTCGATCAGTTGAGATTTTTGGACAGATTAGTCATACTGTACATACTTTCCTCATTCATATAATACTATTGTATTAGGTTTTTGATGATGTACATATGGTAAATATTAAAAGACACAATGTAGACTTTCGATTTTGTGAAATGAAATGAGGAGAAAGTTGGTTTTAAAAAAAAAATATTGTGGTTTTTCTATTGATGCTTTATAAGTGAATAATGATATGATGCCATATGAAGTGAATGCAGTAATCGATCATAGTTCTCCCTTATCGTACAATATGTATCGGAATGACCTTCGGGTGTCTCGGTGTGTATCCTGCTGTAAGGGGCGCTACAGGGTGCATCCTGATCCTCGCGAGCTTTCAAAGCATAAGCTCGAGTTGTAGCAAAAGGTACAATAGGTCGATCAACAATTTTTAAAAGAGTACTCAGATTAGGCCTAATCTGGCTAGATTCTCCACGTCCTCTACCGTGTCCTCTATTCCCTGCAGGTGCATGAGAAACCTCTTTACTAGCTTATGATGTCTGAGACTGTTTCATAGGACAATTAGCTATCAAATGATCAGTGCTACCATATCAAAAAATGCACCTGTAGTCCTCCTACAAGTATCCCAATTATGTTAGGAGCTATAAGGACACCTCATAGCACCAAAACCTTAGCGCACAGAGGAACCCCTACTAGAATCAATCGATAAGGGAAAGTCTTGTCACCTTCCTCTAGCTACAAATCTTTGAGTGAATTCTTGTGAAATGGAAACACCTTCACGACTTCTCTTACCTAAGGACTGAATTGCTCTAGCAAAACCTCTTTGCTGAACTTTTTCTCTCTTAACCATCTCTTGCTTCTCTATTTTAATAGCAACTTGTACCAGCTGATGATAACTCACTTGCTGCAAAATAGTGAATGTCGCAAAATGCTCTTTGATTGAATCGTTCCAACCATCCTCAAATTGATGACACCGAAAATCCTCAATAAGTACAGGTTTAGGTGCATATTTGCTAAGTAGATTGAATTCTCTGTCGTACTCAGCAACATACATATTTCTTTGCTTCAAATTCAAGAACTGTTTCAACCTCTCCTTTCTATAAACTTCTGTAACATATTTAGCTTTAAACTACTAGGAAAAGAAATCCTAAATCAGAGGATTTGGTAGTTGAGGATACCTTAGAACAAATTTCCACCATTCATAGGTCACTCCTTGAAGAAGGAGGCAACACAATGCACCATCTGTTCTGGTGGGCAACTAACTTCATCCAACACCCTTTTCACCTTTTCCAACCAGAATTAAGCCTTTTCATATTCCTCCAGAGCTGTTCTAGTGAATTCTTCAACTTCATACTTTCGCAACTTATCAATCAGAGCCTCAGGCGCAGTCATTCGATGTAGTAAAGTCATCATGTCTTGCGACAACTTAAATAAAGCTTCCTCCTGAGTTAGAGGTGGTGCTTCAACTTCATCTCGATTTACCCCAGAGGGTCCAGATTTAGACGGACGAGATCGCGTAGGATTATTACCTCAACAACTTAATCAACAGCCTCATGAGATCTTTCTATACTTAAATCTAAAACCAAAATGTGGGACAAACCGCATTAGGCCAAACACAACTCTTATGTTCAAGTACAAGCAATATTTAAGCGTTGGTTAAACCAGAATCGCCTAAACCATGCTCTGATACCAAACATGATAACACCCTAATACCCCCTAAGAGGATATACAGATGCCCACAAATCAAACCTAGAACATACCAAGATATTCCAGCAAATCCTAAACATAAGGCAACATACTTCACAATTCATTCGAATATTGAGTTATAAACATAACATAATTTACACATTGTATTTATCAAATACATGCCTTAAATTCAGATATATCCTATATTATAGTTATTACAAGCCATTTACATAAAATATAAATATGTATCATAATTTAAAATATAACTCAAAAACTTATACAAAAAATCTTCCAAAATATAACACATCCTTCTTTGACCACTGCAATTGTCACAGCCTTAATCCTTTTTATCGGGACCTACACGGAGGAAAAACCACTATGCTAAGCATATAGCTTGGTGGGGAATAACTAAACATGATACAAGATGGTGACTGCTTCTAATAGTCGTCTAGCATTTATAAGCAAATGAATCATAGCTTATCACAAGCAATCTTTAATTATTCAAATTAGAGAGTAATCAGACTATTAATTGCATCAAAACAGAACATAAATGCATTAGAACATAATATACTTACATCAGAATAGAATATAAAAGTATTAGAACAGGACATGATTGTTTCAAAGTACAACTAATATCAAAACACATACAGAATCTATATCTGCCTTATCGAACCATGTACTTTTGCTCATTTCCAATTATCCCCATTTTATCGAACATACAAGTTAGAATCATAAATACCTAGTCATCCTGAACTTTGAATCTCACATAGGCATACTTTAACTGATATTCTTCTCATGTCCAAATTTGACCCCTCCAGGCTATAGCAGTTTTCGTTTTCTTTCAACTCGATTTATACACTTTAGGCCTCATTATTCATTTTAATATCACTTCTTTCCTAAATCAGCCCATGCCAAGGTATGCACATTCATATCACATTCGAGGGTTTATAACCACAGTATAATATGAATATCATTATCCATTTTTCCTTTCCCATTCCTAATTGCCCATACACCATATCATCACTTTTCTCACACTTAATCACTTAACGCATGAACCGTATGACTCATACTCATGCGACTCAGACTAGGGATCAGTTGCCATAGTCTGCTAGGACATGACTTAAATGAGTGTAACTTGACTTATGTTTCAGAAAATTCCCAGATAAGCTCGTACTTCTAGGCTCTGATATCACCTAAACGTAACACCCCACTCTCGCGTGACCCGAACCCGACATCGATGGTGATATCCGAGTCCGTGCCCTGCAAGAGTGGCGTGCTACATCACTCAGTCAAAACTTAGTATAATTTTTTTTGAAAACACAATATACACTATGCAGAAAAATCATGAACGTACATAACCACCGGTAAATACAATGACCACGAGGGCCCTTTTCATAAATATAAATTGTTACAGTCCGTTGACTTCACAATTTGACCTAATCATTTGTACAAAAATTCAGAAAATACAATTTTAGTAGACACTAATGCAAATGCGAACTGATCCCGACCTCTTCTCTCACTCACATGCGGTTGTTATACGGCTGTGGCCTAACGGGGTATTCTTCTCGGTCCTAAAAAATATGTTTCAATTTTGGGTGAGTTTGCGAACTCAGTGAGGAACCATCATCGATGGTTCACCCAATTCCTGCAAAACTCAAGAAAATGATAATTATTTCACAATTTTACATTCAGAAGTTCCACATGATTGCACTCAAGCAAATCACAATCATTTCATAATCGCACATTCAGAAGTACCACATGCTTGTTATCACATAAGTATAAGGTATTTTCGCATTTCACCCAATCAAAAATAGTCAATCAAATACATATGAGATGCGTATGTGACACTTTTCCTATTTATTACGGTGTTGTGACCGAGCGCCTGAACTGTCCCAATATGGGCCCATTAATCGTTTAACGGACATAGACTGGGCAAGGGGTCCTTTTTGACCCGACAAGGTCCATGTCCATTTAGGGGCTCCCCAAAGTCCTCAAATGCCCCTCCAATGCTTCCAACAACCATCCTAAAATCATTAACACTTATAATCTTCCCAAATTCACTTATCCTCAAGCTAAAACACTTCATAACAACTCAAATACCAAGTTCAACTCACCAATTTCTCAAATCTCAACTCAATTGGTTCATCAAAACACAAATTCGGATCATTTACCATAGCTATCATCAAACACAGATCCTATGCAACATCATAACTTGTAACAATCATATCTCTTAACTCCGATACCCAAAATTTACAAACTTTAGAGCGTTTAAAAGATAAAGAGATCTTCTACAACTTCCAAGAAGACCATTTTTACTAATTCTACCCAAATTTTTCCACAATTTCCCTTGAATCCTGAACACAAATCTTACCCTTATGAATACTTAGAATTCATCTCATTTCCTTAACTAAAGCAACACATTCTTGTCTATTCAACTACCAATTAGAATTCATCAAATTATCAACTTCAATTCATTTTACCCTCCATATTCAACAACTTCTCATGATTCGTAACATTCATATCCTTGTATTCCATAACAAATCACTTACATATAACCATAAGTCATCCATTAACTCAAGTGGATAGCCTCATTCAATTTTATCTAATTTCAACCCACATCATCATACACAATTCATATTCCAATTTTACAATCATCCAAAATTCCCATGTCTCTTTTCCATAAAAATCTCACTGATTTGCACATATATATATCTACATATATACCAACCATTCATGCTCAACATTCATCATATTCATCCATATACAAATTTACATTTCATGTCCATATACAAGTCCATTTTTCATTTACATCATAAATTTAGAGTTTACAAACTTCAATGGCATCTCCAAGCCACAATACAATCTCAATATAAATGTCCAATATACAAACATTCAAACTCAAAATGCTCAAAATACACTTGGAGCCTTGTTTTACATCAATAATTTCAAAACATGCATATCCGAATTTATGTCTTGACTTTCTTTCACTTTGTTCTTGCTTATCACCTAGATTGGGGAAAGAGAGGGGGTGAGCTTTAAAAGCTCGTGGGTAACATGCTTATAATCGAATAACAAACAAAACCATTTAAAATGATCATTGACATAGAAATTTTCTTATTGAATCATGAAACGCATGGTTCTTGAATTTTCAACCAATTTCACAATAAAACCAAGTCGTGTATGCAATCTTGTCTACATATCATGAACACATAACACATCATAATGGTTTAGGTAAGTCCATAAACATGACGAACTACACAATTCCATAAAATGGCCTTGTGTAGTCGTAAACTTGAGGGAGTCCTTGAAGGAGCTCCGTGCCACTAGCGGGCAAGTGGGAGAAGCCTAAGGTCAACGTGCACGTGACGATTCTTGGATGGACTATTAAAACCCACATAACATATAATTCATGCACTGAAAAATATTTTTCCCAGATGGCACATTCTTGAAAGCTTGTTTTCATGCACATGGCATATTTCACATGCATTCTCATCATCATTTCACAACTCAACAACCATAAACATCAACCATATCACCATTCATTCAACCAAATTCACATTGCAATTCCCAAATCATTCACATACAATGAACTTGAAATCATTACATCTTCTTGATTTTGAAAACATATTAATGGCTCATTATTCAAACTATAATCATGAAACTTACTTTGAAATCCTTGCTAGAAACTTGTCCAAAGCATCAATTTCTCCATTGCTTCCTTAATTCCCCCAATTCAAGACATAAACCCTAATTAGTTAAACATCCAAAATTGAACCAATTAAACCATGAAATCTCCAAAATTGAGCTTGGAAATCACAAACCCATACCATTTCTAAGCTATCTAACCCAAAAACTCATTAAAAACTCAAAGATCAAAAATCATCTCTTACCTTTATCCTTCACCAATTTTCGAATTTCTTGGTTCATAATGGAGCTCTTGTCTTCTTCCACACTTTTTCCCTTGAAACTACACCAAAATCTTGCTTGAAGACCCAAAAATTTGAAAACCTAGCTTCTCTTTCTTCTCTCCTCTCTCCTCTTCTCTCATTCGAAACCCCACTTTTCTTTCTTCTTCTTTGATCCTTTTGCTCTTTCTCCTTGTAAGTATCGTGCTTCCTCTCTCAAAAACGACCACCCATATGCCATGTCATTTAATGAATGGTAAAAGACCCTTATGCCCCTCCATGTTAGCCTTCTAATTTAAAAACCCTAAGCACTCTTCCAATTTTGCCCTTATGCACTTCTAACACTTTAATTTCTAACACGTTAATTTCATTTAATCCAATCAATTTATCCCATATGCTCTTAATCAATTAACAAGCTAATTATTCACATTAACATGTTATTTAAATCCCCAAAATCATAAAATATAACAAAGTCCCAAAAACATTAAATCATGCTTAACTTAGGTCATTTTTCAAATCATCAAATTGAAGGAATTTGCTAGAACTTCCTTCTAGAGAAATGTTCCTCATTGTCTCAATTTTTCTAACGACACCAAAATCATTCAATTTGGTTCCATAGTCTAAAAATTATACTCCAAACATTGCGGACTGTTCTTATACTGAAACATTATTCTGTACCCAACTTCCATCTGAAAATTGACTTTCTTAGGGATTGAATTAGAACTCAATTTTATCATACAATTTGTAGCCTTACCTCTCTAGTTTACCCCAAATCAAAAATCACCTCATTTGGATAACTAGAGATCAAGTTATGGCCAAAACATCGAAGCATGCTCAATGAACATTTACATTTTTTTTTCAACTGCACTTTCCAACTTGTAACTTCTAATATTTCACATATAATCCATCTTGTAACTAACTATCTCTTCTATTTCTTTTCAAATTCAAGGAT
>JANKOE010000003.1:35525121-35547125 GCA_026284465.1 Erythroxylum citrifolium
TTGCCTTCGCTATGTATTTTCGTTCCGTTTGCCTTTCGTTTTGTAAATCCGATTCTCCAATTTGCATCCGTCCTTTTGCTGCCGTTCTTGGTGCTTCCGCTTTTCGTTTTTTGGAAGTTTCCGTTTGTTTTTGCTTTTGATTTCGCTTTTTCGATTGGGATCCGGTTGCGAGATAGGGTCCCAACACAAGTCCTTCATTTCAAATTCCCTAGCCAACTGTGCTTTCAATTCTTTGATACAATCATTATTGGGGCCTACTACCAACATGTCATCTACATACAACAGCAAGACTATAAAATCATCTTTCTCAAACCTCTTGAAATATGCACAAGGGTCTGCATTCAGTCTGATGTATCTAAGGCTCATGATGAAGGAATCAAATCTCTTATACCAAGACCTTGGCGCTTATTTTAAACCATACAGTGATTTGTTCAACCGGTAAATAAAGTTTTCTTTCCTTTTTTTCTTCAAAATCTTCTGGCTGGAGCATATAAATTTCTTCTTCAAGATCTCCATGAAGAAATGTAGTTTTCATATCTAACTGTTCAAGATGCAAGTCAAATGTAGCACACATTGCTAGGACTACTCGAACTGTAGCGAGTTGAACCACAGGAAAAATACTTTATTGAAGTCAATTCCTTCCTTCTGAGCATATCCTTTTATCACCAAGCTAGCACGATATCGCTCTACTTGATCGTTACCACTCCGCCTAATCTTGTAAACCCATTTATTGCCAATAGACTTTCTTCCTTTTGGTAGTGATACCAGTTCCCATGTCTTATTCTTATGCAGAGCTTCAATTTCTTCATCCATTGTTGTCATCCACTGAGATGCATCTGAACTATTCATTGCTTTTTAAAGAGTTGATAGCTCTCCGTCCTCAGTTAAAAGATAGTATGCAATATTGCTCTCCATAATATAATCTGAGTGCCAACTTGATGCTCTTCTTTTGCAAGTTGATCTCCGAGTATTTGAAACATCAAATTCGACTGGTTATCACTCCTCGTGCTCTGGTGCAACTTCATCATTTTGATCAAATTCCCTTTCCACCTGTACTGTTGTAGTCTCTGAATTCTCTTTTGAAGTGTTAACATCTTCTATTTGCTCTTGATCATTATCTTCCAAGAAAATAATATCTCTGCTAATAACAATCTTGTGGTAGTGGGATCCCACAAACAATACCCCTTTACTCATTCAGCATATCCCAAAAAAATACATCTTCTAGATTTTGGATCTAACTTCGTTGTTTTTTGGGCATTTAACTTCACATAGGAAGGACTTCTAAATATATGGAGGTTAGAATAATCCACTGGTTTGCTAGTCCACGTCTCTAACGGCGTCTTCAACTCAATTGCAATTGATGGAGCTCGATTCACCATATGATAGGCAGTATTGACTGCTTTTACCTAGAATTTCTTATCTAAGCTTATAGTTCTCAAAATCGCTCTTGTTCTTTCTAGTAGAGTTCAATTTATCCGCTCTACTACTCCATTTTGTTGAGGAATGCATGCCGTCGTGGACTGCCTTTTGATGCCTTCTTGCTTGCATAATTCGTCAAATTCTTTACCAGTATATTTCCCTCCATTATCTAAGTGTAAACACTTGATCTTTTTACCAGATTCAAGTTCCACCCGCGCTTTGTAAAATTTGAAAATTGGAAACACATCTGCCTTCCTTTTGATAGAAAACACCTAACATCTTCTCGAATAATCATCAATGAATGATGCAAAACTCCTCCTAGGGACATAACTGGTGCTTACCATACATCAGAGTGAATCAATTCTAGAATTTCTTTGCTTCTGACTTCTGAACTTTGATGTGTTGAACTTCAATTCTGAAACCAAGATCATCCAGTTGTCTTATAGATAATAAATTCTTCTTTAGGCCCTCCACATGTCGCACTTTTTCAATAGTCTGAGTTGTCTCATCATACATCTTTAACTTGATAGTGTCAATACCAAAGATCTTTAGAGCTTGATCATTACAACTGTACACAGATCCCCCAAAGACAGATTCATACTGATGGAACCATTCTCTTCGAGAAGTCATATGAAAAGTAGTTACTGAATCGAGAAGTTATACAACAACAAATCTTCTCTTACCTCCAATAGTCGTTATCGCTTCATATACCATTGCACCTCCATCATCTGAAGTATTTGTCGCATTTCCTTGAGGAATAGAATCTTGCTTATTCATATTCCAACAATCCTTTTTCAAGTATCCTTTCTTGCCACAATTGTAGCACTTGAAATTCTTCTTACTCCTGGATTTTGATCTAACATGGCTATGACTCCCACTTGGGCCACGTTCCATTAATCTTTCTCTCATGACTGCCAAGGCCTCTGCTTGTTGTGAATTTATCATCCTGTCTTCTCTACTTTTGAGCCGACTCTCTTCTTCCAGAGTAGCAGCTGCAATATTGTTAAAGACTAGAGTGTCTATGTTGTTTGTTAAATCGATGACGAGTTGATCAT
Organism: Erythroxylum citrifolium; assembly: GCA_026284465.1. NCBI lineage: Eukaryota > Viridiplantae > Streptophyta > Magnoliopsida > Malpighiales > Erythroxylaceae > Erythroxylum > Erythroxylum citrifolium. The sequence goes on from JANKOE010000003.1 coordinate 35,527,596, forward strand.
ACGAATCTAGTAGACTTTGGAGTAGAAGTTTCGCATGTTCACTTATCTCTATTGTGTGCCCCAATGATGTGAGTTAGGAAAATAGAGTATTTAAAGTATTTAAGTACTCTGTCACCGAAGTGGATTCCGCCATATGTAAAGTGTATAGTTTCCTCTTTAGAAAAATTTTGTTGTGGAGTGATTTGACCTTACATAATTTTGTGAAATGATCCCAAATCTCTTTTGTCGTCTTCTTCTCCTCTATGCTTGAAAACACCCCATCTGCTAGTGTCGTATGAAGATTTACAATAGCATTCCCGTCCATCTCATTCCACTCATTATCATCTGTGAATGTTGTTGGCTTTTCGTTGATGACTGTAAATAGTTATCTTTCTCAAGATAGCCTTTATCTTCAACTTCCACAATGAGAAATTACTCTCATTGAACCTTTCAATCTCAAATTTTGTTGTCATTTCTTCTATCACGAATAGAATTCTAGCTCCCACTATTTCATATAGATAGTACCTGTACGTATGAATAGTTCTATATATATGAATAGTATCATACACGTGAATAGTACTGTATACTTGAATTACAGTAACTACACGGTTTAATGAAAAAATAAATGCATGAACAGTTGTCACCTTTTGTGGTTACTGTTCACCAACTTTCACTGTGCTCACCCGAACTTCGAATGGATTACGCCAAAAAATTCGTCGTAATTTTCTCACCTCACTCTAATACCACTTGTTGTAAAAATCGACCGAATTAGAGGAGATTTGCAGCTAAATAGGACTGAAAAAATAGTAATAAACAGACAGATTTTACGTGAAAAACTCCTAAATTAGGATAAAAACTATGAGTAAAAAAAAGAAATTTCACTATGAAATTTAGGAGCACAACCTCTCTTTATTTTACAAGGAGATATACTAGCTTTTTCGCTAAATAGGAAAAACACTCTCTAAACTTTTGTACACTCTCATATGTGTACACCCAGCTGTAGATAGTCTGTCCACAGCTGGCATCTTTTTTTTCTTCCTACTATTTCTAACTTTGTGTAGTCGACTGCCTTTTTTCTTGACTTTGGCATAGTCGACAGCAACATGTAGTCCATCTAGCAAGGATTCTTGAGTCATGTTGCTGTCATATAGTTTATAATAGTTTTGCAACATCTGACAACAGAGTTATGACTTTATTGTTGGATGAATTTTTTGTACAGATTAACTAGTTCTTAAAATTTTAATTTTCTAATAGAAGTAGTTAATATCTTTAATTCATTGAATGAATCAATGTGCTTAGGATGTCGCGTTGATTGAAGAACCATTATTCTTAAGTTTACTCTTCTTCAGGATAAGCTGGTGGAATCACCTTCGAAGATAAATATGACTTCTACTCTACCAACGAGCATTGCCAGATATCCTCTTCTGTTACACCATATGGATCGGAGAGAGCCAATCTTATGTGAAGGTAATAAATTTAATATCTGGAACAATTCATTTAATGTCTCCATTATTAACTTCAGTCAATTTCTCTATTGAATTAAGTAACTTATATTCAAGGTCTCTTTTATTAAGTGTGTTCTTTTACATTAAGTAGCTTTCATTTTGCTATCAAAAAGTCACCTCTATCTCTGTCTTTGGCACTCTAATTTTGGACTCTCTAGGTGTACATTCCTCGCTGTTGAATCAGTGCTTTGGAAGAATGCAAATTTAGCAAAACATCCATACACGCGGAGATATAACATAAATGCATCATAAAATCAAATTCCATCGTTTGCAGTTTCCATTTCTTCTCTGATTGGTATTAGTTTGGATTTGTCAAGTTCATTATCTGGAATCATTTAGATAGTCGTTATATCACAATTATCAATGACTAAAAACTAATTTTCTGTCCTCCAATCTCAAAGAAGCAGAATTTTTATCTGGGTTACTTTTGTTCTATTTAAGGGTTGTCTGAGTTGTTTTGGTTGTCTTTCGTTATGGGACACTATTGAATATCATCAGGACTGTTTTTCTAGAAAGGTTGTTTGGCCTAAAGTGCAAAGAGATTGGGACGAAGACATTTTAAACTAAAATACAAACTATTTGTGAGTTTCATTACCTTTTTACAACTATTTATTGTGTGCTCCATATTGTGACTCTATCATTTACCCTTGCTCACTAACTACATCCATTTTTGGCTGATTACTAGCAAGACTTTAGAATTAGAAAAAGGTTTTGTATAGAAGATTGGAAGGCATCTCGACAAAAGCCAAATAGAACTTGGTCCGTTCCAAATGGAGAAGAAATAATGGTATAAAAGTTATAGTCAAATTAGATTTTTTTTAATTTTAAAATTACTTTACTAAATTTTCAAATTCTATTCAATATGCAGAATAAACTTCAAGAAGGGGGAGAGGAAAAAAAGAAAAGATTTCATCTGTACCTCTACCACTCGTTGAGCATTTCGGTCTTGTCCTAAAAAGAAAGTCAAGTTATTCACATTTAGGAGTTAAAGGGATAACATTTTTTTTGGTAAATCAGAATTACTTTATACAAAATAATAATTATGTACATAACTTGAGATTTTTATACATGAATCTCTAGACTACCTAAGGGAGAGCCAATGGAACCTATTGCATACTTACAACTTACTTCCGTGCTTCAAAACACAACCATCAAATATTATACATTCTTTCTACCAAAAACCTAATAGCTCTTGCTAACTAGACAAAAACAACTACCATTAATAGATCCAGTTGTAAAAGCAAGCATAAGGTAGCAAATCTATTCAGCAATCAGCACAGAAGAAATAAGATTGGTGATCTTTGGAATTCCTAGAAAACTGCTAACTTGTTATCTCTTTCGTATCTACATTTATAGGAGCTTTAATAATTCTTTCCTTCCATCCCTCGGTAGAGTTCCTTGATCTGCTTCTAGGATTTGTTCTTGTCTATTCCCCACCATTTTTTCCTTGCTTGTTGGTTTGGCACAGTGAGATTTCCTTAAGCTAATGCCACTCTACTTTACCGAAGGGGTTGTGGAATCCTCTCTTGATCGTGGCTGAAAACTAACAACTCGATTTACAATTTTAAACAGTAATGATCTTGCATCTCTTTCCACTTCTGCTTTAGAGACTAAGAGCCTATTAACCTGAAATGAAAAACCTTGCAAGAAAAATATTAGTGAAAGTAACTACTATGATTACCTCCTCACAGTGTTTGAGCTGAGATGTTCCATAACTTGAAAGATTGCTTTGGAGGACAAACTCCCTACATCCTTAGCTTCATCTTTGAATGTGTGCGTTCCTCTCATACCAAAGAATGTAAACAGTAGTGGAAAGGAGGATTGGAAAAAAGTTATTGTCAGAGGTTCCGAAATTTTGATTAAACCAAGTGAGAATTGATTGAAGGTTTGTCGGATTTGGGATATGTATATGGAAATGGTTTAGACAATGGTCCCATACGGTTTTGGAATAGGAGCACTCAAAAAATAAGTGGTCAATAGCCTCATTAGTTGAGAAACACAAGAAGCAGTGATTGGGGGTTTGGAGATAGTGAAGTTTGTCTTGGGTTTATAACTTCTTCAGGAGAGTTAGCCATAATATAAAGGAACACCTAGGGCTATTGCTTTTAGACCAAACCAGTTTAAACTAAGAAACATTTTGAATAGGTGGCCTCAGGAAATTAAAAGTTGACCCATTAATGTACCTTCTTGAAGGGTGAGCTAACCATTCCAAACTGTCCGATATTGAACTATTAGGTTTATACTTGAGGGGCTCAAGGTTGCTAATAACCCCTATGTTAGCCTCTTGCCATCTCCACTCATCATTGCTGATAACTTTTGAGACTCTTGCTGTCATTGGAAAATCCGAACCATTTATCTCTCTCGGAGAAGAAAAGTCCTTCAGTATTCTTCTTGGATGCCACGGATCCTGCCACAAAAGAGTAGAAATTTTATTCCCTATCTTAAATCTGAATTAGTTCCTTAGTTTATCCCTCACAAATAAGATTTTTCTCCAACTCTGAGAACTATTATTGGTAGGTTGGGCACACCAATAATTTTAACTAAAGTTGAGGTTGCAAAAAAACGTGCAAGTGATTTAGATGATGAAGTTGCAAAACTTACTGAAATCACAAAAAACACAAAATGAAAAGATTCAAGCTCAAAATAAGATGATTTAAACTCAAGATGCACCTATTGAGAAGCAAGCTATATAAATGAAACAAAATTTAGCTATTTTTGCACATTTGGAAAATACTGGAATAATTCCTAGTTTGTTACTCAATGCTTCTGCCTCAATTGGAGATCCATCAAGTGTCACAACATCAAAGCCCCCAATCAGAATGTGAGTTTATAGATTTATAAAATATATAATAGTTAGTATTACGTCTTATCATTATCATTATATTATTATAAAATGTTAATGCTAAATTTATAGCTTAATATTTTATAAACTAATTATTTTATTCTATTTTTATTTATTTTGTAGGAAACAAATCAATGGTGAACTTCATCTAGAAGAATAGCTAGAAAAATTTACCTTGGAGAGTTTTTGCTTAAATTAGTACTTAGTAGTTTGGGATAATTGTAATAAATATAATTGTCTTGGATATTAAATTTTCTAATTTTATATATTGAAAATTAGAATTTTGTACATTTTGGTGATTTATATATATTTTATATATACTAATAATTTTTATTTGCTTGTGTGACAATCTTAACACTAAAAATCCGTATCATTTATGACAACTTTTATTTTATGGCCCTTAATGCAAAATTTTTTATTGATTAAGCAATTAAATTGTTAAATTTAATAATATCATTTGTGATAAACACGAATACATTAGTGATAAATTTATTGTAAGATATAATCTTTATTTAGTGACAATATTATGGTAACATATAACTTTCGTACTTGTAATGAAATATGTTAGACAATATGAGTCACAAATATTGCAAATTTCTTTTACTATTAATACAGTTATATTGTTGAATTGATAGTTTTATTTGTGACAATAATAAACACATTAGTGATAATATTTTTTGTAAGAACAAATTTCTTTTTTGTGACAAAATGATGTTAACACTTTTTTCTTAAAATATTAGTGATCAAGTAACAAACATTGATTAAAAAAAGCATAAGTGACAAATATTTTGTCAATATTTTTAATTATTTTAATGGTAATAATGTTGTCACAATAAAATGAACTATTGTTACGATTTTATTCGCCACTACTTTATATTATTTGTGTTGACAAATTTGTCATAAATATGTAAAGTTAATGTAACCATATAGTGTTCTCACATAGTTCATAGTTTTTATTGTTAGTACTTTTATCACAATTAAATAAAGTACTGGTACGACTTTATTCGTCATTATTTTATATTGTTTGTGTCGTCAAACTTGTTATAAATATGTAAAGTTATTGTAACCATATAATTTTATTACATATTTCATAATTTTTATTGTCAATATTTTTGTCACAAAAGTTTTACATAATTGTAGCCATTTTCTTAAATTAGTCACTATTTTATTAATGACGGAAATATTTGTGATAGAAAATGATAACTTTAAAAATTAGATACTATTAATAATAATAACTAATATTACTACTTTTATTAACACCTTTTTCTTTCACTAAAAATGCAATTTCTCGTAGGCAAATTAAGATGAAAGGAGAGGGAGAAGCGTTCCCCAGCCAGAATAATCTGAAAAGAAAATAGGGTTGCAGAAGTTCCCGCCCAACAGTAGAGGATTATGCGAGACTCAGACTCCTTTTGCTTTCCTTGTTTCCTTCTGAATCATATGCATATGCATGTGCACAAGATGAAATTGCTCCTCATCCAGGGTCATGCAACCTCACTGAAGCTCCGGGACTGATAGCTTTCCTAGGTTTAGGTTATAATCCCACTAAGGACAAGACCATAACCTATTCCTTTTTAAGTCATATCAAGGATGTCTCTCTCATCTCTCTCTCCACATAAATATAATTTCTCAAGTGAAACAAACTCTTCCCCAAGTTTTTTGGTTTCAGAAAGGAATAAGCTTTCCTTTCCTTTCGTTCTTCCTGTAAACTAGTTTATAGGCTCCAAAATCTACTGTCAAATTTTGTAGTTCGTTCATTTTTTTTCAGTACTTACTAGTCACTGCCAATAGCTACTGAGAAAGTAGCTGCCAGTACTTGGTTTGTAACAGGAAAAAGATGTTGCATAGATAGACCTAATGGCAAAGTAAGTGTCCTTCAAGTAGTGCAGTTTCAGTAAACCATATACACGCATCACAAATCGTGGTTCCACCATGACTCAGATTTGAAGTTCTTAACAAAGGAGAAGGAAGATCAAACAAACTTCCTTATCATTCTAATAGGACTTATTTACCAGCACAAAGAGTATACCAGCACAAAGAGTATACCAGCACATAGAGTAGCTTGTTATAGCATAAGATATCATGATATTGAAGAGGAGCATGAAGCACATCGCTTGATATCTCATGTCTCTTACAGGTTAACTATATTTTTTATCCATATCCTCAAAAGCTAAAGAGCTTCTTAACAGCTTCAAGTCTCCATCAGCCACTTCATGCAGCGAAACACCTTAGGTGGCATGAGTGAATTGGCTCAAGAGTGAGGTCAAGGTCGTTCCTTCTCATCACTGATGTTTCTCCCTGGTAAGTGCCACTGAATTATTGTGTTCCAAATATCAGGTTGGATGTTCTAAAGAGAGGATTTAACTTGAAAACCGCCACCAATATTTCACCGAATTACTTGGTGATAAAGAACTTCACGGAAATATCAATATTAAACCCGATATAGTCATGATTTTTATTTTGTTTTTTACTTCAGTTTACAACATGTCTCTAAATCCCATTTCTTCCCTTTAGACATTAGTCCTATTCTGAAGCAAATAAGGCCCATCTTATATCTGCCCATCTTATTTCTAAAATTGTATTTTCAAAGTAAAAGAGAGGCAAAGTCAACAAAGCAGATATAGTGTATAAGACAACAGAAGTACGTGACTACCCATTGTTTAGGCATGGAAGCGTGTGCTCTGGTATAAGCAAGGGTGAAGCACTAGGGCCATGATTTTGTTGGTCCCAGAGAGCCTGCTCTGCCGCTGCCTTTTCCTTGTCTTTGATCTACGTACAAAAAAGGTGAAGTGACATTTATGTTATTGTGTTCCATCCAATGCAAATGCTTATAGCCTTTAAGCTTTAGAAGTTATGAACTACAAAAAAATGGATGATATGGATGAAAACATGTCACCTGTTTTGCTAGGATGCTATTTTGCTCTTGTATTGCCTTCTCCTGTATAAAACACCAAGACATTATGTCATAAAAGCGAGACAATTAATCCATCCACTAACAGAAGCTTGGATCAAATCAATCAAGTGATTTCTTTATAAGATTAACCTCAAAATAAGACTGTCATATGTATCTCATCTGTTTGACAAACATGTTCATGCTTTCAAGATTCCGATCATTAAAATTTACTTGGTTTACCATGGCAAGTCCAAATGTTTGATTTTCAAGTTTTTTAATTACTTGACAATCTGTGATTATGGCTATTCTTGAGTCGTAATGAAAATGATGCTACTAGCTACTTAGTAATCCTAAAAACTTCTGCCCAAAACTTCTTAACTAGTCATATACCATCCCTGAATTAAGACAGGTAAAATAATGTTTCTAATCTTCTTTATTGAATTGAAATTTTAGTAGACCTTTGAACTCGGTGTTCAAAATTGTTTATCTTCTAAAAGACTTTTATCTTTACGTAAAAATTTAGATACTCGTTCAACGTCTCAAAATCGTTTGAAATATGATTGCCTTACCTTTCTCTGATGTTCAGAAATTGACTCGTGCATCAGTTGGTTCTGCACAAGAGAGAACGTGCATTTAATACTAAAAACAAAAGCAAGTCAGATTTCAATTAGACACACTGCCATCAGCCATACTTTTCTAGAGCGGATTTGTTTAAGAGCGACATCAAGCTGTTGGTCCAAGTTTTGAAGCTCTTTCAGACTAAGTGAGTCTAGATCTTCTCCCAAATAATGCCTATGCAAGTTTGATACAAACAACCCACCTAGTTTAAAAGTTGCACAATAATGTGGACTTGAAAAGCCTATAAAACTATAGTATTATCCAGGATGGTACCTGCAGTTTCTCTGCAGGAGCTCAACCTTTGCCTTGAGCCTGTTATACTCCAGCATCCAATTTCCCTGCAAAATGGGACCAATGGTTGGAAATTACAGGCTAATCACAGGTTAATTGTATGTAAAATATAAAATGAGATATTTTTGTAATCAATCATAAGCGCAATGAAGTTGCAATGACATAAGTACCTGTGAATCCAGATCAGCAACAAGTTGCCTCTCAGCATATGAGTACCTCTCATACCGTTCAAGTATCTTTTCCATGCTGTTGAACCATAAAATTATCCCTTACAATTGTTTCTACTAAATCCCTTCTAAGAAATGGAATCGAAAACATCAATTTTGATGCCAGGAAACACCTAAGCAAGACTCCAATTCCTCTATATCTGGGAAATGTGTTCTTTAACAAATGACGACAACAAGTTATGTAAGACTCGAGTATTCGGCTTCATTTGGTTACCTACCGATTAGCTATATTTTTAGTTGATTGGTTGTTTTCAGCTGTTTGATAAAGTTGTTTAAAGAGTAACTCTTTCATCGGCTGATTGAAGATAAACAGCCAAAATTTTAACCATTAAAAGTCAATTATACCCTTTAAATTTTATTGCTAAGTTGTGTAATATTTTGCTGTTTAAATTGTATTCTTGATTAAGTTGCAATTAAGTACTACACACTTCATATATATATATTTTTAATATACAACAATTTCTAGTAAGTAGGACAACTTAGTTGAGGTTCTAGATACCTACGTTTTAGGAACATTATTTATTCTTATAATTGTTTTATGTAGTTATAGGTTATAAATAAAATGTTGACCTTAAGCGAAAATAAAAATAGAAAGAGTTGCATAAATTTCTCATAGATGATAAAATAATACAGGTGAACATGACTTCTCTAAAATTTTAATTCTTATAAGAATATTCAACAAAATACTAAAATATATAATATTCATACTCTTATATTTTTTTAAAAGTCATGTTCTCATAAGTCATTTTACACATAAACAACTAATACTCAATAGCTAATTTTACGAAACGTCTCTAACAAACAGCTAATGCAATCCACTAATCAAATCAGTTGATATAATCAGCTATTAACTAACAGGTGATAGAATCAACTAATAACTAATACAATCAGTTGATTGTCAAAGAGGGCTTTCATGTCACAAGAGAGGTAGACACTAAAAGCACCAACACTAGCGATATCCAACACTGCAAAGTTCCTGATAATCAATAATTGAAATTGTTAAGCAAGGAACATTTCCTTGCATATACGCGGTCACTTAGACACACCACGTAATTTAGTTGCAACTATGTTTTGTTCAATGCCTCAGATTTTGAGAAAACTTAGAAACCACAACAAAAACTGCTTATTGCTTATAGTTTCCTTTCTATTGTTGCTAAATTGTACCAAGGCTTAAAAGACCTAGGGTTGAGAGTTACAAATGTTGCCCTTGAGACTAACTCTTCCCTTCTTTAATTTTCAGTTTATCAGGAATACTTTTATGTTACTTACCTTACAAAAATTTATTTCATAGAAAAATAAACATTAACAAAACAAAGTGCACCAGCTTTCTGGTGTCACCTCTTTTACGAGGAATGCAGTGCCAAGAAAGTGACGATCTAAAGACACAATTCTAAGCTATAAATATATCTCATCCTCTGAATGTTGAAAGGCTCATAAAATATTTAATTAGTAATATGATAATATATTTGAAATTAAAGCATATTCTTGTTTTCTTCCTTAACTCTTTGATATAAATGTGTAATACTTTTCAAAGCCACTTTAACTAATGCACATGCAATACATATACAATGATATCACCAATGTAGTCACAAGATTAAGGTTTTTTTTTTCTTCTAAATCTCATAAATGTTAAACTATGAGCTGGGATCCTGCGTCATACATAATTTGGGTTTGCAGCATCTCTTAACTGTTAAACTCGAGTTATCATACTTGATTGTTCAAGAAAAATTATGGGATCACCCTCTTAATCATCTAAAGTAACAGAGAATAATAACATTTTCAGCTTGGAATAATACCACTAATTCTTTATTAATTGACACAGTATAACTCCGCTAATAAATATGAACATTGATAATACGGATTGTTGATTCATGGTTAGTGAAATCTCCAGTCAAAGTTTTGGAATTCGTGACGTTACTAATTTACTTGCACAAGCTAAATAAGATGATGAATTATGTAGGAAATGAACGCAAAACAGTCTTCCGTAAATTTCATGGTGACAAACAGAATGTTTCATCTTGCCCGGATATAAATAAAAACGATTAGGGATGTCCAAGTATCATAAAAGAAAATAAATGAGTTAAAAGTATTATGAAGACATGAATGAGTGTAGAGTGCATACCTTCCCCCAGCTAGAATGCACCCATTAATGTGAAAAAGAAAAGAGCAAAAGGCGACAAAGCTTACTCTAGCTGACAACAATCACACTCCATAATCTATTTCTGTGAAAAACAATTTCATAAGCCCTATGTCGAGTACAAGTGTATAACTAACTACAAGCACACAACATTCATTCTAATCAAAAGATTGCTCTATAAATCCTAAGCACCAGACGAGATAAAACAAATATCGACGGTCATACGTGCAAGTCAATCTAGAATTAGGGTTCTTCTTCAAGAGGAGCTTTTATAAATTCCTTCTCAATTTCAGGTTCCTATATCAAGTTTGATCTACATTTTATAGGACCATAGGCAACTACTCCTCTGACGAAGAAATCAAGATGGGAAGATGGGAAGCAAATTAAATAAAACAGAAATGAGTGGATTTAAGCACTGGTAACGTCCATGACCAAAAGCCACGAACGTTTTGCAGCCACGTTTCTCCCTAATAAACCGCAAAGGCAAATTATCCTAGAAAGTTGCACCAACAAAGGACCTGCGAGTGTACTGAAGGTCAAGAGATCGTCATTGGCGGGGCCAACACTCCAATTAAACAAATCTATACCCGCAGGAACCAACATCAGTGCAGACAAGACTACGAAACATGAACTTATAGTTCTTTTTCCGCTGTTACCGCTGTCCTTTTTTAAATGATGTACGTTTGCAGCAGCTAACTCTGCATGAAGTGATTAAAAAGGGCAGAGAAAAAAGCCCTCTGCGAAACCCCTTATTTATGTCCTTGAGATCGTTGGTTTCCGTATAATACAATGTCTTTTTGCACAAAGTTCTATATCTGTAAGGATCAGAAATAGGATGCTGACGAAACATATGGACCATATCTTTCTGAGAAGGAATGGAAACAACAGAAAATGTGAGATTTAATAAGCTCTACATATGCCAAATTATGGATATCAATTATAAGAAAGAAATATAACCCTATGAGATAAGGAAAAAAAAAAGGAATTATAATATTACCACGAATCAGTGGAGTACTCAAAGAGCTTCCCTTTGTGAGAGAAGACAATCAAAGCGACCTCAGCATCACACATGACAGAGATCTCATGAGCTTTCTTCAACAACCCAGTTCTCCGTTTGGAGAATGTAACCTGACGGTTGATCTTGTTCTCTATCCTCTTCAACTGAACTCGACCTCTTCCCATACCTCTCTCTGTTTCTTTCACACGCACACGACACCCAACACACTTGCACACAATCTTTCTTTCCTCTAAAAAACCCAACAACCAAAACCCAATAAAAACTAAAAAAGAAACATCAAACCTGAACCCAAAAAAGAGGAGAGGGAGGAGAGTATTACAGCATAAAAAACAAAGGGTTTTCCTGCTGCTTGCCAAACATGAAGCTTTCCCAAGAAAGAAAAAGGAAGTAAGGGGAGAGAAGATGGTCAATAGTGGGTTTAATTGGGTAGTGTCCGGTTTTGTGTAAAACCAGGGTAGTTTTTGAGGATTTGCTGTCGAGCTCCTATTGGCCCAAGGTTGTACTACTACTCACTTGTGTCTACAGTTTCTGTGTGTAATGACCACAATTAATTCTTTCGCTTTTGCAGTTTATAATTTATATTATAATATCTCACTGAGGAAATTTTTGACACTTTAAAATTATAACTCCAATTTTCATTTAATTTAAAAAATTCAAACATAATTTAAAATTTTAGATTTTTATAATTATAATTACAATTATTCAAATTGGAATGCCGATTAGTAAAGACACTTTGACTAACTAATTCTTCAATAAGTTCTTTTTATTTTCTTAATAAGTATTTTTTTTTTCTTTTTCATGCTGACAGTCTGTCTGTCTGTGTCGGGTGTATACGGACCGATCACAAGCATTGGATGGTTTCTGCCACTGAGATATTGTGTCGACGGCGGAGATCTTCCAGAGAACTTGATTAGCTCAATTCCTGTAATTGTTTCATTTAATGTTTCTGATGTTGTTACGTATTCAAGTCTAATTGCTTAAGTGTCATTTCCTGTCCACTCTTTTTTTTGTCGGAGAAAAGAAATAGATCGGTACGATCTTCCAGTCTCTGTAGCTTACTTTGACAAATGGAAATCTGGAGAGGGGAGGTGAACCAAAGGTAACCCTGGGGAAAGGTTTTGAAATAGTAACAAGTACAATTTATAAAGACGAGTACAAACAGTTTATGTATTAATCTCAATAAAAACATAAAAATGCACTTTAATTTAATAAAAATTATCAATAAGAGAAGTAGAATTACCGCCTCGTATACCCTAGCTAGTTCAAATATTTCATAAATGTATGAAATAAGAAGTGTTTTGAGCACTTTTACTTAAAAGATATAGGCCATATTTGGCAATCGACTTATTGCATTAGCTGTTAGCTGATAGTTGATTCTATCAGCTGATTTGATCTGCGGATTACATTAGCTGTTTATTAGAGATGTTTGGTAAAATTAGCTATTTATGTGTAAAATAACTTATGAGGACATTAATTTAAATATATATATAAGGGTATGAATATTATATATCTTAGTATTTCGTTGAATATTATTATAGAAATTTAGATTTTAGATATTTAATTCTACAAAAATTAAGTTTATGACTATAATAAAAAATATAGAGCATATAATAATGATAACAACAATAACAACAATAATACATCCAAACATAAAATATAATTGTAATTAGGCATAAATTGACTTGCAAAAATAAATTAGTATATAGCTTTATTTATTTAGGAGGATATAATTGACTTTTCACTTCCACGTATTTATCTAAAGATGAAAAAGCTACTTAAAACGTTGCTATTGTGCAGCTTTTCTAAATTTGGTGGTTTGATATAAATTAGCTAATTATTCACTTCTTACCCAACAAAACTAGTTGAAAGACATGACTCAACTAATTTTTAGCTGATTTGATATTTACCAAATGCAGCCATAATACCAACTTTGTTTTTTGCAATTAAATGATGTCCAAATTATCTAGATATATTTCGATTAATTCAAATTAGTTGTTTAACTTTAATTAGATAACATATAAATAAATGTTTGTTCCTTATTCTAACCATTGTTTAGTGTTTTGTACCGTATAGTCGAAAATAGTACGAAACTATCCCCTTTAGTATTGGTCGTCGATGCCGATAATTTCGTGTGGTACCAACTAATATTTAAAATATCAGTTGAATACTAACCTTTGCCGTAAATTTCAAAAAGTAGAAGGACCATTTTGTTAAAAAAAAATTAACATCCCTTACCCCCCGTCTTAACAACTCTCTCTTCTCACATTTTTCATTTCTCCCTCACTCCCTCTCTCAGGTCTCCTCTCCAATGACCCTCCACCACAGACTCCGTACTATCCCACATCCCCACCATTGTCTCTTCCTCACAGTCACGACTCATGCACGCATAGCACACATCATCTCTTCCTCAATCACGTCTCTTGTGCGCACCACCAGTCACCGGCCACCCACTGCCCATCCTCTCTCTGGCCACTACTTCAATTTCCAGCCTTCCACTGCCAATGTAGAGTGTAGAGTGTAGAATATTTAGATCTAGAATTTCAATTTTCTAAATCCAGACCCAAACTCAACCTGACTCGACTGACCTGACCCAAACCAAATCGACCTGACTGTTAATTGCATTTTTTGATTTTTTGTGTGTGTTTTTTTGCTTTGATTGCAATTGCATTATATTTGGTTGTGTATGTCTATTTTGTGATGGTTGGAATTGTTTGTGTGAGTTAGGAAAATTGGGTTTGGAAGTTGGAATTGTTTATGTAAGTTGGTTCAATTTTAATACAATTTAGACATTATCAATTTATGAAAAAAAATTAATGCATTGGAAAATTTGGGTAAGAAACTAAGAATGTTGATTAAAATTGGTGAATGAAAGATTGTTAAATTAAAGTTGGGACCTAGGATTTTAATAAAAATGTTGATTAAAATTAGTTAAGAAAACAAAATAATTTTAAGCATATGAAATTGTATAAGTAAACAAAATATATTAGTTTATAGTTGAATTATGAGATTACATAAAATAAGTTGTTAACTTATAGTTGTGAGTCATTGTTGAAGTTGAATATGTTATGATTGTGAGTGTATATCTTTAGTTTATGGTTGAATGATGTAATCATATACGTTTATTGTGTAATTGTGTATGTTAAATACTTTAATTATTGGTTTTTAACTTATTGGTAAATTGTGTTGGATGAAATTGAATTGTGTATGATATGGTCATATAAATGAGTTATATTATATAAGATGTATATATGTATTGTATAAGTATATTAGTTTGAACTTTTGAGTTAAACAATACATATTTTGTAATAGTAGTTGCTAATGAAATTATGTGTTCTTTATTTTGCTATATGTCTTCATTTATTTTTACAGATAAATGGAAGGAAGTTCAAGTACTTCTGATAATTCAACCATTTTAGGAAGATACAATGATCCAGCTTAGACTCATGCTGCATTAGTCTTCGGTATGGAGAAACATATCATTTGCTTATTTTGTAATAAGCATTTGAAAGGTAGAGGAATCACCAAATTAAAGAAGAATTTAGATGGGGTTAAAAGAGATGTGGAACCTTGTAAAAAATGAGTCATGATGTGAAATGACAAATGAAAATTTTGCTTCAAGAGTATTAGCACAAGAAAGATAGAAGATAGAGATTGAATTATAAAATTGGTAGAGGAATTCCATCTATTGGTGTTTAGGATGCGATAGTGCGTTATAACGCTAGTCAAAATAAACTAGACCTACTACTATAGCAGTGGTGAGTCTAGGTCAATCCCCACAGAAAGTGTGTGTAAAGTTGTTGAAATGATATTGTTATGGAATAATTTCATAATCAATTAAGCACTTATCAGGATGATAGTGGAAATGTTGAAGATGATATTATTCCTACCTAACAAGAAGTGAATGTTGAATTTGGATCTAATGTTAGGAAAAGAATAGTTGAATTTTTTGAATCACGAACAACTCCTGGAGATCATCCTTTAATTAGTAGTGTCCTACAATTAAGAGAAGTGGCTCATAATGTGGATGTGACAATGGCTAGATGGTTTCAAGTATAGCATTCAATGCTTCCCAGCTTATTATTATTAGCCTATGGTAGATGTTATAGCTTCTTCCTATCTGGGATATAAAGCTCCTTTAATTAATGACTATAGAGGTAAACTTTTGAGTAACTCTATTTATGAAATTAAAAGTTATTTGGATGAAAGAAGAATGATTCAGGAAACATATGAATGTTTAATAATGTGTGATGGTTGGACAAATAAGAGACATGAGCCTATTATTAATTTTTTGGTGTATTCTGCAAAGGACTTAACCTTTTTGAAGCCTATTGATGCATCTAGCCTTGTTAGGAATGCTGATACTTTATTTGAAATATTCGATGAATTTGTGAATAAATTAGGGCCAGAAAAATATTGTTCAATTCATTACTGACAATGATTCAGCTTATAAAGCGGCTGGAAGAAGATTACAAAGCAAGTATAATTCTCTTTTTGACTCCTTGTGCTGCACATTGCATTGAATTAATGTTGGAAAATATAGGGGATTATAGGGATTTTCTTATTATTGATGAGACTGTGCAGAAAGTAAAAAAGTTGACCAAGTTCATATACAATCATGCATAGTTCTTTAATTTAGTGGGAAAGAATTTCACTAATGGTAGGAATTTGTGTCAGCTCACTGTTACAAGATTTGTAAAAAAATCTCTTATAACTTTAATGTTTTAGTACGATGAAGAAAGAGTCGTGACAAATGTTTACAAGTGATAAATGGGTACCATCTAAGCATGCCAGGTCTAAGCTGGATTGGAGATTTCTAGAATTATACTTGAAGATATTAAATTTTGGTCCCAATGTCAATTTGTCATTTGAGTTTGTGAGTCTTTGAAGAGGGTACTTTTGTCTGGTTAATAGTGATGAGAAGGCAACAATGGATTATTTTTATGATGTCATAAAGAGGACGAAGAAAGCAATCAAGAACAATATGAAAAGAAAGTCTTCTTTGTGCACATCTTATCTTACAATCATCAATGATAGATGAGAAAGACAACTTTACTATCTGTTGTTTGCAGCTGGGAAATTTTTAAATCCTAGTGTCTATTTCATACTAAGTTTTATAAAGAAAGTTGAAGTTAATGGGAGAATGATATTAACTATTACAACAGATGTTACTCATGAGATAATGCAAGATCTCTTAACCTCACAAATGGAGATTTATAATGAGGATTATGGGTATTTTGGGATGCGAATTGCTATTTTTCAATGACAAAAACTTAATCTAGGTATATGTTTTCCACTTTTGTTACTTATTGAAAATTAATCATCACTTTATTTTTTTATAATGCTACTTTTTTTTTGGTAAATCAGTAAATAAATTAGTAAATAAGAAAAAAGAGAGTTTATGTACAAAGGTAGAGTTTGTGAAAAAACCAATCTCCTACCAACCAAAGAAAGCAATCCACTAAAACAAACACTAACTAGATAACTCCTGAGAAATGGCAGCAACTCAAAACTTCTAAAATCACTTGCAGAATTACAACTAAACAGAAAACCAGTAAAATTAGATTGTAATATAAGGGACAATCTTCTGGTGCACAAATCCATTCCCCTTTATGGTTAATAGGCTGTGAAAACCCTTCCTGAAGGTGTATACTGTTGACAGCCTTCCATCGCTGTTCGACCCTCCACCTTGATGCTGATACTCCAAGTACAAATGTTGGTTGAATCCTTCCAAAGGGAGAGTCAGCTGATAAAGACAACTTAATTTCCCTTGGGCTGGTCTGCTGGCTCTGGACTGAGTCTGCTTCGGCTCTTCCTATTCAAAGTAGTGTTGTCTCCTTGGGTGCTCACTGATGGTTTAATGGAATCCTATGGGAAACTTAACTACTGTGGATGAAATATTCCACAAGCAGTTACTTCAGCTCCTGCTAATCATGATTTGCTGAACTGCTAGGAAAGCAAGCTGCTGCCTCCAAACACCAATGAGAACTACAATTTCCTGAAACAAAACTCAAGAAAAGGTGATTGAAAAATAAAGACTCTCCTTCCTTTACCTTACCTCGGTGTTTGCTCTAAGGTGCTCCTGAACTAAGGTAAGCACTCTTGCTTTCAGTCCATCCACTCCCATGGCTTCATCTTGAAAAGTCCTCGCATTCCTTTCTTTCCATAGTGAATATACTGTTACTGAAAGGATAAGAGGGAAAACATGGGGAGAGAAGGCTCTTTTGTTATCTTACAACTTACAGTTTCTTGGTGGGACTACTTAAGTGATATTCTAGAATTGCAAAGGTTCGCAATTCGAATTCTAAGTCAATGTATGAGTGCAACAGGCTGTGAAAGGAACCAAAACATATTTGAATTCATCCATTCTAATAAAAGGAATAGATTGGAGTATAGAAGATTGAATGACTTGGTCTTTATTTGATACAATTTAAAGTTTCAAAAAAGGTATGTTATTATCGTTATTAAGTTAGATATAATTTTGTATAATTTTTTAATAATTTAATTTTATTGTTTACTATGACTCTTAATAGAAGAAGTAGTTCAGTAGGTCCAATTTACATTAATAATATTCATCTTTTGGCAGATTAGGTTTTTGAGGAACTGAGTTTAATAGAAGAGAGTGACTTGGAAGATAATCATTGAAAGGAAAACATTGACATGTCATTTGGTGCAATGGATTTGAATAATGGTGATAAGGCTCCTCTCAATGA
Source organism: Erythroxylum citrifolium (assembly GCA_026284465.1). Lineage (NCBI taxonomy): Eukaryota > Viridiplantae > Streptophyta > Magnoliopsida > Malpighiales > Erythroxylaceae > Erythroxylum > Erythroxylum citrifolium. The sequence goes on from JANKOE010000003.1 coordinate 35,545,816, forward strand.
TGAGGATTTTATGCCAAATGTGAATTATGGTCAATATAGTTATAGCAGGTATCCCATATTAGATTGAATGAAGTTCCAGGCTTTTTTCTTCTCTTCTTTTAATTGTACTTATGTTTGATGTATATGCTAAATTCTATATATGCAATGTAATTTTAAATATTTTTGTTTCAAATTTTACTTCTAGTTGGTTCTTTAGTACGAACTCTTGTTATAAATTTTAATTACTAGAGAGTAACGAATATTTATTATTCTTTTTATTTGATGTTTTTATGTAATTATTATTTATTATATGATGAACTTGTAAAATTTTAACTATTTTGTATTGTTCTCAATTTTATATTTGTATATTGATTAATTGATCTTTTTTATATTAACTATAGTTATTATTTATATGTGAAAATTAATGTTAATAAAAATAAATAATTTTTTGTTATTTTAAATTTATATTTTTATGAAATGGATCATTTTTGCAATTTTTAAAAACTTTAGGAACTATTTCATAAATTTTAAAAAATTACCCAAAATGATATCCGATATTGACAGATACTAGTACAGTACCATACTAAAACCCAATCCAGTACCTATACCAATACAGTATTTATAACATTGATTCTAACCTAACAAAATGTTGAGAAATAGGGACGGGATATGATCCCGATTGCAGTAAAATAATTACGAAACTTTTTCATATTTTGATTTTTTGAAAGTCAAGATCACTTTAATTATATATAATGATTAATAACTAAATCATAATAAAATATGAATCTTAATTCGTACCTTATTCTGAAGCTTAATCATATTCTTGACGTATCTGTCGAACTGTTTCTGAAATCGATCCATCTCAACCACCATAACCACACAAGTGTCTAGCCTCTAATGATATCTATAGAATAAGTTAAGAGAACTTTGTAACTCTTTCAAATAAGCAAGAAATGCTAGCTTCATTAGAGCTTAAACCTATTTATAATAAGTTTTGGACATTTTAGAAATTTTAATTGAAATTAGATTCTAATTTTAATTAAACTTTAATTAGAATTAAAAATAATTCTAATTAAATACCAATTAAGCCCAATTAAGATTTAATTTCTCATATTGATCCTTATTTATCAAATATCTTTTATTTAATCATAATTTTTATTAAGCTTTACAATCAAGTCCAACTTGATTACAATATCTTTGCTCTCCTTAACATGTTCTTTATGTGAGACCTATTAATTTCCCAAATATATTGGCAATGATTATAATTTATAATTAGAATTAGATAAATTAAAACCCCTTTTAATTTATCTTTAGTTCTCCAATTAAATAAT
>JANKOE010000003.1:35565156-35580219 GCA_026284465.1 Erythroxylum citrifolium
GACCTATTAATTTCCCAAATATATTGGCAATAATTATAATTTATAATTAGAATTAGATAAATTAAAACTCCTTTTAATTTATCTTTAGTTCTCCAATTAAATAATTTATAATAATAGAATAAGATTGACATCTAGCAATACATTAATGACCACTTAAATATTTAAGAATGTCAAACTAGATTTGACTAACCTTTTCGTACATAATTTTTTTGTATAACTCAATTCTTTCATCATATATTGTCCCGAGTTGACATAGAAAATGTAATTAATGTCTACTCAATTTTGGGTCTAATCAAATTGGTTCTTCACTATTAGTTAATGATTGAATTAATGACATTTGTAAAACATTTTAAAAATATCATTCTACTTTAGCCAAGGATTTCCTAAATTAATACTAATTGAGAACAACAGAACATTCTCCCTAATTAATTTAGGGTAATGAATCCTATCTTGATCACTCGACTACCTTTATATAATTCATGCTACATCCAATAACTCCCAAATGAGTTATTCACGATTAGAATAGGTTATAAGTGGTATCAAAACATAACAATCCCTTTATAAGATAACTTTGAAGACCTCAAGTCAAAGGATCCTTATGCAATCATTGCAATGAGAATCTCCATAGATATACAAATAATGTTCCAAATAGATTTCTCATACCAGGTCAGTTTAGTGAACTTGTTCTCTAACAAGCACATACACACTTATTCAAGTGTCTCCATACTTTAGTCTATTAAATCAACTACTTCATTCATAAGAAAAAACAAAACGTGTGTTAGCCTTTTTATGATCTATTATTGTCTAGTCGTAATAGAACAATGACTAAGAATAATTTAAAGATAACACATAAATGCAATATATATATCATAATTATATCTCATCATAATTTCATTTGAAATTTATAATTATCACATGGACTTTCTCTATAGTGAGCACTTTCGTAAATGTTACCACTTTCATCTTAATTATCATCATAATTAAGAACAATTGCCTGAATCCTTAGATCTTTGATGAAACTTTAACTCCTTTTACAAGCCTAATGGCTCTAATATTACACAGTATATTACTTTTTTGAGCAATGTAAGGAACTATATTAAGTTCATTAAATAACTTATTTATCCAATTAACAATTTCCACTAAACAAAAATTGTATTATGGCTTAATTAGCAATTATTGCTACATTGGAACCTTTCCAATCTTAAAATGATATTGCTCTAAGTAAAATAAAACTTAACTAGGATTACTTCTAAAGTAATATCCTTATCATCTTGAACTCAAATATCAACTCATACATAGAATAATAGATATCTTTAATACTTCACAAGTATTTGATATCTCAAACACTAAACATCTTTAGTACATTATCTATATACTTGGATTTATAATAGGTGGCCAACTTCCAATCTATCTTTACAGATCTAATTCTCGGAATTAAATTTGTACCTTTTTATATCCAACAAGAGCTGTTCTTGGACAATTATATTTTCATCAATTGAAAATTTATAATTGTTGTTCTCTATGAGCAATATGTCTCTACATACTCCCACTAAAGAGGACATCTATACTCCTATTAACCTTCTTGTATACATGATAAATTTACAATCATTTTCAAAGCAAACTATTTGAATTCATCATGAAAGTGAATCTTTTAATGTCTTGTAGCCTTTTAACTATGCATCAAATGTATCAACAAAGGAACTAGTTCCAATTGGATGTGCTGTCGTGAGATTTGAACTTTTCAAATTTCATCTTACTCCCAATGCTTATCTTTCTTGAGAAACATTCTCCTATATATGTTCATTGAATCAAACAATTCGTTTAGTAGCTCTATAATATTATATCTAACCTTTTTAGAACTCTCATAATTTTTTATTACCCAATTTAGTTCTAAATTTAGTGGATAATACATGCTTCAACTAAGCATCACAACCTTTAATCATTAACTTTGACTCTTTCAAAGTCTTAGCATTCCATATCTGATATGAAATCTGACTAATTGGTCCAACTTAAACTATTGAAGGTAAGTCATCATACAAGTCATAGTTATAGGAAAAATGATATTGCATCATACAATAACTCATATTGCATTTTCCTCCTTACATAAATCCATGTTCTTATAGAATTTTATTGTGTAGGTATTCTCAATATCATTCCCTACAAATGACCAAAACTTGAAAACTCAACAAATCAATCTCATCAAAATGCTTTAACATTCTTAATGCCTAATTTCTACTTAGATTTAAACAATTCAAACTTTTCAAAATTTTAAATCAACGTTTCATTTAATACATATAACTATATCATATAAAGTCATTAGTAATATAATGAAATATAAGTGTCATCCTTTTATGAATTGTTATAACTTCATCAAGCTCTTCTACAATGATAAGAACAAAATAAAAAAGGAGAAAATAAAACCCCAACTTCTTCTGTTACCCATGATGAAGCTCGTATTACCAAACCTTTCTCCTCTGGACCTTAAGAGAAGAAAGTGCCTGAATTACATTGGATTAAAAATGAAAACGAGGAATCTACTCAGTTGATTAGATGACCATGAACTAGAGAAAATATTATTGAGAAAAATATTTGAATCCCTTCATTAACTCTATTGTTATCCTTCTCTGCCTGGCTTATTCAAACTTGTTTTATTTCACTTCCTCCCTATATTCTTTTATTTTATTTGATAATGACAAAGAGGGAGAGTTTATGTTGATATATTTTTGTATAATTTTACATATGTGGTGATATATTTCTTAATGTTGCTCAATGCATATTTCTCAATGCTGCCTCGATTATATATGTAATTGATTTTGCTGTTGAACTTGTGAAAATATATGATATATAAACGATAGGTTCCTTTCTTAAGAGACAGGTTCCTTCTAATTATGTTTCCTTCTAATTATGTCTGAACAAATAAAAGTATTAGGTATCTTTCGAAATCATCTTCATCTCTTTGAATTTTAAAAATATATCTACTATTGCTTATCATCATCAAAAAGGGGGGGATTATTAGCTCAAGGTTTATATTTAACGATTTTGATGAAAACTATATAATATTTCAAAATTCAAATTGGATTTTTTTTATATAGATAATGGTAATTTTTAAAAGGAAATAAAATCATAGGAAAATTACTTCATTTCTTGCAAGAACTTTCTCAGTAAACTTTCTTTATTAACATTCGGGAGGATCTTACCTTTTCAAAAAATTAGCTCCGAAAATTTTTGTTTAAGTAGAGAAGATATTGAAAATCCAAAATCAACTCAGAATTAAAGATGAAGCAATGGCTAGTTAAAGAAATTGACTATTTAAAGAACTACAACAACACTTATGAAGCAACGAGCATACACAGATTTTCAAAACATTTGAGCAGTACCTATCTTTTTAAGAGTCATATCATTCTGATTGTGCCTTAGAAAGTGAAATCACTTTATCAAAAGAGAAATTGTTATTTGAGAACTTACTTTCAATTTTACATTTATTCTTCTGTGAGCTTTTAGAAGCCTATTATACACTTCGAGTGTGAAAAGTTGGAGAACCTTGAAAAATATGTACTTGTGAGCTTTAAGAAGCTCGCTAAATTACTACTTAGTTTTTATAGTGAAACACTCAAGTTAGATACTTGGAGACTAGGCTTGGGTTATAAGCTGAACCAGTATAAATTGACTGTGTCATTCTCTCTCTTCTCTTAACTTTTAAATTTTCGCATTATATTGTGTATGCGTTCTTTTTAGCAAGATGCTTCTTCATTTTTATAAGAGATTCCTTCTATTTTCAATTTATAAGAGGTTCCTTTCAGTTTTAATAGACGCCTTTTATTTTAAATTGTTTTAATAAGAGTTATCATTCAGTAGGCTCCTTTTATTTAAGCAGGGTTCTATTCCACAAATGGCTCCTAACGCCTACAGGCTCCTGTCGTTTAAAGGGCCTTATTGTCTGATAAGATCCTACTATTTTTATTTGGATCTATTTATTATAAGAATTGAATTAACTTGCGAAAATTTTTACCCACAATTTACCCTACTTTTGCGTGTGTTTGTTTTATCTATGCTCAATCCTTGTTTCTGAATAACATTAAACACTTGAGTGGCTATAGAAGAGTTTCTATCTTTTATTGATTCAGTGTCTGAAAGTGCGATGTGAGTGGACCGAATAGTGTTTGATAGTTCTTGCTATTCGAAGCTGCTACAGAAGTCAGAAATGGCAACGGAAGCTCGATCTTGGAAATACCAAAAGATTGACATGTACAACTCAGGGGACTCGGCTTGGTTTAGTTAAGAGCATTGACACATTCCTATCAGTGGACCAAAGCCCACTGGCCAGGACAATGACATGTGGACGAGAGAGTAACCCCAGTTAAGTATTGATTTATAGCATCAAAACACATACTATACATTAATGTACACGACTACGGGATCAGCCATGCGAGAAAAAAACTATCGTCCATTCTGCAATTGGCAAGTCAAAACTATCCTCCATTCTGCAATTGGCAGGTCAATTTCTGATTTGGTTTTTCAATTTTAGTGACAACGTTGACAGGTGGGATAAACAAAACAAAATTATAGTAAATAACCTTAAGGAGTTGAGAATGGAGAGTTTAATATGCAATGATACAACACTGTATTAATTAGAGATGACAAATATAATCCCGCTCAATTTTGTCTGACTTTAATTTGAGTTGATCGGGCTGCATTCGGGTCAAAATTATCTCTACTCAACTCGGCTCATAATTTAATAAAAAGATATAAAATAATATCATTTTGTTAAATTTTTTCAAAAAAAATATAAGATGGAGCTTGGCTGGTGGCACTACCTAAGCCACGGGCAATGATGGCCTGTATGGAAAAAAAGTAAGAGAAATATCCACTACAGGACTTTAAGAAGGCAAAGTGGATCCTTTAAAAAAGAACATGAAAAGACTTGAGTGCTTTAGTTTTCAAATTTTGACTTTCTAAAGTAAAGTTACATAGAAAAAAGTTATATTTTTATATAACATTCTTGATCAGAATGATTCTAAAGCAGGGTGAAGGTGATTTGTCAATCTTCTTATTGTCATTCTCTCCAGGTCACCGAATTTTAATTAAGAGTGTTTTGAATACTTTCCATATTTAGCTGATACTCTTTCGTTACTAAAAGATAAAATTTTCAATTAACTGTAGCATATTTGATTAAAATAAACAACCTTTTAATTTTTGAAGTTAAAATTAGTACAATTCCATACCATAATTCTAGAAAGCATTGTAACGTCTAGGCAACATCTTTCTATCTTAAACCAACGTCCAAAAGGGGAACAACTCCCTGCCGACCCTATTCCCGTCCAAAAGACAATTTTAAGTAGAGAACAGACTCCACGTCTCATCACATGACAAGTTGTATCTAGAAAGCCTGCGAAAGATTTAATTGATGTAACGAAGGCTTGAAACAGGGACTATAACAGTTTTTTTTTTTTCCCCTCAAATGGATAAAGAAAAGGAGGACTAATGCTTCTAAAAAATGACAGAAAAAGCATCATTTTATAAATACTGACGACAGAAAAGGCCTGATATTGAAATCTCCCGTATATGCCAATTATGCGATGAAGAGAATTCATATTTTGCTAATAAATCAGTGCATTAATTCTACGAGAATACATAGAAGAGAATACCCAATCTCTATTTAGCATAGATTGGACATCATCAATGACAGTTAAATAAAGATACGAAGGGATCAGTTGGTATGGACTAGATGGCCTAAATCTGGGCTTTTGGGTTGTGATATGTTGCACGTCTCCATTAGGCAAATGTCGGTACAGTTATGATTAGTTGCATCACCCTACGTATCCAGTTGTTGTAGGCTTCTATTGAAAATCTTTTTGTATTTTTGTTGCTTGACTTGATGTTGTGTAACACACTTTCAATCCGATTTTGGAGAGTCGATATCTTCAATCAGTGTATTTTTAGAAGAAGGAGTTGAGCTACTGTCCAGAGTCTCATGCACAGTTTACTCATCCAAATCCTTTATGGAAGAATCGAGAATCTTCTTCCTCTGTTAAAACATAAACAGCAAACTAAGTTTTGCTTTGTCTTTTCTTTATTTCATCCGTCTTGCTACATCGATGCAGATAAAAGTTCATGCCTTCATGAATTAACTTTCGAAGATAGTAATTCAAATCTAAGGGTGCTTAATTAAGGAGTATGTAAATAAATCAATAGGAAATGAATAAATAGTAATGGTTAATTTTTTATTATGGTTGATTAAATAATTTTTTAATACCCCAATTTTAGGTAATAATCTATACTATCATGTGTAGGAGGAATTGTTTTGATTTTCGCAAACACTAATTTTTTAATTTTTAATTAATATAATTAAATTATAATTAATTAAAATATACTTAAAATATAATCAATTAATTAAAATAATTGATAAAAATATAATTAATTAGTTAATTACAATGTAATTAATTAAAATATAACAAATTTTATTTCTCAATATTTTTAACAAACCAACCACTATCAATGATAATGTTAACCATTCCTTACTCTTAACCAACCATCATAATTATAATGATTATATCAATTCTCATTCTTTACTATATTCGTTTCCATTCCTATTACCATTCCCCTACTTCAACCAAACACTTCCTAAGTGTTCTATAAAATGTTAGAAATAAAAAAATGTGCTAGAACATGAAACTTATTGCTAACTTCTTATTAAACAAGTGATATACCAAAAAGAGATGAGACATGAAGCACGTCATTAGTTTTATTGATTAATGCAATTTTAGTTATTAATTCAAATAAATAAAAGTTAATGAGGTTTATATTAAATTAAAAATATAAGTTTAAAATGGGTATATGAAATGAATTATACTCAAGGAAAATCAATCAAAGACTTGGTAAATTCTTGGTAGATTAGAATGAAAACTTTGACCCTGTTTGACAATCAACTGATTGTATTAGCTATTAGCTGATTCTATTAGTGGTTAGCTGATAGCGGATTATATCAACTGATTTGACCAGCAGATAACATCAGTGGTTTATTAAAAATGTTTGCTAAAATTAGCTCTTTAGTATTAACTGTTTATATAAAATGACTTATAAAAACATGACTTAAAAAAGAACATGAGTATTATATCTTATAATATTTTTAATATTTTCATAAGATTAAATTTATGCATATTACATTCTCAGCAGCCGAGCGAAAGGCTCCTAGATACTTGAGCATTTTTCTTTTTTAGCTGATTGAGTTAAATTCACCAATCCGATCAGTTATTGATCAAACATTTTTATTGTTTGATATGTTCAATCAGTTAAAAGTTTTGAAACAACTAAAAATAAGATATTTACCAAATGAGACTTTTCTTTTGCTTGAAGTTCAAACTTTATTAGAGCATATGTGAATTTTCTTAATGTAGAAAAACAACCCATAAAATGAACATGTTTAAATCACGTAAAAATCATCAATTTTTTTAGTTCACTAAAACTCGTAAGGTCTGTACTCTTATTTTAAATTTAATTAAAAATAAAAATTACATTTTATTGAATAAGTCACGCCACCTTTTTCTTCTATCGTCGTATTTAAAGATTTGCCTTCAAATGTAGTAAATAATTAAAATAATATAAATGAATTATGTAAAAATTTGTAATTATTTATGTAAAGTAAAGTACTTTTTTAATCAAAAGTGAAGAGACCATTGTATTTAGCACATGAACTGAAAGATAATTTTACTTTATTTTAAATCAAATTATATACTTATGTTGAAACCCAAATTAAGTGAAGTGAAAACATTTATAAATACTTGACTAGACATTTTTTAAATCATATATATAGAACCTAAATTTGATCCATGAATTTTTAGCTTTTAAATATTTAAACTTTTGGGTTTAACTTATAGATATTAATAATTAGCATAAGTATTTCGAAGATGGCACAATAGTTTTCTACAATCTTGCTTCATAATCTATAAATCATTCTTTTTATATCTTTACGCATAAGGTAGTTATTGTTTTATTACAATAGAGTTCACGATCTCACAGTCTTATAATTTGCCTTATGTAGTTCTTGCTATGCATAGTGTATATATATATACCCCCCTTTTTATTCAAAGAAATAACAACATTGAAATAGTTTCAAAGAATCTATTATTTTTGTTAGCGAAAATAGCAAAAATAATTAAACCGGAACAATTTATCTGTAAATGAAAGGCATCGTGAAAATCACTACCCTAAGTCGGAAATTCCCCTTCTATGGTGCAACTGGACAATGAGATCTGACTTAAGGTGTTGGATCCCGATTTCGGAACCCAACTCTTAACAAAATCATCCTACTTAACTTGAGCGTCATAAATAATAGTTGAGCCTATTTTCATATAGGGTTCTTTCCATGAATCCTTATTAAGCATCATTCTACAATGGTGGCGTGCTCATGACAATCAAACATCAACAACCAACTTGCTCTAAATCAATGTAAACATACATACGTAACTGAACTACTTAAATCTATCATTTCATTACTCCAGCAATAGAGTTTGAAAACATTGTTTACAAATCAAAAGCCACACCATTGGCTTATTAAAAAGATACAAAACAATAACTGAAGCAAAATCCTCAAGGCTCTCGAACACTTGATCTTCTAGCTATAACCTGAGGATGAGACAGAAAGGGGGGGTGAGCTTGACAGCTCGTGGATAACAGTTTATAATGAAGAATAAGCAAAACCGTTGAAATGTTCATTTGTCGTATAAAAATTATAATGAATACATAAAACGTTTCGTTCTCAAATTTTCAACAACTTCACAATCTGAATCTCAACTCATAGTTCAAATATCAGCACACAGCACTCAATTATGACTATACAAAAATGCAATGCACAAACAAATGGCTCGAGGGTTCTATGAAACAGAATGAGGAAACCGAAGTTTACCCCATGAACAGAATGAGTCCATTTCGAAGCTCATATGTCACAAGCGGGCAGCCGGGAGAAGGTTCTTGTCGACGTGCATGTAACGAACAAAATGGTTCCACTCTCGCCCAAACAGAAGCACATAATCATGCTCATAATTATTTTATCAAAATGTATGCTTTCATGCTCTTTCTTCTTTTCCGAAAATACAAAATGCCATGAATTTTTCAAGGCATAACATAAAATGTTTCAATGCATTTCCATCTTTATTTTGAAATTCATCAACAAAATTCACATACCAAAGCATGTAGAAATTTTGCAAATCATTCAAAAGCAACAAAAGCAACATTTATGAAGTAATTGAAATCATTCTTGATTTGGAAGAAAACATTAATGGCTCATTACTAAATTATAAACATGAAACTCACTGTAAGAATCCTTGCTTATAACTTGCTCAAAGGTGCCTCACCCTTTGCTCCTCTTGCCTTCCTTAATTTCCTTTAACAATAGCCAAAAATTCCATTCAATTGGAATTCCAATTTATGATCAGGTAAATGAAAAAATTTGATAATACTTTCTTCTAGAACAATGTTCCCCATTGTCTTAAGTTTCTAATGACTCCAAAATTATTCAATTTGGTTCAGTACTCTAAAAGTTATGCCCCGATCATTTTTGGTTTGTTCAAATACTAACACAACATTCTATGTTCAACTTCCCTTCAAAAATTGATATCCTTAAAGATGTAATTAAAACTCCATTTCATTAGAAAAATTGTATCCCTATGTCTCTAGTTTACACAAAATCAAAAATGACCTCATTTGGATTGTATCCCCATGCCTCTAGTTTACACAAAATAAAAAATGACCTCATTTGGATAACTACACAAAAAGTTATGCCTAAAAATCAAAGTATGTTCGTGCTGGAAAGTTCGCCGCGGTGAACTTTTACAGAAACGTACCAGGAACATTTTTTTGCTACATTTTCCAACTTTCTACTTCCCACATTTCACATATAACCCATCTAAACACTAAATCATCTCTCCTAATTCATTTCAACCCAATATCATTCACAACAAAATCATAATCTACATTTGATCATTAGCCAAACAATAACACATTTACATAAACCATTCCTCAACAATTTCCTACACATATTTACTTCATTCCCACTTCTAACTATCACAAAAAATGCTTCATTTAACAAATCAAGAAGGGTTAGTGCTTATACTTACTTGTTTAGCTTCAAGATCTTCAAATTTCTTCAAGATCTTCAAAACCCTAGCTTCCTTCTTTTCTTTTCTTCTTCTTTTCTCTTCTTTTTCTCATTCATCCACGTTTCTTTCTTCTCTCAAATGCAAGACACATTTTCTTCTTCTCTTAATACCCTAAATGAATGTGCAAAGTCCATTTTGCCCCTTCCCTCATGCCTTATGTCTTAAAATGCTTTAATGAATGCCAAAATTGCCCTTATACATATACACTCTTACAATTTAATTCAACTAAACCATATAGTAAAATCCTACTAACATTTACATAATAATTAACTCCACACACAAAGATCCCATAAAGACCTCACAATTTATTTAAATCATGCTTAATTCAACAAGAAAAAGTTTGGGGGCCAACACGTGGAGAGAGAGAAGGTGGTGCTTGCTTCAACCTTGCATCTCAAGTTCCCTTCTATTTGGTTTAGAGACCAAATTCTAGGTATAATGGTTTCTATGCTTTAATTTGTGCTATTTTGGTTTTTGAATTGGTTGTACGATAAGATCATTGGCTTCTTGTTGTTTTAAAAAAAATTTAACCACTTGAAATCTTCACAAAACCGATATTTTGTATGGATTTAGTGAGTTGAAGTTTACCTGTGTAGGATAGTTTTTTATTTACCCATGAAGAGAGTCTTCTCCAAAGACATTCTATTAAGGTAAGCTTTCCTACTAGTTAAGACACTTGGTGGTTACTGGAAGGCCTGGGTACAAAATGGGAGGGTTGGAGCATTGCATATCTATTGCTTGTGTGAGAAGAGGCTGAAGGTTGAGGCTGCTTTGGAGAGAATACATAAACTCTTGTTAATATTAATTTATAATCCAGAATGACCCTTAAAACTATCCAATGCCTTCATGAGGGTGTAGATGGAGTTCATCTAGGTTCTATAGAAAAGAAGATCTTTAGCAAAACTAAGGTTAAGAAGAGTAATCTTCTTACATGTAATGTGGTATCTGAATTTCGGGTCGAGCAGCACTTCATGTTTAATGATGGAACTGAGAATTTCCATGCATAGGATGAATATATAGGGGGATAGAGGATAGCCCTGTCAAAGCCCCTAACTGCCTTAAAAAATTTGGTAAGTCTTCCATTAATGAGCATAACTAAGGAAGCAAAAGTGATGCATTACTTTAACCAATTGATGAACATAATAGGAAAAACGAAGGCTTGGCGCATGATCCATATGAAATCCAAGTTGATGCTATCAAAGGCTTTGTGAAAATCAATTTTCATTGTACAGTTGGGAGCATAGCTGGAGTGAGAGTATCCTTTAAGAAGTTCTTGGACTATGAGTTATCACCTATATGGTGATCCTGCATAAAAGCTCTTTGGCTCTTGTTGATCAAGGGAGATAACTCCCTCTTCAATCTTATGGCGAGTATTTTGGAGATGATCTTATAAAGAAAGTTGGTGTATGCGATAGGTCAAAAGTCTCCAAAAGTAGAGGGGTTGAGACTTTTAGGGATCAAGCATAGAAAAGTATAGTTGATTTCCTTAAGGAGGATCCCATTGATGAAGAATTCCTAAACTACCTATTTCACAAAAGGTCCTGTAATATGCCATGAATTTTGGAAGAAATGACCATTAAAGTCGTCAGGTCTAGGTGCTTTTGAACCATCCATAGCAAAGACAACTCTTGCGATTTCATTATCAACAACAGATTAGGTGAGAAGCTCACAATGAAGAGAAGAAGCTTTCTACAAATTCAATAACCCTAGTGCATCAAAGGAGACATTTGACTAGTCAAATGAACCTAGAAGAGAAGTAAAATAGTGTGTAGCTTCATCTTGAATTTCATGGGGCTCCAAGAGTGGTGCACCATTGCAGATGTGATATAATAGATTTTGTTGAAGTTACGTTGTGCTAAGATGAATTTAAAGAAAAAACTGGTGCATTGATCGTCATCCTTAAGTCGGTGTATTTTTTCTCTCTGTTGAAGCAAAGAATGATGATTGCTTATAGCTTGCAAATAATTGGTAAATGCTAGCTTTTCCTTTTCCATAAGATGCGGATCAATAGGATGTAATGCAAGCATTGATTGAATAGCTTCAAGTTTGGATTTGCTCAAATGGATAATAAAGATAGGGGAGCCTTGTGCAGATTTTAGGAGTTTAAGCTCCTACTTAATACATTTCAACTTTTAGACATAACAATATTAGTTAGTACCTGCACAACTAAAATTCTCACCCATCTTGCACACATCTAGAATGATCCAAAAATAACAAATCTTTAAAATTAGCAAAGCTATTTGAAAAGGTAGTCAGCCAAGCATCATGCACCATTGCACGATCTAATTTTTTCCTTATACGCCAAGATGAAGATAGTTTGTTGGACTAAGTAAATACATTACCAAAGAATTTCATATAAGTCAATCCTATATCTTGAGCACAATTCTTGAAGTCCTCTGAATGGTTTTTGAGATTGTAATGTCCTTAAGCTTCCAGGGGGAAGAGGGTGGAATTAAAATCACCATAGATCAACCATGGTAAGGTTATACACTTACTAAGGTTTCGGAGGTTTCTCCATAGATTTCTTCTCTGAAATGAATGGTTACTCGCATAGGTAAAGGAGATATTTAAATCAACATTTGCCTGCAAAAAAAATCAGATGGACATGCATGGCTTGTTCAGTAGGCTCTAACAAGTCAACTTTGAGGTCTTCCTTATTATAACAAAGGATAATACGATCAAAAGCATGGTGTTGATGATTAGAGAGTATGCTCCAATAGGGACCGAGAAAATGCAATTTGCATAGATTCTGTAGTTTTATTTAGTGTAATTGAATATTCTGTTGAATTTGGGGTAGGTAGGTTTAGATGTTCTTAATTTTCTCATCAAAGATCAATTTGTTATATATACTCATTTTATCAATGGTCTTAGATATAATATTCAAAAAGTGGTTAAATAGTATGCACCAAACACATTAGAATATGCCTACTAAAAATCCTTAGATGTTGAGAAATTTGATAAGGTTCATTTTGTATATATATAATATATACTATATATATACACTAAGGACGAGTTCATGACGACCACGCAGTCTATCCACTCCGTCCATTTCATTTCATCTGATGGTGAGGAGACTCTCGAAAGCAGAGACTCTTGGCATCCCCTAAAAGAAGTTTTTCATCAGTATTACGGCTCTCACATTTCTCTCGTCGTTCACCTCCTTCCCATCTCGTTCACCGACCCATTCTCGTTCACCTCCTTCCCATCTCGTTCACCTTCTCACGGTTCTCTTCCTCTTCCTCATCAGTAGAGCTCGACTCGTTCACCGACCCATTCTCTTCCTCTTTCTTCTTCTGATTTTTTGATCTCTTATCAGATCTGCCAGAAATTTTCCTAATTTTTTCCTTTTTTTCTTTATTTCGTCGGTCTCTACGATACTCTGTCCTTCGGCATCTCGACTCCTTAGCTCCACGCTCGCCTCTACCAGGTTATATCACCGACCCATTCTCTTCCTCTCTCTTCAGTCCATACAAAGAAACGCTACGATCCATTCTTCGTCTAACCTAACTCGAGGGGCGTGTTGTGGAGACGCATGTTCAGGGAGAACGCGAGGAAGGAGTTCGTACAGGCGTGCTTGGAGAAGGGACGGAGCTCCAGTGGTGATGGTGCTCTGAAATAACGATGGCCGTAGGGTAAGATCTCTCTGCTTCTGTTCGATGTCTCCTCCCTCTCTGTTTCTGTTCGATGTCTCAACCTCTCGATAACTGCCGTCACCACCTCCGGCGTGTAATCGGATCCACCATGGCTAAGATCTATTTGATATCTCCTCCCACTCTGTTTCTGTTCAATGTCTCAACCTCTCGATAACCACAGTCACCACCTCCGGCGTGTAATCGGACCCACCATGGCTAAGATCTCATCGGATGAAGCTCCTCCTCCGCCTTCTTGGTTCACCCCTAAAAGGTTGTGGCTTTCCCCTCTTTTTTATTTGGAGAAAGAAAAGAAATTCCTGATTGATCTTTTGCTTTGAGTTGGAGAAAACAAAATATTATAATGGGGTTTCCCATTTTTGTTCTTTTAACAGGTTGTTTTTGATCTTTTGTGCGATTAACATGCTGAATTATGTGGATCGTGGGGCCATAGCGAGTAATGGGTCAATGGGAGTTTTAGTACTTGCGATGATAAGGGAATTTGCACTGCTGGTAGTGGGATTAAGTAAGCACTATAATTCTTCTAGCTTGCTGATATCTCTACGCATCAATATTCTTGTGTTTGGATTTTCATCAGCTAGGTATTGTTCTGTTTCTGGTTACTTAAATCTTTTCGCTACTTATGTTTGTATCTGTACCTGTTGTGCAGGGGTGATTTCAAGTTAAATAATTTGTTGGATGGTGTTCTATCCTCTGCATTCATGGTTGGACTTAGGTGTTGGATTTTCTGCTAGGTTATCGGTATATACACCTTACTGCTTAGTTTTGGCTACTGTTTATTTTTTTAACGTCTCTAGGAGTTTGCCATTCTTCTTGTCATAAATCTGTTGCTAATGACCCCAGGTATATTTCTAAACAAATGTTAGATTAAGGCTAAGCTGAGTTATGTTAGTACTGTATATTTGGCATTAGAGACTTAAAGAAGAACTGTGTCTATCAGGATGTGTGACTACAAAGTCCAGTACAGTCATTCGGAGTCTTTCTTATGATGTATGGTTAATCAAATTTTTTCTGTTTTCTTGTTAATGTCAATGGTGGATAAACTCATTTATGATATTACCTGTACCATACTTGATACTAATGAACCCTTCTTTATGCTTTTGATATTTGGTTGATTCTTAATAGTCTTCCCATTTGGCAGCTTGTTCAACCCGCATATCAATTTATGTTGGGACATATAAGATCTGGAACTTTTGAAAAATTCAAACCAGCTTTTGAGAAGGCTTTGAATGCTGGTGAAGGGTTTGCTTTGGCTTCTA
>JANKOE010000003.1:35663529-35679911 GCA_026284465.1 Erythroxylum citrifolium
CCCCCCCCCCCCCCCCCCCCTTTTTTTTACTG
Organism: Erythroxylum citrifolium; assembly: GCA_026284465.1. Taxonomy (NCBI): domain Eukaryota; kingdom Viridiplantae; phylum Streptophyta; class Magnoliopsida; order Malpighiales; family Erythroxylaceae; genus Erythroxylum; species Erythroxylum citrifolium. The sequence continues at coordinate 35,663,562 of JANKOE010000003.1, forward strand.
GAAAGCATTTGAAATTAGTGCTCTGTTGGTTCATTTTCAAGTTTTTTTGTCCTTTTCGTGGCATAATCTCTAATATTTTTGTTGCAAGTTTTGTTTATATTTTTGTGGTTACATTCTCTTATCCTGCTGAAGTACTTTTATGCACTTTGGTTTATGCTATGACATCTTTTCTACATCTCTTATGTTTGTATTGTTATTATGATATGTTAGATTTCGTTGGTCCAATTTTCTTTTGGACTTGTTTTGAGTTGATGTTGAGCCATCAAAATCAACTGTTTAAAAGCCAGTTATGTCCTTGCTGTACATTTGGCCTTTCTTGGAAGAGACAGCCAGGAATAATTGACAAAACACTTTAACGCCTACAACTATTATCTATCAACTGATAGCTTTTATTAGCTAGTAGACGTTAGCTGTGTATGGCCTTATTGCATAAGTCCAAATAGCTCAAGAACCAATGATAACCGAAGTTCCATTTTGCTAGTATTTGGATGGATGAAGTGAAAAGGGGGGGAAAAAAACATTTATTTGATTTTCTTTTTTTTTTATTTTCACCCTTGTGCCATCCTCTCCTCTCAAGCCGCTTGCATGAGCATCTATGTCCTTAGATCTTTACTATTAAGAAAGATGTTTTACTTGATTTTGATTACTGTTCTGATCTTTTCCTCTGATTTCCATATCTCTATCTCTATTGCCAGTCTCTCTCCCTATAATTTGTGTCTGATTTGGTCCATATTGAAGTCTAACGATAGTTTTGAGTTTGGACCAAAACTTTTGTTGATGGATTAAAATAAAATTTGCTTCTTTGCAGGGTAACTTATAAATTTCTTATGCACTATTATAGCATTCAGCCTACTTCGATTTTCAAATTTCTGTTCACTCTTTTTTTTCTGCAGGGACTTGGGGAATTCTAACTTGTCTGGACATCTAGTGCCTGAACTTGGAAATTTAGAGCATTTGCAATATCTGTATGTGTCTCTTTCAATATTTTCAACCCAATAGTATGTGCAACTTATTGGGTTAACTTCTTGTGTAATTTGTGGTAGAAATCTATAGGCTAGTAATCTTTTGATATGCACAGTGGCCACACAGGTCATTTCTCTTATAGGTTTTAAATTTTACAACCAAAAACATTTTCCACTTTCTTATAATATTATGTTTTCTACCCCTCATCTGAGGCCTTCTTGATTCATCCTTTATGAAGGGAACTTTATAAAAACAACATTCAAGGTACTTTACCCAGTGAGCTTGGAAACTTGAAGAGCCTCGTCAGTTTGGACTTGTACAACAACAATATCACGGGGCGGATCCCTCCTTCACTTGGAAAATTGAAATCCCTTGTCTTCTTGTGAGTTCAAGTAATCCTAATACTTCTATAACCTTTAGCATATTACTTCTTTTTTCTCTCAAGGGTCAACAAGTTTTCTTTGCAACTTTGCTTGCTTGTCCACTAAAAGAACTGGTTCACGAAGATTAACCTTCATGGAATGACTGGCTAGCTGGTTGATGTTCTAACACGTCTGTGGCAAAGATTGAGTTCTGAAAAATTTACATCTATCAACTTTCTTTTTGAATTTTGTGTTAAGCATGCTTGTGGACTTGCTTTAATGATTAGTTCATGTTGGATTACAAGGTTTACCTTTGTAATTTTCCCCTTTTATCTTTATTACTTGGCAGACGTCTAAATGACAATCGATTGACTGGTGCAATTCCTAGAAATCTTGTTGGTATTTCGAGTCTCAAAGTTGTGTAAGTGTTCTTCCTTGAATTATTATTTTGTTCTGCTTAGGAAGCACAGATCATATTTGATTGATTTGCATATTTCTTCAGGGATGTGTCAAACAATGATTTGTGTGGGACAATACCTACCAGTGGACCTTTTGAGCACATACCTTTGAACAAGTAAGTTTTCAATTATTTGCATCATGAATTTGCCAATTAAGTGTATTTTCTGATTATATTGATATTTTACTGTATCTTTTTCTTAAAGGGAGGGTCCTTTTTGTTTCTTCAATAGATTCTGTTCCATGAAGCCTAAGGTGTTTGTTGCATAGAGTTGCAGGATTGGTAGCTTTTTTACATCTTACTGCGGTTGCCAATACCTGACTAAGTCCTGTATAAAAATTACTACTCGAATCCTCAATAGCTTTTAGAAGTGTTGAATATTATTTTAGGTTTTCTCTGTTCATCATTTGAAGAAAGCAAATGCCAAGTTGTGTTCTGTCTGCAAAAAATGTAACCTTTTTTGACCTGTTGAAATGCAGCTTTGAGAATAATCCTCGGCTAGAAGGTCCAGAATTGATGGGACTTGCGAGCTACGATACAAATTGCTCCTGAAACAAGAGATCAGGCTGCAAATTGCCAATTCATTGTCTACATAGAAAAAGATTGATGTATAACTATCTGTATATTTTATGACACTGCTCTACACTAGCATTTGTAACCTGATGGTCTCCCCTTGAGATGGTCTAAGAACTTGACTCTGTACTGCTTATATTTGTAGTGAAGGGTTTATATGTTCATGTGCTTACTTTCATGAATATCTGCAGCTTCTGAACTTACCCTCAACCAAAGCTTCAGTGATTAATAGACATGCTCAATGGTTTGGAGGTTCCAAAGGATTCAGCCAAAAATTAAGAAGTCTTAAGCCTTGAGATCAACTATCTGTTCATGTTGAGACCTGGCTTACCTGTTATACCCCATGCACTGGTATCTTATGTTGATCTACAGATGATTCTGGATCAAAGTGAGGAAACAAATTACAAGTCTCCACCTCCATTATAATTAAACATTCAAAAGTTAATGTGGTAAAGCTATACAAGTTTAAATGTCTGGTAGATCGAAATCGAAAGCGGACAATGCCAAGAAATCAGAAATTAATCACACCACAAAAGAAGCAGCTACGATTTGCTGGGTAATATTTCACACCAATGGCATTGCAATCTCAATGTCAAGATCACCTCCCCAAGGTGGTACTTCTAGTTATATGAGCAATTTTTACTCTATAGAAGGGTACTCTACTAATGTGCCGCAAATGAGAGGAGAAATCTGCAAACCATTGGTCAAGGGAAAAATCTATATTGAAATGAAGAAGATTGCAAGGATGGCAACTTCTACACCCTCGCAAACCTAGACACAACTGCCATACAAATGAACATTGAATATATATCATGCTTCTACAAATGTCAATCATCAACACCACAGGCTGCAAGGCAGATTACTTGATACTCATCTCAAGGCACACAACACAAGAGTTTACATCTACTGCCTCATTAAACCAACGGAATAGACGGCGTAGATCACAAAGATTTACCAAAATACACAGTGAAGGACAATGAGATTGCTCAATCAGCAATGATTTTCCTATGTACATGCCCTCCAGATAAAGCTCCCGTATCATGATCATGGTCATGAAATATAAGAGTTAAGATTCCTACCAAACATAAAACTGAACCCACTAGAAGCTTGTCATAACGCTCCACCCAATGAAATTTGAGCTGGCTGGCACCATAGAATGACAATGCCACCAGAGAGGTCATCACAGTAATGGTACTGCCAATTAAAAGAAACGTGGTGTCAAAACTTTACGATTAAGAAGCTAAAAGCGTGATGCTCGAACTTATAACAAACAGCCAGAAGGCCACATGATGGAACAACCACAAAGCCAACTCAAGAAACATAAAAAATGGGCAAACAATAAGAATCAAGAGAAAAGATAAACAATAGTAATCCCTTACACCGTTAGGATTTTAGATAGATCTAATATTTAAAGTTAGAAAGGGCTCAAAACTAAACCCTAACATAAAAAAAAAAAATCACATATAATGAGGGATATTAAAGATTGATATCAAATGTCCTCAGCATCAGGATAACATCACCAATCATCATGATGCATATGGTTTGTTAATAAGCCTTTGGTTCAACTGCATTTAAGTCATTAATTTGCGGTATTGTGTTGGTCTCTTCTTACGTAGCATAAACAACAGTAATAAGTTACCTGAATAACAGAACTATGATGGCAAGTACCATCATTGACGAGGAGTTCCCAACAGCCAGAAAAACAGGAAGTGTGGTGGCACAAGGAGATAATGCCGGAACTAAGACAAGTCCAGCAACAGCCATTTTCTCCATAGGTTGGTTATGAGAATGAGAATGCCCGCCCTTTCCAGAAAGAAACAGCAACACATAACTTCCACCAAGGAAAACCAACAAAAGGGAAGCAAGTTTGTGCACTGTTTCTTCTCCAGCAATAGTGTTGGAAATGGTTACTGCTGTTATACCCAGAAGCGAAGTGGATATTACGTGCAAAACTCCCCCAAATGCAGCTGCATGGCATCAATAATAAGTGGTAGTCCTTTGAAATTCAAAATTCACCCTTCAATTAGAGTTGCCCCGTACAAGTTAATCCATAAACAAAATGAATCCTGATTTTTTTTCCCTATGTTGATCCTATTTCAACCCTGAATTAAAATTGGAGAGGAATGCAGACAGAGACAAATCGAACCACTTGAGTCCGAAAAAAGATCTGAAAGAGAAGGAACTTACTAACAAGGAGAGTGCGAGAGAGATTCCATTTCTGGGCACGGCCGACGATGGAAAAGGGAAGCCAGTGAGTGGGAATAAAGGAATGCAGAAGTGAAACGGTGGCGATTCCGCCGATCGTGGACAGATCTTCGGCGCTGAAACTCTCCATCACCACGGACGCGCCAATGTCAAATCGATTGGGCAACTAACTAGTAAATCCCGTTATCTATTAAACAAACGCGCAACAGAAAAAGCAAACTTCAAATCACGAAACAATCCATCTAGAATGTTATATCCAAACCAAACATAATCATCTCTTAAACACTGTTGGAATTATGTTTTATTTATGATCAAGAGAAACTAACAAGTTAGAGACCGTTCCAACTTCCAAGTATCAAATCAATAAACAGAAAGCCCTAATGTAAAGTTGGACCTGAAGGCCCATAATAATGTGTTAGAAAATTGTGAAAACTTTAAGCCCAACTACTCTTTCCTACGGGCCGAGCGCTCATTTGCAATCTCAATCTTCCAGTCAACCCAGACCGCACATTTTGATACTAAGAAATCAAAGCCGGAGGAGTACTTGGTTAATGAGTTTGAAAATAGATTGATGAATAAGGAATGAAAAATGAGTGATTAGTTATTGATCATTATTTTAAGTCAAACTTTAGATTGAATTTTTAAATTTAATTTAATTTAAAAGAAATTAATTTTTTTAATTAACTTTTCATTATGGTTTTTAAAAGTATCTATAATTCTTAATAAAATTTATATTAATAATTCGTGTCGCGTGTTATTTTTCGAATTAATAATCTTCAAAAAGTTTTTAAAATATGCTAAATTACTCACTCGGATTCTTAATTTCAAAAAAAAATGATTTTCTCTCACCATTAAATTGAAGAATTAAGAAATATTTTTATTCAAAGCAAAATACATTAATTTGTATTTTTCTTTCTCATCCATTTTAAATATCACTATTTTCTTAAAGTTGGTTTTAAAATTCAAATCATAATTGTCCTAGTAAAGATACAATTCTTTTTAATGTTTTAAAAACCGGACCGGAAGTTAAACTGGTAAGTTTTGAAAGGTTAACTGATATTAGACCGTCATAAAATCAATTAAATTGAATAAAATTAAAGAATTTGAAATATGATTAAAAGAGATTGTCCTTATTCATTGAATAATTTGAGATGTAATTAGAATAACATATTTTAATTGATTTATTTCAATTTATAAAAAGTTAGTAATTTATAAAAATTGCCGATTAATTAATAAACTGGTCAATTTTTAACAACAAGAGTTATTAAAGTAAATCGAACGAGAAAGTTAAAAATCGAATTAAAAAATTATACGGTTCAAGATTTTTTAAAGTATATAATAAATAACAATTATAGAATATAAACACAACATTTTTAACTACATTACAGAGTGACATTCTTGTTCAAAACTAAACGTGCACTCCTCGTCCCTGTCTCTGTATAAGCCGTAGAAAGCTAGACACGAGCAATGAACCTTTGTCCGGCCACCCACTCTTTCTTATTGTCCCACTCACTCCGGCCTTATCTCTATAGGATACGTACCCTATTCTCAATCACCTAATTAATAATTTTTAATCCATTCCAAAACCAAACTGTTTCATTCTAATACGTTTCCCATGTAAAGAACATAAGAGTGTTGTTTAACATTAGAGCTGTTGAGGGATTTCTTATGACATTTGTTGTTGTTGCCCGACGAAGACGAGCACAGGGTGGCCGTTTTAACGGATGAATAAGATGGAAAAAGCACAGGATGACATTTGAAAATCAGGAACAGGAGATTTGATCCCGACAAAGACATGTTCATACCAGAACTTTTGAAAGCCTTTTTCCTATACAAGCATGCATGACAATACTTTTAATGTTGAAAACTTGAAGAAAACGTGTGAGGGTAGGTGTTAAGCTCCTCCACCAATGGTTTTGCCTTTTCAAATCACCATAGTATGGAAAAGTTCCATTATTATGTGTAATATAATATAACACATCCTTGAATCAGAGTTGTATATAAGAGAATATTAAACCTTGTATCATTGAACCCAAAGTCAATCATTGGGAATTATATATATATATATATATAGGCAATCCATTTATTAAAAAAGTAGAAAAAATAATTTATTGATACATTTAAACAATTTTTATTAAAGATAATTAAGAATTTTAATAGCTTATTTAGAAGTTAATGAGTTTACTCAAATTTTTAATAATTTATTCAAAATTCCTTTTATATAAATCCATGATTGATCTTAAACTGATTGATAAAAATGATATTATATTTACTACATAGTATTAAAACATATATATGTTGTGATATCTAAAAAAGGACTCACATGAAGTTAAATATATTTTCTTATTTATGTATCTAGATTTTATTCCATAAATGTCATAATATTGTTCTATAAAAATGTCCATATAGAAACAAAATTCAATTAAATCACTTTTTTAATCTTATTTAACATTTTAGGTTTTTAATAACTAAATTTTTACTCAATAATTTGATATCTTAAATAATCCAAAGAGTTAAAGTTTAAATCATATTTGTTAGGAAATCAAAATGGGAGTTGATCTTGCAAGTAGCAGAATAAACACGAGGCTTTTTCATTTGATTTCTCAAAACCATTATCACTTAAACCCTACAATAAGATTAACACATAAAATAAAGCATGAATCATAATCTGAACCTTATTTTGAAGCTTGGTTGTATTTTTATTGTATCCTTTGAACTATTCCTAAAAATGATCTATCTTAATTGTCATAATCGCATAAGTGTCTAAACTTCAAAAGGCATTCACATAAAAATGTGTTAAGAAAACGCTACAATCATTACAGAGAGGGATGGACAAAGAGTGTTAGCTTCTTTGGAACCTAAGTTTATTTATAATAGGACTTGGACTTTTAGGGTATGTTTGGATGTGGGTGGAGGGATGGAATGGAATGGCCCAAATAACTCAGGCCATTATTTGGGAGTCTATTTTGAAACAGGATGGAATGACAATTAATGGCTTTGGAAGCCATCCTTTGCCATCCAAAATCTAATATTTTGTGACCTCCCAAATTGGGGGGTCAGGGATGGAATGGCATGGCTTGCCTTCCAAACCCTAATTTAATGACAAAAATACCCTCAAAAAATTAATGAAATTACAACCCCAGTCCAACAAATACCTACGCGGCTACATGTTACTACGTCCATTGTGTTTCTCCTTCAACTGGCTTCTTCCATTGACGAACGTTTTCCTCCACATTTTCCATGCATGGGACCATCTTTAATTTGGGTTTCAAACTTATCTGTTCACAAATCTATGCAAAATTATCTGTATGAATAAATGCCTAACTAAGAGTACAGTGCGATGAGGGTTAATGAGGGTTAATGAAAAAGAACAAGAAAGTTGATTGTTTATATAGGAAAATGACAAAACTATATTCTGGGCATCCTACAATTTGAAATGCTTCGGGGTTACTAAAATAGTTTCATGGCAACTATGCATATTTTTTTACAAGAGTAATTTTGGAAAAAAAATATTACAAGTCATTACATTCCATTCATTTTTAGTATCACTTCCAAACAATGGTCAAAAGAGTCCCTCTCTTATTTTATTTAAACTTCCAAACAATGAAGTGGTCCATTTCATTTCATTCCTTTCCACTCCATTCCATTTCGTTCCATTAATTGACATTCCATTCCGTTCCATACTAAACTCTCAAACATACCCTAAGGGCTTTAATGAGAAAGAGTTCTGTTAATAACTGATGTATTAATTGTTAATATTCTTAAGAAAGATATTAACATAAGATAGGAATTTTCATGGTCTACTAATCAATAATATAATTGCACAATAAATGGTTAATATTTAATGATTCTTAGGATGATTCATCAACTAGACACTATTATTTAATATTGATTTTTCTAAATAACTTCCTTTGTTCTTCTTCATTATTGTTTATAATTTAGTTTATTTGTTTAGCTTAATTTCCAAAATCTGAATCATAAGTTAGATAATAAAAAAGGATAATTACTAGTACTTATTGTCTTCGTGGAATCAACTCATACTTACCTATACTAGCTACAGCTATACCATGCACTTGCTATAAAAATTTAATATTGATCTTAACCCTAGTCTATCATATACTAAGGAAAGACGACAATAATTATCAAAGAGGAGAAATTGATAAAAACTACTAAAGAGAAGAAGTAAATGCTTGGCATGTTTATTGGTCAGAAGCACATGTTTTCCAAACTTCTAATTTGCACTGTTGTAACTGGGAGAGGTGGTTGGAACTTGAAGCTTCAAAATTTACTTTTCTCTCAGCATCAAAGCCCAAACGAAATCAAGTTGCTTTTCAAGCAAAATGTATGTCGGCCTGAGACTGTTTTCTGTTCATCTTTTAGTTGGGCTTAAAAAAAAGTCGCATTTGTTAAAAGATTCGGTGCAAAATCATCATTGACAAGATCTTTACTTGATTTGCAATCCTCCCAACCCATATATTGGGCTTCACTCTTATGAACGAGAACACTTTGATTTTGTTTTAGCTGCCTGAGAATTGTTAACTATATATCTCAATGGTTGGTTTTACCCAATTTTTCCAAAAGGGAAAGAAACATAATTTGAGACTGAATTGTGTGTGAACAAAAGGCATTGAAAGGGATTACTAAAGTCCAACATTTCTTGAACAAAGAGTTTTTCTCTTGGCAACAAAATCTTGCACCCACAGAAAATTAGTATTAAGATTAAAACGTATAAGTAACAAAAAGCGTTAAGTTATACACTTAATCAAACAATATCTGATGTGCTGTTAATCTTCATATCCTGTCCTCTAGCAGGTTAAGTAGATAGGGGTAGCATTTTACTGTTTCAACAAACAGAAAGGAACAGGCATAGTTCAAATCAAGCTCATGCTTAGCAGGCTAACTTCTTAATGAAACACCAGGAGCACTAACATATTATCATATGACTCAGCCATCACATGCTATGTAACTGTTGCATTCAATATCTATTGATAAGATTCTAAACTTGATTAGAACTACACCAAGCCGCACGTTCGAAACCTGTATGTGCTGAATAATATCAATTTTCATCTGTCACTGATTTTCCCTACCAGAAATGCTCATTTGTCTGAGCCTAGAAAAAGAAGATTCCATTACAGATTTTCCTTTTCTATTCCCCAATCAGGGAAAAGAATGATATGGTGCGGCTTGTGGATGAGATTCTATCTACTCCGCTTATTCTCAGCTTGACCTACTAATAGCAGACATTGCACCCTTTACCAAGTCCTTGGCCATGTTTACACATCTGGATCAGCTTCAGTTGCAACTATCTTGTAATACAGGCAATCTATCTGTTGATTTGAAATTGTTGGACCCTCCAATCAATGACCAACTTCATCGGAAAAAAATTGTTGTAACGCGAGTGAAGTGCAGGTGATCTGCAGTTGGACCCTCCAATTAACGACAAACTTTATCGGGAAAAAATTATTGTAACGCGAGTGAAGTGTCAAATCAACAGATAGATTGCCTGTGGCTGTGGAATAAGATAGTTGCAACTGAAGCTGATCCAGATGTGTAAACATGGCCAAGTGTTATTCTTATCTTATCTCTAAAAATCTTTCTTTGTTGAGGAACCATAATTAGCGAGATCATGGCCTGTGGAGATTACAAGCCAAGGATCAGGGTCATGGCCTCAATGTAAGTGAGCTTGGGAAACACATTAGGTCCATGTTGCCAGCATTGTCTCACACAGGTAGGTCATGTAGGACATATTGAGCCTATAAACCCTGAATGAAGGTCCTTTCTCTGGACTAAACTAGCTTAGGTGAGGTATCCAAATGTAATGCGGGGTCAGTGTCTAAGTACAGAAACCATTTATTCGATCAGGCTTTGGAACTACAGTCATGATCGTTAGGTCTACGTCAAACTATCTGAAAAGGGCACGAGGCTCCTTTAACACGGGGCCAATACGAGATGACTAGCAAAAGAATCTCCACCATGGAAGGTAACTTTTAGAACAAATGGTGCAAAATAAAAGCAAGCAGCAAAACATCAAGCATGTATCTATCCAAAGGGACCGTGTAGAAATAGGCTAATTGGTAAAGGGTTAGTAGGGATAATAGTTTTTTAAGTGTTAACTGATCCTACACCAAATGTACTAACAAGCCAATACATGTGGAACCCAGTGCAATCAGGTTTTGTGAGCCTTATTGCGTGTTGCTCCTTCATGAACTGAAAGATTTTAGCCGCATTATATGCCTGGTTATGCTAGTTTTAATCCATCCTACCTCCTACTGTGTTCCAAGAATATCAAACCAGCTTAGAATCAACTAGAACTTATCATTGTTAGGACAGCAACGTGATCACATGTAATTAACAATCGCAACAAGTTTGGATTAAAGGTTTACTTCTGCCCTCGTTTTAATCTTAAGTTTCAGTTTAAAAGTCCTTAATTAATATTTTTCTCGTCTCTATACAATTGGCTAATTTCGAGTCGGTGCAAACCTTTTGTTCTTAATTAGATTGGTGTTCTTCTGCTCGCCATATATTTAATTTGGCCCACTTAGAAAAAAAAGAAGCATGGAGTTTCTAAGAAAAAGCCATCACCAGATGATAGTCAGCCAATAACTCCAAACAATTGATAGTGAAACAAATCGTTAAGAAAAGAAATCAATTGTTATTGTTGAAGTAAATGATCTTGGTCTACAAGCTCAGGCTACAATAGTCCTGTTGCTTCAGGAAAATGCATGATTTAAGGTTTCTGGTCCTGGCCTAACAATTATAAGCCAGTACACAGCTAGTCCCACGTGAACACACTGACAGGGAAAGAAAATCTGAAGAGCCTAACTTGGCAACAAGTTTACCAACTTTGATAAGACCAGAATGCGCTCGATTCCAGTCAAAATTTGGCATGTGGTCAAGAAAGCTGTGATAGCTGCTAGATGTTGTATTTGTCAACCTGATTGCTACATATTTTATTGGAGATAAAAGACAGTAAAATTCATAGTCCCAGTAGTTGTTTTTTGTTGAGACAAGTAGCTGTGGTGTTCAGGGCAGACGAATCATATATAGACCTAATTCATGTTTCCTGCAATAGTTAATTCATGGCATGAAATGCCTGTGATCCCTTTGGCAGCCTGTCAGGATCAAATAACTCATATTGGAATTGAAAATCTTCTTCACTACCATGACTGGCTAGTTGGTATACTCATAGTTCAAGCCAAGCATATTTTTAATATAATCTCAATTTAATTTAATTGGTGTATATATAATTCATAATTTAATTTAAGACTATATTTGTAAATAAGGAACATACATAATTTAATTGAAAAGAGGAATTATTTATTCACTTAACTATAATTAGTAAAATCTTTATCAATTATGCTAACATTTATTCGTTATTTATGTTTTTATGATCGGCAAGTGACAACGTGTACCTTGCTATTGGTAGACTACTGTGCAAGTGTGCTAGTGCCTTACAAGAGCCCTCCAAGGACTCCTTTTTCTCGAGCACAGATGGATATGTTTGGACTCTTTAATGTTTAAGGAGGAACAAACCATCTTTCAAATTTTCCTTTTTTGGTGGGACTTAAGAGTTGGGTTCATTGGTTCGAATTTTGATCTTTTAAGTGTATGCAAGTGACTGTTGCATGATAAAGAGATAGCATGCATGATTGGATTCAGAAAGACTTGTCTCCCTTGTACATGTGGTTCAACACAAATTTTAGGTTCATTTTTATCCACATATGTGTTTGTCCACCTTCGTGTAGGATACCATTAATCGCTGTCATCTTTTCTTAGCTAGAAATTGGAAATTAGGAAACAGATTTTGTTAATTCATAAATTATATTACCAAGGGATAAAGATTATCGTCACTAAGGGAAAAAAAAAAAAGAGCAAAGACACATGCATTGAGATAAATTTTATGCAATACAAACATGTGACCAAAAAAATTATGTTAAGAATTGGTTTTGAGTAATTATGTTGTTACTGATATGAATATCGTTTACCATATGAATATCTGATATTCATATCGGTAACATATGTAACAATCAAGATTGATGAAACGATAATTTTATTTTAGGCTTAAGATATGAGATTTGATGTCTTCATTAAGTCCATTCCTAACCTAGATTCATTTATAAAATCTTCCTTTTTTTTCAAAAAATTCTGTGTCAATCTAGCTATTCTTATACCCTTTTATTAAAAGTTTGTCAGAAATTACTTAAGTGCCCTTGTAATCTTTTTGTTGGATGTCACTCTTTATTCTTCTCACCACTTAATATTATAGACTAATTAATTTCTACTTGGTTCGTCTCTTATTTAATATTATACTAGCAAAAGTTTGTTATAATATCATTTGTAATAGTCTAAGTTTAAATTAAACAATAACCCTATTTTGGATTTTAAAAAATAAAGGTTAAATAACAAATTTTGAATTGATTAATAATTTTTTATGAGATAAAAATGGAGTAAGATAAGATTCGAAAAGGGCATGCTTACTTCTGTAGCTTAGTAACAATATATTGATGTGTAAGATGTTCTCTCAACTCTCTCTAAAACCCTCGTGATTCTATTGAGAAAACAACTTTGAAGACAATCCCATGTTCCAAATTCTAAAACCTATATGCATTTTAAGAGGATACCTTATATAAAGGATGAAAAATTGATAAGACCATAGGCAATGAAAGCAGTAATAAGGATGGGGAATTTCAATGTGTAACCTCTAAGAAAACCATAAAGAGTCGATTGGAAAAGAGTTCCAATAAACACTCCTATTGATTATGTCTATCTTAGTCTGGAGTGTTTGTGATCTTAATTGCCCTAATAGGCTTAGTGTTTTGTGGGATTTTGTATCAAAGAAGAAGTCTTATGTTTTGGGTCTTTTGGAGACAAAGATTAAAAAGGAAAACTTGAACAAGCTTAGGATTCTTGGCCTAAATTGGCATTTTATAACAAATCATCAACGTCACAATTATGGTAGAATAATAATTGGATATAACTCAGAGGTGGTAAGGGTAGAGGATTTGGAATCGAATGAGCAAGTTATGCATATGAAAATTCACTTCTTTGAAATGAATTTCAGCATCTTTTCATGACTTGTTTATAGGTTTAATCTTGATTTCCAAAGATACGACCTGTAGAATGGGTTAAGAAGCAAAATAGTTACCTGCAAAGGTCAATGGATAATTTGTGGGAATTTTAATTCAATTTTGTACAAATATGAGGTAGTAGGTAATTCTAATTTAAGGAACTACTTTGAAGATTTCAAGCTATATACTAACCATCTATGGGTTACTGACCTTAAATAAGACGGGTTGTTCATCACTTGGAATAACAAGCAGAGTGGGAGGTGGTTTATTTAGAAGAAGTTAGCCAGGGCACAAGTAAATTTTAATTGGTTTATAGCTTTTCTGGAGAGCAATTTCACTTTTATGGAGCCTTTATTCTTAAATAATTCACCAATGAGGGTAGGAAATTTATTTCAAACTATTCCTAGGAGATTTCCTTACATATTTAATAATTCCTTAGTAAAAGAAGAAGATTTTTTGAAGCAGTGTTAAAGGGCTTGGAATCCTCTATGGTTAGGACACTAGATATGGATACAAAAGTTGAAAGCTAGTCAGAATGAGCTTAAAGCAATGTTATAAATGTCGTATTAGTACCAATATCAGATTTGAATTTAGTACGGTAGTGTACCGATACACATAAATATCGAGGACCATTTTGGATACTTTTTTAAATTTATAAAGTAATCCCTGATTTTTTTTAAATTGCAAAATAATCCCTAATATATTGTATTGTATCATTTATAATTTTACATTAACCATGTCTCCAAAAATTATAATAAAAAATTTAAAATAACATCAATTTATTTATTTTTATTAATATTATTTTAACATATTTCACATCTAAATGATAACCACAATTAATATAAAAAAGATCATTTAATCATCTTTAAAATATAAAATTAAGAACAAACAAAGTATTTGAAATATTACAATTTCATCATATAATAAATACATCAAAACATCAAATGAAAAGGGTAATAAATATCCCTGACTCTCTAACAATTAAAATTTACAACAAGAGTTCGTGCTAAGGAAAGTGAAACCTGAAATAAAAACATATACAACTATATTTATATTGCATATATATAATTCAAATAATCAAATATAAGTGAAATTAAAAGAAGAGGAGAAATGCAAACCTAAAACTTCATTCAATTGAATACTCGCTCAAATCACATTGACCTCAATTCTCATTTGGTACAAAATCCTTATTATTGAGAGGTGTCCCATTATCACCATCATTTAAATTCATTGCACCAAATGACATGTCAATACTTTCACATCCAAGATTATCTTCCAAGTTACTCTTTTCTATCAAACCCAATTATTAAGAAACCCAATCGACTAAAAGATCAATATAATCAAGTGAAATTAGATCTACAAAACTACTTATTCTATTGAGAGTCCTAATAAACAATAAAATTAGATTATTAAAAAAATTTAAGAAATTATATACAATTTAATAATGATAATAACATATCATTCCTGAAGCTTTAAGTTGTATTAAACAAAGATTAAGTTGTTCAATCTTTTGTACTCAAATCTATTACTTTTCCTAGAATGGATGAATTCAAATGTGGTCTAATTCCTTTCATATCCTATTGCACCCACACATTAAATTTGAATTAAAAATCTTTACAATTTGGAACACCACTTTTGAATTGTTGTTACCAAGCAACCGTAAGATAACAAAAGTAGCATTATAAACAAAATAAAGTGATAATTAATTTTTAATAAGTAACAAAAGTGAAAAAATATATATCTAAATTAAGTTTTTCTCTTTGATGAATAGTAATTGACATCTCAAAATCACCATAAGCATCCCTATAAATCTCCATTTGTGAGCTTAGGAGATCTTGCATCATCTTATGAGTAATAATTACTGTAATGGTTAATGGCAATCCCCTATTAACTTCAATTTCCTTTGTAAAACATAGTCTAAAATAGACACTAGAATTACAAAAAATGCCTCAGCTACAAACAACAGGGAGTAAAGTTGTCTTTCTCATCTCTCATGATAAGGTATGTACAAAGAAGGCCTTTTTTCAAATTGACATTGATTGCTTCCTTTGCCCTTTCTATGAAATTATAAAATAATCATTGTAACCTTCTTATCACTATCAGCAAAATGAAATATCCTCACCAATGGCTCACAAACTCGGATGAAAAATTGACTTTAGGATTAAAATTCATTAGCTTTAAGTATAATTGTAGAAACCTTTAATCTAGCATTAGACTTAGCATGCTAAGATACAACCCACTTATCACTTGTAAACATTTGCATCAACTCTTTTTTCATCATAATAAAACACTAAAGTGATAAGAATTTAGTTGTAAATCTTATAATAGCAAGATGACACAAATTACTACCATTTGTGAAATCCATTCTTATTAACAAACTGTTTGGAAACCTTCAAATTGAATTCATTAACGAATTGAATTCAATTACATTAATGAGATTGAATTGAATTAAATTTACACTGCTTGAAACAAATCCAGTAATATTAGAATTGAATTCAATTATACTGTTTGGAACAAATCCAATAAGATTAGAATTTAATTTAATTGCTTCATATGACATATTTACCCCTGACTAAAAAATAATGTTATTAACTAATAAACATTCACACTTACGTAGAGCAACTTATAAACATCAATTTCATTATAATTGAATTCAATTACACTGTTTGGAACAAATCCAATAAGATTAGAATTGAATTCAATTATTTCATATGACACATTT
>JANKOE010000003.1:35685090-35702297 GCA_026284465.1 Erythroxylum citrifolium
TTCGAACTCTTCAACCATTTTAGGTCATAATGACTCATAATCAATTACAAATATGAATACCTAGCCAAAATCTCATACTCTCATTTATCAATTTACATTCTTAGACTATCTTTTTCTTAACACATGACTAATTTACCACAAATTCTCATTTAATTGTCATTTTAATAAATCAGATCTCCAAGAAAATGTACGGGGTCCAACAGTACCCCACGAGGGTGGCATGCTACATAAACTCACAATTCATAACTATAACTCATTTTTTATTATTACATGATTCAATTATAAACTCACATCTATAAGTCAATTTGTGTAATCACATAATTCAACCACAAACTCGTAACTATTGTGTGATTCGACCATAAACTAATAACTTTAACTTAATTTGTATGATTATTGATTAATTGATTAAATAATCCAATAATAGTGTTAAACTCACAACTATAATTCAATTTATATAATTACTAATCATATAATTCAACCACAAATTAACTAGTCTATTTTGTTGATTACAAATTTCAATTTATAATATATAGCCTATTTTATAATAAAGACTAAACTTTTATTCAAATTTCGATACATTTTAATCTCAAATTTTAGACTAGAACAACCTCAAATTCACAATCCAATTCCAAATTTCAAACACCAAATGAACAAACTCAAACTCAAATTCATAATCCAATTTAAAATTCTAGTTCCCATTCATCACAAAAAGTTAAAACACAACCAATTCTAATTCGTCAGTGAACGTGATAATTTTATGAATAACACAAATTCAAACTTCCATTTCACTATTCCACAATCGCAAATTCACAATTCACAATTCACAATTCATAAATGATAGATGATACACCACATCCACAAGTTAACAAGTCCATAAGCTTATAACATAAGCAATCACATATAAGCACATGATTCCACAATCCACGCACATATACATGCAAAATACAACCTTGGCTTAAGTTCACAAGTGACTAGTCACAATTCAGAATACTGTAATTTTATAACACAACACAACACAAGAGGGTGATGACTGGTGAAAACTAGTGATAGGAAGAGGAGAGGAGTTGGCATCTAGCTGGCAAGTTGTGGGCTATAGTTGCGGCATGGAGGGGATGGGGCCGCTGAAATGCCGAGTGGGACTACGTCCTCGCAGACAATAAGTTGTATATGTGAATGGAGGATTTAGCAAGTGGTTAGTTGTGGACTACAAGTGCAACGCAAGGGGAGCTACTAAATCTGGGATTCTTCTAAATCATCCTCACCTCAATGAGAAAGTTTAATTTTTGTTAGGTTATTTTTTTTGCATTCCAGTCACTCAAGATTTTGAATTTCATGATACCGATTAGTATTTTGCTGATATTTCAAATACCAGCCAATATCATCATCAGGTACAAAACCCTCCAATTTTGTAATATTTTCTGGTCAGTACAGTACCAGCCAGTATGGTGCAAAATTCTTATCATTGGCTTTAAAGTCCTCAATGCAAAGAAAGCTATTCAGTGCAATTAAGATAGCTAGGAAGGAGTGGGTTGATATTCAGCTGAATCTTTCCAAATATTTGGGGGACCTTTCAGTTTGAAAAAGAAAAAATTTTGTTAAAGAACTGTCTCCAATAAATTAAGGAGCAATCCTCTTTACTCAAACAAAGGGCTATGATTAATTGGTTAAAAGAACGTGATAAATGACTAAATTCTTTTTTAATACTATAATTGTCAAAAATAATAAAAATTGGAAGTTGTTAGATATCTTCACTATTTACGAAGTTGATAAATGCACTAAATTCTTCTCCATAGAAGCTGTTAGCTATTTTCACTATTGGCTAGGTTCAAAAAGTGTGTGGGCTCATCCATTATTGTTGGACTACAGAAGTTCATTCCTAATAGAGCTACTTTTGAAGAATTTCTATGCTCACTAAACCTACTAAAGAAACGGAAATTGAAGATACAGTCTTTCAACTGAATAGAATGAAGGTTTCAAGGCCTAATGGACTAAATGATTTCTTCTTCCAAAAATCTTGGACTATAATAAGCAAGTTTGTAAAGGAATCTATACAGAATTCTTCTTAAAGGGGGGACTTCTTAATGAGCTCAACAAAACTTATTTCTGTTTTGTTCCTAAATTGGCCAATCTAAAAGAGTTTGGGGACTTCGAACCCATAGCTTGTTCTAAAACCAATAGCTTGTTCTAACTTCATTTATAAAGCTATTGCAAAAATCTTGGCCAATAGATTAAAAGGAATTGTTCAAGCTCTTGTGAGTGACAATCAAGGTGACTTCCTAAAAAACATATCTATTAGAGATAATTCCCTAATTGTTTAAGAACTGCTTAACGGGTAGAATAACCACAAATATCTTCCTAATTGCTCAATTAAAATTAACTTCCAGAAGGCATTTGATACTAGTAGCTAGGAATTTCTTTTCCATATTCTAAAGGCATATGGATTTCCAAACACCTTTATTGGTTGGATAAAGGAATGCATAACTGCCCCTTCCTTCAGTTGGTGAAATATTTCAACTCCATATATTTAGCACCTCTAGAGTACTTGTCATTCTTAGAGAAGAAAACTACTATAGAATTATCACAATAAATTTTTAGCAACTTAGTAATGGTGGTGACAACCACAAGCCCTAAAATAAAGTTTCGCATCTATAAGTCATGAATTGTCGCCTCAAAACAAGCTACAAATTCTGCTTATATAGTGGATGAAGTAATGAAAGCTTGTTTAGCACTTTTCCATAAAACTGCTCCTTCTGCTAATAGAAACAAATAGCCAAATGTTGATTTCCTACTGCTAATGCATCCAAAAAAATCTTTGTCTAAACATCCAATTACTTCTAATGGATTTGATCTTCTGTACATGGGCATATAGTCCTTTATTCCTTGAAGATATCTCAAGACTTTCTTTGTAGCTAGGATTACTTTGATATCTGTGTAGCATTCTAATCGCAAAGCTAATGTCAAGCCTCATACATATTTGCAAATACATTATATTGCCGATAATAAAAACATGTAGAATTAATTCCATTTGTTTATGTTCTACATCATTTTTCAAACATTACATGCGACTAAATTTATTCCCTTTTGTATTGGGACAATCCCTGCTAAAATTTATTCACATTAAATCTCTCAAAATTCTTTTGATATATTTTTTCTAAGACAACCCTACAAATCCTTTTGATATATTCCAGAATATTGAAATTCTTATCATATAGGATGCCTCTCCTATTTCTTTCATTTCAAAATTGATAGAGAGAACATTTTTAGTCTTATGTAATATTTTTAAATCATTAGCAGCAAGTAAAATATCATCAATATACAGAACTAGAAATATAAATTTACTCTCATTAATCTTTCAATAGATACAACGATCAATAATATTTTCTTGAAAACCAAAAGATGTTATGGTATTGTTAAACTTAATATACCATTATCATGAAGCTTATTTAAGTCCATATATTGATTTCTTAAGTTTACATACTTTTCTTCTATGCAAAAACCTTCAGGTTGATCTATATAAACTTCCTCCTCGAGATCACCATTTAGAAAGACAATTTTCACATCCTTTTGATATAACTCCAAATCAAACTAAGCCAGCAATTCCACGACTATTCTCAATGAATCTTTCTTAAGACATGTGAAAAAGTCTCTTTATAATCAATGTCATCCTTTTGAGTATAACATTTGGCAACATCTCTAACTTTATAACATTTAATATTACCATTCGAGTCATGTTTGGTATTAAAGACTCATTTACAACTCGCTAACTTAGATCTTTCAGGTAAATAAACAAGGTCCCAGACATTTGTTTTATGCCATTAAATTTAACTCATCATTCGTAGCATCAATCCATTTATCAGACCTATCACTTTTTATGGCTTTTGAAAATGTAACAGGATCATTATTAATATCATAATCAAATTCTAACCCTCGCAAATAAACCATATAGTCATCAGGAATAACTAATCTCCTTATTTTTATTAAGACCTATTTCATGTGGTTTAGTTAAATTAATTGGTTGTAATTTAGTTTTTTCATAAGGTACTATTTCATCCAAATATTATCTAGAATTATTTTATTCTTTCAATAATGGAATAATATTCAGTATAGATGTGGATATTTGAATGTTTATGGGTAATGGAACATCATCCCTTATTTTACTGATATTCACAGCATGTTTTTTAGCACTCCCACTAACTTCACCATTTTTAATAAACTTAGCATTGGCTATTTCAACAATTCTTGGACTATTGTTTGGACAATAAAACCTTTACCTTTTAGATTTCTCTAGGTAACTAATAAAGTAACCCTTGACTATTCAAGAATATAATTTCTCTTCTTATGGATTATAAACATGTGCTTATGTTGGACAACCCTAAGTAAACAGTTTCCTAAACCTATGCTTCCTTCTAGTCCTTAACTCAAAAGGAGTTCTAGGTACTACCTTACTAGGAATCCTATTTAGTAAATATACTGTAGTTTTAAGTTCACACATCCATAAGATTTTGGATAATGAAAATTACTCATCATACTCCTAACTATATTCATTAATGTTCTATGACCCCTTTCTGCCACATCATTTTGTTAAGGCGTGCTTGATATAGTATATTGTGAACATATGTCATGTTTCTAGAGAAACTCTCCAAATGCACTTGGAGATTGCCCTATCATATTTTCCTTAATATTTACCTACTCTGTTAAATCTTACAATTTTCACTTTTTTTTATCTAATTACCTTTTAACCTCTTTTACAAACACCTTAAGGACATCTACAGCTTTAGATTTTTCAATAAGTAAATAGACATATCCACAACGTGAAAAATCATCTATAAAGGTGATAAAATACGTTTCTTCACTAAAAGATAGAATGTCAAAAGGTCCACGCATATTGGTGTGTATAATTTCAAGGAACTGAGTACTTCTTATAGCTCCTTTTTTACTATGTTTAGTTTGTTTTCCTTTAATGCAATCTATACATACATCGAGATCAGTAAATCTAAATTTAGAAGAATTTCATTCATCACCAATCTTTCTAATCTCTCTTTGGATATATAAACCAAAAATTTATGCCACAAGTAGTTGAATTATTATTCATTATGTTATGCTTAGTTCTAATGGTATAATTAAAAAAATATGGATTAAAAGAGTTAACATCAAGTTTCAATTTATATAAATTATCTATAAGAATTCCACAACTAATAATGGAATTATGTTTAAATAAACTAAAACAATCATCACCAAACTTAAAAGTAAAACCATTTTCATCAAGTTTAGAAAGAGAAATTAGGCTTTTAGAAATTTAAAGTAAATAGAGAGTTTGTATTAAATCAAGGCGGTAATTAGTTCTAATATTAGACAATATATCCCTACGCCTTTAATTGGGACCTTTGTACAGTTTCTCATGAATATAAAGTTCTCAGTAGGGTTTATGGTTTGGATTGTAAGAAATTCCTGCATAACATTAGAAATATGAGTAATAGCACCAGAATTAAGTTGCCAAGTATTAAAAGGAACTTCAATAAAATTTTGTTCGAAACATGTAAAAAGGTTAAATGTACCTTTGTTTTCAAACTAAACCTTACAATTTAGATAATCTTTTTGATAGTGTCCCTCTTTCTTACAAAAATGACACTTATCTATCTCTTGTTCCTTCTTATAAACATTAGCAATAATTGTATCGCTTTAGCAGACACTTTTTTCTTAAATTTCTTTGCCTTTAACTTGTGAATCTTATTAGGACCTTAAAGCGTAAGGTTAATTAAATGAACTCCTTGATTCTTTAGCCTTGTTTCCTCATAAATGAGCATACTGGACAATTCATTAAACTTTTCATTTATAGTGTTGTAGTCAATTTGAAAGGTCTATACTCAGGAGGCAATAAGTTTATAATGAATTACACTAAGAAGGAGTCATTAACTATCATACCTAATGTATTTAATTTTGTTGCAATATTTGTCATCTCTAGGACATATTGTTATAGGCTCTATAATCCATCCAATTTTATGATTGTGAGTTCAACCATTAGAGTACCACCAAGAGACTTATCAATAGAACGGAAACTTTAGTCCACAAATTTAAGGTATTCTTTAGAACTTTCAGTTTGTGAAATAGTGGTCTTCATATTGTTGGAAATAGTTATTCATATAAAATTAAGACAAAATATGTTAGACCTTTCTTATGCTTTATAATTTGTCTTCTAAACCTCATTGTTTGTATACATAATGGCAGTAGGTTTTTCTTCCAATAATGCTAAATAAAGATCTAGAGCACCTAAATAAAAATTGACTTGTTCGCACGATTAAGAGAAGTTTAAACCATTAAACACACTAACAGAAGAAGTATGTGAATGAAGAGAAATAGCTGCAAATACATAAATGTTCAATAAATTATCATATCCAAATAATTAAACATTTTGGATTATATTGTAAGTTTCCTTTGGGCAAACTTAATAATATATTATCATAAGTTTAACTTTATACAAAATTTATCAGGTAATCAAACAAAAATGGATCATACACAATCAATATCTTTGGATATATAACATACTTGCAAGTTAATAATGATTTTCCTCTATTATACTTATTAGTCATAGATTATTAATTTACTTTTGGGTAAATTCTAAATTCTATCAACTAATAAACATCATTTATCCATATAATTAATTCAATAATAGACATTAATATTTTAAGAATAAATTACTATTTATTCATAAAAAATTATTTACTTAATTTGGTCACTTTATTGACTAAAAAATTATCCTTTTATAATGTTATATATAAATTTAACTCATAACATAAAATTTTAAGTTTCAATAATAATATGCATAAAGCTAACATGAAATCATTAATAAAATTAATACTCCCTCCTATCCAAAATAAAAGTTGTTTTAAGTGGATTTTAATTATTCAAAATAAGTGTCATTCGTGACTTTTTATTCATGTTTATAATTTTACTTTCAAAATTACTCATTAATTTCTCTCACATCTTGATTACACAGATTACATTTTCAAGATAGTTCAACACGTAATTAATAAGGGTATATCAAACATTTCATTAGTTTTCTTAATAAGTGTGCATCTCTCTAAAACGACTTTTATTTTGGATAAGAGGGAGTATAACTCATAGCATCAAAATAAAATAAAAATATCATTAAATTCTGAAAAATAACTAAAATAATTATGTAGACATGATTGAATAGAATTGTTCATGATATTTACATTATTAATCCATTGTCATTCGGCGAATAATATGTCTGGTTTTCGCCAAGGAGACTAGGACTCGATTCTTAGCAAAGGCATTATGCATATTTGTCTTCTTTAAAAATTCTACTTGAACTAGAATCCTAAAGAAAATAATAACAAGTGCTCTTCTTAGGTCCAGTAGCTGAGGAATTTGACTTTCGCTTAATAACCAAAGTTCAAGTCCGAGCAAGGATTTTTAGATATTATTTGATCCTCCTAATATTTTATCTAAACAAATCTGGATAACTAGACCCTAGAGTTCTTGTCCAATACAACAAACCTTTAAGATGCAGAGTGAACGTCTAATGCATAAATCTCCGGCAGAGGACAATTTACAGTATTAATAAAAATTACTTTTTTGTTTTTTGTAATTTTATAGATATTATTAATAGTGAATAATCACAAAATTCTTTAAATATCAAAATATTTGCAATCATCGACAAAAAAAGGTAAAATAAATGAAAAATAGTTATTCAAAACACAAGTTCTGATGCTATATGTAAAATTTCACGAACTTTATGCCACAAATTAAAATTAACATTCATAAATTTAAGATCTTGAATAAACAATTGTTGTACAATATAAAAGTGTAATATTGCGTACCTAATGTGGAAGATATCATTAATCAAAAGAGACTAAGAAATTTCAACGCGCTTTAAATTAAAATTAATTTCTCTTTCTTGACATATTCTAACACAGTTTACTTCCTTCAATTATGTAATTTAGATATATTTTGTGGCCAAGTGTTCTTGTAATCTATAGTCTCGTCAACTATATATCTTATAGCATTTCAGCTCTTTTAAATGGAAACAAATTTGTTTGAGGTCTACTGATAAGGCCAGAGTTGAAATGACACTAGAATTTATACAAAACGACAAAGCAAGAAATTATGCTATCATGCATATCATTTCAGCACCAAGCTAATAATTACAACTGCCCATAGGTTAGTTTCTGACCTGTCCTATAAGTTGTATGGAGTCTTGTCTTGTCTTTCACAAACAAAAAATAGAAAAGAAGAGGAAATCAGAGTGAGAGAAGATAAATAAGTATGGTGGACAAAGATGATAAAGAAGTCATTAGACATGGATGTTTTAATTGGAGAGTTCAATTGCCATTCTTTCTAAATTTTTAAGGGAAAGTTTAATGTCTAGAGTATTCAAATTCCAAAATTTCTTAATATTATAGATTTAATTCCAGTTTTAATTTGGAGAGTGCACTTAATTACTAGGCTCTTTCTACCTCTTAACTCTTAAGCTTAGTTTATATATATATTTTTATCTTTTGATACCACATGGGACTCATTGTAACAGAAAATTCCTATTTAATCATAAACCTATGTCAAATAAAAAATAATTCGATAAAATGGTAGCTCTATCAAAAGACTCACAAACCAGGACTCCTAAAGAAGAGGCAAGGGCATATTAATGGACCATGTTGTTGTTTTAAGGGTCAAAAGAGATCTTAGAAAACAAATGACTGAATGAGGGTTTCTGTCATCTTAGATTCTGAATGATTAAAGAGTAACTTCCAAGCTCTAAAAAGAAGGATGAGATCTACCCAAATTTTTCTGACTCTATGATGGCATGATATTGAGATCCAAGCTAAATAAGTATCTTTAGGTATGTATATGACCATAAACCCATGCCCAACACCCACTTGAAAGCCAATCCCACTAAACCAAATAGGACCCTAGAATCCAAGGCAAACACACATCTTTTGTCCCCCACCATCACAATAAACCCTCTGAAATTTACTGTGCGAGGAAGGATTAAAGCATGTCTCCTTTGTACCCCACTTCACTTCTAATTAAACCATATAGAAACACAAAATTCACCCCGCAAAAACACTCCTCATGATAGATATACTAGTGTGGACAGTGCAAGGCAATTGGTTATTATAAAGCCACTCATCCCACTAACTCTCAATCATTCCAAAGCCAGCCCCTCTACAAACTCACAACACGGTCCTTTTATATTATTCTCCCTTCTCAAACACTTCTCTCCCCACAAAGATTAAACCTTTCACTCCTTCCAAACCACAGCTTCCACGAAGAAAATTTTCAGCATTTAGGTTCAATCATGTCCGTGACAGGACTTGCAGACGCTGCTAAACCTTACAAGAAATCGTTTCATCGAAGAAACGATTCAGATGAAATCGATGTGTTTGAGGCAGCAAGATATTTCTCAGGTTACAATGAAGCTGGAGGCCACAATGGTGTAACTTATGGTCAGAAATACGTAAGAGAAGATCACAAACATACTTGGAGAGTTGGAAGAATGAGCGTAGATGTACCTATAAGAACTTTACTGCCTCATCATCATCAAGAGTCTCATCATTCAGTGGACAAGCAAATATTCAAAGAGAAGAAACACAAACAACCAAGTTCTCCAGGAGGCAGACTCGCTAGTTTCTTGAATTCCCTTTTCAGTCAAACAAGCTTGAAAAAGAAGAAATCGAAATCTTCAACACAGTCCATGAAAGATGAGGATGGAAGCCCAAGTGGAAGGAGGAAAAGAAGAAGCAGCATTAGTCACTTTCGAAGCTCGAGTTCTACTGATAGCAAGTCCTTGTACTCTTCATCAAGTTCAGGTTTCAGAACACCGCCTCCTTATGCGCAAACTCCTACCAAGGGCTACAAGGAGTTCAGAAGCTTCTCGGATAATAAGCAACTAGCTTCCTTGTCAAAACAAAATGGTAGTAACGTGAGATCCATCTCCTTGCAAAATGAGGTACTATTTAACCACAAAAGAAGCATAGATGTACCTTGGTTGGAGGAGAAGTTTAAACACAATGATGGGTTGTTGGACAAGCACAAGAATGTCGATAACAAATACTTAGAGAAAGATAGGAACTGGGTTGATCAGTATCCATCAGAAGAGAAAGAATTCAGGAAATTCAATGAGATTGATGATGGAGTCAATGAGATTGATGATGGAGCTGATAGTGATTCAAGCTCTGATTTGTTTGAGTTGCAAAACTATGACTTGGGTATCTACTCAAGTGGCCTGCCTGTGTATGAGACAACAAATATGGATAGCATCAAAAGAGGAACACCAATTTCCAATGGCACCATATAAGAATATTGTGTACATTAGCATTTCAATATTTATTTGTCGATGAGTTCTTAATTTGTTGTTATTACTCTAAAAGAATATTGAAATGTCTTAGAATTTCCAATTCTTTTCCTTTTCCTGTTGAAGTACCTTCGTTCAAAGGCCTTTATTCTCTGTATGTACAGTTTGGAATGTTTATTTGTCTCTCTTTATCACTTTTCATTTCTTGCTTTCTATTTTAGTTATTCTTTTCCTTTTTTCAGTTCTGGAGTGCAAGAACGTCATTAGATCGTCCTCCACTGCAGTGATTCCTTAGATTATGCCATGATTAGTGATTTTGCTCTCCGTTAATGTGGAAACAAAGCATTGTCATCCCATGTGGTCTACATTGTTTAGACTTTTTGACTTCAGACAACAAGAACTTAGAAAAACCAAAATCGAACATTGGTGATTCCCCAAATTTCTAAATCACTTCTTATTTCAACAACTGCAACTGGAATGCTATACGAATATGGTTATTATAGCAGATATTGCATAAAATAACTATAGTTGTAATTCGTATACTTTGCCTAATCAGCTACAGTTACACCAATATTGATTATGCATTATTCTTATGTAAAAGCTTATTACTGGGGCTTGATTAGCACATATCCTTTTTCTTCGTTACTATAAAAAGATTGAAGCAAAAAGAACTTTGTTGGACATATCCTTGCACACATTGTTCAATTAAATCCATACCACAGCTCTTGCACAAAATTCTATACCTTTTTTCTCTTCGTTTCCCTCTGTGTCTTGGCCTTTGTCTAATGCGGGGGCCTAAGTAAAGAAGATTGTTTGTGGAGCTTTTTCTTTTCAGAGGAACATCCAAGGAAAATTAGTTCAAGGCTTTGAACTTGAATGCCATAGTTTTCTATTCGAACATAAAGAACTGATATTTGATACATGAACGCAATTGAAGGATACAGGTGGCGAGTAAGCTAATAATTGGGAGGGCATGGTAGAAAAAGCTCTTCCGTACAGAAGCAATGTCCTCCTATAGCTCCCAAGCGTAAATTATTCTGCAGGTGATATAATTAATATAAGCATTTCTGTCTACTCAAGCAATTATTACAGAAAAACATTAAAAAGCCATTTTTTATTATGCTAGGTGTGAAACGTTACTTAGGACATTTTAATATACATCAACTAAAACTTCTAAATTTGTGTTATTAAGACAAAAGAGGAAATTATTCTAAAAAAAAAGACAAAAGAGGAAATTGTTAAAATATAAGTGAGACTTTGTCTCGCATCGAAAGAATATATGGTCTTGAGCATGCATATAAGCCTAATAAGTTACTCCTTCTAAAACCAATTGATTTTTGGATGAAACCTCATTTAAACTTATATGTGCTTAGTTTATTTAGGTCCAATCATATAAAAATTTAACATGGTATCAGAGCAGGTTGCTCTTGAGTTACTTACTCCTCCTAATACCAATTGATTTTATGATGGAACCTCATTTAGGCTTATATGTGCTCAGTTTATTTAGGTCTAATCATATAAAAATTTAACAGAAATGCGATGCGTTTTAATGGTATAGCTCAAATGTTTTCTTTTGATATTTTATTAGCTTAGGTTACTATCAAAACTCCATATCAAAGGGCATGCAGCATCCGCCGAGAGTACTTCTCTGAATAGGTGGCATCAAATGAAAGACATTTATGATACGTAAGTTCATTAAACAACTTAAATTAAATTGTTATCATACGAATTTTTTACTGCCATATGTGATAGTAAACTTATATTGAATATCAGTTACTGAAAACAAATATATAAAACAAACCTACATAGTAATTTCTCTTTTTTATTTGTTTTGAATAAACATATGTACTGTTAACTGTTAAGCATATTGCTTCCGAAAACGAGAAATACTGATCATATTTTACACTTCAAATCTATTTCTCTAAGGGAAAAAAAATACAATTTTGAAGCAGGTTAACAAATAAATAAATATTTTAAATTATAGAACACTAGCAACGAATGCGAAATATAACGTCTGCACGTGCTATGTAGTGCTCATAAATTTTCCTGTAACTCTGGCCACAAAATTTTCAGGAATGGTGCTTGTCATCAAATCTATTAATAGAGGACTATGGCTTTCACGGGGTCGGCAGGTTGGGCACCTAACAGGCAATGTAGAGTAGGATAGACATGTTGACATAGTAACCAAGAATACGAAGACCTTAAACCTCCCTGTCACTGGCTTAGCTTAGTGATGGATTACTAGTTGATTGAGAGATTAGTAAAGCACAAATATGCCAACTCTGAAGATTAGATGAAGTTTCCGACCACACATGTGCAAAAGGAAGCGCATGTGTGAAGCTTAAAAGGTTAAAGTTAGGAAGGAGGGACAGCGATAATGAAGGCTAAGGATAGGCTTTAGAAAGAATGATGCACACACAAATCATGATGCTTGAGGCAAACAAAAAAGCTTCACTCATTAGAAGGCATGAATACATACATACACCTACATTGACGATGATGATGAAGATGATGTAATGGATGGAGCAGGGGAAGGGAAAATTGTAAATAGAAAAGCTAGGTTCCAACTTCCAAGTGGACGGAGGGCCCAAGTGCGCGATTCATTCAAAGAGATGGTTCATCAACGAATTGATGCACTCACAGAGACGTCTGTAGAGGCATTGGGACGTGCTAGTTTTCTTGGGAACAATCAAATCTCTTCTTGATTATAGGAAAGTTTAAGCATTCCGTTACTCGTCTTTCAAGCACCTACCTAATGTTTCACTTCACCACTAAGAATTGGAACTGTTGCTAATAAAGTCAGAGGACTGCCTAATCAAGCTTAGGATCAACCGGACATAGCCTGCAAATCGGTGGCATTTGATAACTGATACCTACCAATCTTTCTATCTCTATCAATCTATCTATATAAAATGAAACTCTCACCATAATTTAATTTAAAAAGTGACATTATCTGATAAAGACTATATATATATATATATATATATAACAGAACTATCTTACCATAATTATAACAATCACATTATCTAATAACGATTACTTATAGTAGAATTGTCTTACCATAATTTTAAAAGTGACATTATCTAATAAAGACAAATTATATTAGAAAAATTTAACATGAGAAATACAATATCGATTTAAAAACTCATCTTAAAAATATTATCCCGTTAATTAAAAATATGGCCAATTACTAAAAATTTGTAAAATTTGCACAATTATATATATATAGTTTAAACTTTAAAATATAGCAATAAAATATCTGAACTTCCAATTTTTCAAAGTTGACGTTATTGAGTTACACATGAAATGCTAGATATAAGTGAAATTTCAAGTCAGAATATGATAAAAATAAAATGAATTAATATTAAAGAAAACGTAACTTACCATATTGTAGGTGCACCGAAATGCAGTTACTACAAGTGGTGCTGTTTAACTTTCTCTTTCAAAATTTATTAATAGTAAATGACGGTAATGCTAAATGGGAAGCATGTGCAATATCTAAGATAAAAATGGGTAGTCAATATTTCTTTGTCCCTGCAAATCATAATTATATATCACAAATCTATTGTTGGGAAAATCGGATAATTTTTTCCTCTAAGGTAAACAACTAGTGAAGTGAATCGATTCGGTAATACTCAGGAAAGACTGCCAAACGGACTCCTAAGACAGTATTACCATTCCACGTAAAATCCCAGGAAAGGGCGGAGGGGTCACAAACGGTCTCACTTAAAACTCGGTCTCCTAGACAGAAATTACGTGCACGATGTATTTATCACAACCTAACTCGTATACACACACGAACAGTAAATACACCCAAATAATTGAACAATACCACAAATATACCCGACAAATAATATTGAATACTATAAATGCGGAATAAATAAAAGAGATAAGGAAAGAATACAACTGAAAATTGATAACGGAGTTCGGCCAATTTTGCCTACTTCTCCAAGCACCACTTAAGGCAGCCTGCTCTTATTAAGAAGAGAATACTTAAATTTGATATGTATACAACTTTTGAGTATTTATCAAACTTTTGGGATGAGATTGATTAGGAGGGGAGGAGTTATTTATAACTTGAAAAACTCCTCCCTACTTCATTCCTTCCCAATATGGGATTAAAATTGAACCACCAACCACCAACCAAAGTAAAAAATAACATGCCATCAAAAAGTCAAAAAAATACAACATCTACAATATTGTCAATTATCTTAAATTTATTTAAGGTTAATTACAAAAACAAATCTCAAACATTGCTCAATTTTGCAATTATATCTCGAATTCTAATAAGTGACGATAAAATATTCATGCTTTCAATTTTTTTCAATTTTAGCCCGAACTTCAAAAAGTGACAATAAAATGCTCAAACTTTTAATTTCTTTTAATTCTAACCCGACGTTAGTGTCTGTGTTAAGTTGTTGACGTAATTTCTCACGTGTTCCAGAACCCCTAATTATTAATACACGTAGGCCAAAATTAACACAACAAATGATGATTAATGAAATGATGTCGTTAAAAATAGAATCCTTAAATTAGTTTACCCAGCCTCAACTTTTCGTTATTTGTTTGTTCTCCTGACGTCCTTAACTATTTTTTTTATTTTTCCAATATCCCAAACTATTCTTGCGTTGCAACGTACGATACCAGCAAGCTTTTCGTTTTCAATTCGTTCTTCTGATGCGTAATATGAAAATCGAATGGTACGAGTGTCTAGAGAATAAACTGAAAATGAAGAAAAAATTGAAATCAAAGTGTAAAGTCATCGGGACTACGTAATCTATTTTAGGTCATTTTTAAACAACGACATCGTTTTGATTATGTGATTAAGTGACATCGTTTTATTAATTTGCATTTGTTGTGTTAATTTTAGCTAACGTGTATTACTAGTTAGAGTTTTTGGAACAGTGACAAGTTACATCAGCAAACTTAATGATGACACTTAACGTAGGGATAAAATTAAAAAATTGAAAGTTTAAGTATTTTATTGTCACTTTTTAAAATGCGGGTTAAAATTAAAAAAATTAAAAATTTGAGCATTTTATTGCACTTTTTAAAGTTTAAGTTATAATTATAAAATTGAGTAAATTTTGATATTTTTTATAATTAACCCATTTATTTATATTACCGTAGAAAATTAAAATTCATTAATCTTACACCCAAGAAAATGATGAGTATACATAGCTCGTTCCTAAAGCTCCAAAAGTTTTAAAGCTTTCAAAAGAAGAAGATAACCAGGAAGCCTTGCCGTACAGGTTAATTTCCACCTAGAATGCATATGTTCATGTTGTTAAGGGATTTTTGATAAATTTGATTTAGTGGAAAATCTATTGTCAAACACACAAATATCCAGCTTACCATAAAGCTCCTGTAGAGAATGAGTGTGACGGTGGGCAGGGAATACTGGGTAGACGGGAAAAAGAAGAGGGTTAGGTTAGGTTTCTTTAATTTTCATTTTGTTTTCTTTAACATTAGTTAAATTTATTTTATTATAAACCTAATGTAGAATTTTACTTATAACTGGCATTCTAAGTGTAACTTATCCATTAACATTGAGGTTAACTTCAGGTTATTTTTATAAAAAAATTAAATTAATAGTTTAAGCATTTTAATCGTCACTTCAAGTTTAAATTAACGATTGCAATTGTGCAAAGTTTAAGATTTTTTTTGATAATTAATCTTTAAAATATAATATTAAATGAAATAAGAATAATTCATATTAATCATTTAGAATCAAAGAGTTTTAAAATTAAAAAGTGAAAATATTTTGAAATTTATTTAAAAATTATATACTTTCAATAGACACAAAATTAAAATTTAATGCTAAATATAATTTTGAATATAAAAATTAATTATTTGTGATAAATAATATTGATAAAATGATTCTTTAAAAATTTATAAAAATACTTCCACAATTTAAGTAACTTTTTAGAATTATTTTAAAATTATGACTTGTTTTACTTACATACAATATAGCTTGTCATACTTTTAAGCCTTCAAAAGAATCATCTTTGCAGACACTAAGGTGGAAACACTTATAAAAAACAATGTCTAGTAGTGGCCAATGCACTTTAGTAAAGGTTTTAAATAAATTATGGAAAAGATTCTCTAGTACTCCCCCATCTCCTTCATACATGATGTAATCCATTAGATGCATGATAAATCCAAGGCCTTGTTTGGTTGGCATGGATTTTTACTTGGGAAAGTAATCTTTTTCCTAAAATGTATAATATCACGTTTAGTTCATTTTTTTGAGTTGTTAGGAAAGTAAAAACTTTTCCAATATAAAGAAAGTAGCAATACTTTACTTGGATTCTAAATCCCAGCACTCCTTTGATATTTAGATTACTTTCCTCATGAATTTAATCTAAAAAATATGCTAGTCAATTTAACCATCATTCTCTCTCAATTCTACGACAACTCTTTTATAAAACCCTACCTCCTTTTCAACTATTTTTATAGTTCTCCCGTTAGTAGGATTTTGGATATTTTTGCTTAAAAGTTTCAATCGACAATCTTCAGGTTCATATTTTTCCTTCTTACTTAACTTTTGTGCAGTTTTTTTATTGATTTATGAAAGCACTTATGTTATTTCTGTTGCTATATATTTTTTCAATCAGTAGCACTTTAGGCTAAATTATGGCATTTTTGTACTCCGAATGCCTTGATTGGAAGTAATCATATTACTTGTTAAACAAAAAGGCAATTTTTCTCCCATCATAATTTTTCTTTCGTCTTTGTCTTCGCCTCCGTCAGATTATTTCTAATCCTAAATGAAGTGAATTACACGTTAATACACAGATAATCAAATGCACAAGAAGGGGGGGTTGAATTGTGAAAACTTTTTCGTTAATCCCTTCTTTAAGAAAACTTATTGATTAAAACAAAAACTTGTTTG
>JANKOE010000003.1:35721007-35736982 GCA_026284465.1 Erythroxylum citrifolium
TTTTTATACAAATAATAAGGTTAATGGTAGATTAAGGGCTAAAGGGTATATGTTGTCATGTTAGTGATGAATTTGGTAAAAATCAAATGTGGTTTGCATTCCTTATTAATTCAAGTAATAACAAAAAGAAGAAACAATTTTTAAAAAAAATTCCCAATTTTATTTTGTTTATCTACCAAATTAAAATTAAATATTAGTAATTCTAAAAAATGAAGCAAATTAAGAATAATTGCATATCTAAGTGTAAAAGACAAAATTTTCATTTTGTTATTTGTAATAGGAATACCTAATATATGTTAATCAATTAAGAAAATTAAGAATGTAAAGAAAATGCTTGGGTTTTGGCGACGTTATGTATAATAGGTAGCGAATTATCTACCATTGGCAACGACAGTTTTGTTCGTCGTAGAAAGGTGAACAGGTTAAAATAAATAAATGGGACGACGTTGTCCCTGGGATATAAAGTTTTTATTAATCATTTTAGCAAAAAGAAAATTTGTGTTAAATGGTTTAATATTGGCGATGATTTATCAATTTGGTAGCAAAATGTTGTATAATTTACAATGATATTTGATTTTTGTAGCAAACGTGTAACATTTGGCGACGAAATATAGATTCATCGCCAAACGTACCAGAAGAGAAAAATTAAACAGACGCTAGGACGATATCGTTTGTCGTACGTCGTTTATGGGACGACAAACAACATCGTCCTAGCGTCTGTTTAAACACAAACATGCCAAACCTCCTTCCCCCTTTCACTTATCAGCCCCCTTCTCCTTCGTTATTTCAAAACCCACGTTGCATTTTTGCCCTATCTTCTCCTCTATCTTCGACATTGTAAACGAATCTTCTCCCTGCGTTTGCTCTCTTCATTTGGTAAGTAGTGTTGACCTTTTTATTTTGTTATTTCATTGAAGTCGAAAAAAGTATAATGGTTTTGTGTTATGTTTTTAGTTTGTTGTCGATTTGTTTGCATTTATTGGCAATGATAATGGTTGAGTTGTGCAAAAGTTCTGTTATTGTTGTTGAAGAAAGGGAAAACAGACATTTTTTATTGTGTCCTAATTGTCATTATGTTTTTATTCTTATTTCTCTTTAAAATTTTTAGGTTCTTAAAGGTGGTCTAATATTTATGATCATCACTAGAATCTTTGCGTACCATATAAAGCCAAATATGATATCATTTTTAGGGGTTAGGGATTTACAACCACCAATCTTGATAAAGGGATGACAAGGATGATATGAAAGCAAGTATAGGAAGCTGATGATTCCATTTTCACTTTTCAAACTTAGTTAATTCATAATCCACACGTAGTGGGGAGATGGGCCACTTTCAGCTTCAAATACGCAAATAACATGAACTACCCTTCTTATCTTCAGTGTTTTCACTTTCTAAGTTTCAACCATTCCCATGTCAAGTGGGATCATTGAAGTTCCCATAAGTAAAACCAACAAAAGAGTTAACCAATTACAATGTCATTATGTAATAGAAGAAGTTAAACAGACAAAGCAATCAAGAAACAACTCAACATAGTACAAACATAGGATGATATATAGGCTGGAAACCTATGATGCAGCTCTAATGAGGCTTATTAGTGAAAAATTCCACAAGCCTAGGAGCGACAACGAGAACTCCGTTTCTCGATTGAGTTGGATGTCTCGTCAAAAATGGTCAACTAAATACGTTGAAGGAGTTAAGAGTTTCATGCAATTTGTAAAAGATCAAATGGGTGATGAATGTATTATTTGTTGTTCATGCATCGATTGCTTAAATGTCGACTTCCAAAGTCAAGATATGGTATATAATTACTTGCTAATTCGAGGCATAGATAAATTCTATGCTCCATGGATTTATTATGGTGAACGTAAGGAAGCAAGTTGTAGTAGAATTAGCGGTACATGTTATGATGACAGTAACAATAATGATGTAGATGATTGTGATGTGAATGATGATGGTGATGATGGGATTTACGAGATGTTAGATGATTGTTAGAATTATATGGAGACTATGAATGAAACAAGAATGCCTAACAAAATTGGTAGTATTATAGAAGATAATTTTGGGAAGTTATTGAAAGTTGCTCAAGAACAATTATATCCGGGGTGCTCTAATTTCTCACAACTATCATTTGTTGTGAAGTTGTTGCATTTGAAGGTTTATAACAAATGGAGTAACAAGTCCTTTGACATGTTAATTGACTTACTGAACGATGCATTACATATTGGACACAAGTTGTCGAAATCTTACTATGATGCAAAGAAACTATTAAAGGACCTTGGATTGGGATATATTTCAATTCATGCTTGCAAGTATGACTGTGTTCTTTTTTGGAAGGAAAGTAAAGATCTTCAAGAGTGTCCTATTTATGGTACATCAAGGTGGCAGGTGGATGATGGAAGAGGGAAAAAGATACCGAATAAAATCCTTTGATACTTTCCTATTAAACCACGATTACAAAGACTCTTTATGTCAACAAAAACAGCCATAGATATGAGGTGGCATAAAGAGAAACACATTGATGATAACATTATGCGTCATCCAGCAGACTCAATGGCATGGAAAGAAATTGATAGAAAGTTTCCATGGTTTTCACAAGATTGTCGTAATGTTCGACTTGGATTGGCCTTAGACGGATTTAATCCTTTTGGTAATATGAGTACTTTTTATACCATGTGGCCGGTGATTCTAGTCCCATACAATTTACCTCTATGGAAGTGTATGAGGGAGCCTTTTATGTTGTTGTCTTTGCTTATTTCAGGACCTACTGCTCTTGGTAAGGATATCGATGTATACATATAACCGTTAATTGATGACTTAAACGATCTATTGGAATTTGGATTACTAACTTTTGATGTTATTGAAGGCAAAACATTTATAATGCATACTGCTATTTTGTGGACTATAAATGATTTCACAACTTATAGGAACTTGTCTGGGTGGAGCACTAAAAGGTATATGGCTTATCCTGTGTGTAACCATCAAACATATTCAATGAGGATACAAAGTAAAATATGTTATACGGGTCATCGTCGTTATTTGGAACATGGGCATAGATGGCGAAGAAGTAAACTGTTTAATGGCACAGTAGAATTAGGTAAAGCTCTGATGCAGTTGTCTAGTGATGATATTGTTTACCAGCTATCACATTTGGGTGACATTACACCTGGAAAACACCCATGTAATAGGAAGCGAAAGAGAAATGATGTCGAACTGAATTGGACAAAAAAAACATATTTTTCAACTTGTCATATTGGAAGGAATTACAATTGAGGCACAATCTTGATGTCATGCATATTGAGAAATGGGATGTCTACTTTTTTATGGCAAGACCCTTGACATCCTAAAGGTATTTTGAAGGACCTCTTAACCTCTAGAATGATCAATGGATTGGAATTACCAATGAATATAAAAGTTGCTGAGATTATCAGGAATAATGTGTGGAATTGGCAGGAGGCCACATTACAAACTATCCGAACCCTAGAGCCCTTACCATATCAACCACAATGCTCCCGACCTGATAGATTGGAATGGCTAGCAAGTCCCTCCAAAACATACACAAATGCCTCAGTCTACTCCACATTGAGACCTCCCAATCTTTGTGTCCCCTGATATAAATTAGTCTGGCGTAAAAGAACTAAACCAAGGTATGCTTTCATCCTATGGCTAGCTTTCCTTAATAAGTTGCAAACAAGGGACAAACTTCTCTTCTCATATGTCCCTAATCACTGCTCCTTATGCTTCTTGGCTAATAAGTTTATTGGCCATCTGTTCTTTGAGTGTGCTTACTCAAAAACAATATGGACGCATTGTCTAGAACATTTTCATATTCACTTGTCAAATCTGACAAATCTTCAAGCCCTCCTAAGCTAGTTTAATCACCCATCAAACAACACAAATACTAACCTCAACCTTCTTCCCATTATCCTCTCTGTGATTGTTTATAACCTTTAGTCCGAAAGAAACCATCGAACTTTCAAGGAAAAAGCTGTGGAAGTTGGGAATTTGAACACCAGAGTGGTCTTCCAAGTTATGGAAATTCTCAGCTCAAACACTAAGAAAAGGTAAATACTGGTTGAGATTATTTTCTTTAATTGTTATGTTTTGCAGGTTTTCCAGTTCTGGTCAGTTCTTGACTGGAGGAGAGTCCATACTCATTTGTTGGTGGCTTAAGGAATCAGAAACAATTATATGGTGTTAACAATAGAAGGAAGGCAGAGAATTATGAAAGCATATGATGAAGGTCTCATACATGGGACTAAGTTGTTAGGAACAACAGGGACGCAAGAACATCTATACAGATATGGTAAAAGGGCTTCCTCAGTAATTCACCAAAGGATGTACCACCTTCAGTACAATGGAAGAATGCAGCTAAGATGCTTAATCTCATGCAATGTGGATGTGAATTTCTGGGTTTGATACGAAAATGACTGTTTATTTCAAATTATTTCTTTACTTTGGTTATCTGTAAATGTTTGTGTTGCTAGTTAAGATGAGCCTTCCTACAAGGTCATCTTAGATGGTAGATATGTATAGGCGTGATGCGGTGATTGGTTCGATTCATGAGGAACATTTTTGTAAAGTTCATCATGTTCTTAGGTTAGGATGCTCTTTTGGTTTGGGAAGGGATTGACTCCAAGGCAAACCCGTGCTTGTGCATAACTACTTTTGATTTATTTAAATTTCTGATTTACCAAAAAAAAACATTTGTGAGTCCATTTTAGGGACTGCCATGGGAATTGATGGGACATCCGAAGACATAATTAGGCCTAGACTTGACTTGGAAGACATAAATATTAGAAAGGACTTGCATTTGAAAAGAAGAGATGATGAGTCATACGTTATTCCCCTTGCTTGTTACAACATGTCAAAAAGTGAGAAACAATCATTATGTTAGTTCCTCCAATCAGTCAAATTTTCTAATGTGTATGCATCAAATATAGGTCGTTGTGTGAATGTTAAAGAGGGAAAAGTGTCGGGGTTGAAAAGTCATAATTGTCATGTACTTTTGCAACGATTACTTCCTGTTGGAATACATGGGTGTTTTTCGAAGAATGTGTCTGTTACTTTAGGTCAATTGGGAGAGTTTTTTAAGCAATTATGTTACAAGACACTTAAAGTTGAAGAGCTTGATAAAATGGAAAAAGACATAGCATTGATTCTATGTAAGCTTGAATTATTATTCCCCCATCGTTTTTTGATGTTATGGTTCATTTAGCAATTCACTTACCATATGAAGCAAAAATTTGTGCACCGGTTCAATTTCGATGGATGTTTCCAATTGAAGGTTAACTCATATTAAATTCAACAAGTTTTTCTATCTTATTTGTTTGTTAACAACTCCTAAGTTCATAACTGATTATGTTCAGGTTTTTATGCTCTCTTAAACACTATGTATGTAATAAAGCTCGACCAGAAGTGTCTATTGCAGAGGCTTATATAGCTAATGAATGCTTGACTTATTGTTTAATGTACTTAACTGATGTGGAGACAAGATTTAATAAACCAGAATGTAACTTTGACTTTCATGACTACGTTGGGTTGTCTATTTTCTCCCAAACAGTTAAGTCACTTGGTATGGGTAAATATGTGGAGTTAATTAAAGACGAATTTGAAATCGCCCATTGGTATATTTTGAACAATTTCCAGAAAGTTGATACATACATGGAGTACATATATTCCTTTTCATTCAAACAATCATATTACAATTTTCTTTATTCAGTATAGGATCCTACTGTCGTTGTCTTTTTTAAATCGAGAGCACAAAGAGACAATTCGCAGCAAAGGGATTATTAATGTTGAAGAAAGACATAGGCAGAATTTTATATCACGGTTTAGTAATCGAGTAAGTTTCATATTGATTACATATTAAGAAAATATGAGAATATGTCGCATCCTTATATTTATTTTCAATTTTTTGTACAGATGATACGATTACATAACCGTAACGTGCAAAAAGCGACAACAACATTATATAGCTTGGCATGTGGGCCTCATGTTTATGGGGGGAAAATACACAAGTTGTATTGTTAATAAGGTGAGATTTCACATACAAGATTGAGATAGTCGAGTTAAAAGTCAAAATTGAGGGGTTATCGTTGAAGAATGTCATGACGACGAAATCATTGATTTCTACGATGTCATCTGTGAAATAATAAAGTTGCACTACATCAAGGATAAGAAGGTTGTTCTAATTAAATGCAAATGGTTTAATCTAACTGACATGAAAGTTCACGGGCATATTAGTAGCATAAATGTTAGTTAGTAAGACATAGTATGATAATGATCTTTTTGTCCTTGCAAGTTAAGTCAATCAAGTTTTCTACGTCAACGATACTATATTGGGTAGCAATTGGAAGGTTGTTCAAAAGTTTCAGCAAAGGAATATCTTTGATTTTTGTGAAAGGGATATTGTTCATTTGGATGAGGCTACAGATGAAGTTTATCAAGAAACTGGATTGGAGTTCAATAACGAAGGCATTCTAGTAGAAGATGCGGATATATCATCATTCCATAGGAGAGATGTCAATCCCAACATAGTTCAACTAGATGAAGTCCAAGCCCATCTTACCTTACAAACAGATGAAGACTATACTGAGGATGACTTAAATGACAATGCGATACTTTGCTCTAAAATATTAGTGATAAAGAATCCAATGATAATGTACTTAATGATGATGATTTTCAAAATCTTGATCATGATGATTGAATGTAAATAAATTGTTTGGATTGTTTGAAATGTTATGTTCATAACTGCCTTATGTTGTTAATGTTTTACTTATGTTAATTTACAATGACTAGATGCATATTTTTAATGTTTCATTTATGTTTGTGCGGAATGTTATGCCAAATGTTTAGTATTTGACTACTGATCTCCTTATATTCATGTGGAATATTGATGTTTGAGTTAAGATTATGCGTTATCTTCATATTTTGCTTTAGTTGTTCAATATAATGGCAAGTGGTAGAAACAAGGGAAAGAGAGTGGCAATGATCGAAGAAGTTCCTCCCCCACAACAACCAACTCAATCTGATCCTATCATTTAACAACCAACAATTGCATCCTCAAATAAAGACAGTCAACAACAACATTTACCAACATCGTCTATTAGTGTTAAGGGATCTTCAGGTCTGTTATTGTTTCCAAACATATTTATATTAATGCTGAAATTACTCATTATATGTTTAGTGTGTTTTTCTTATTATAATGTTTTTATTTTCAGGTTCCAATACTGGCATTAGAAAACGAGGTAGAGGTATCACAAAAGGAGTTGAGTTGCAACTGATAAATGTTGCAATAAATAGCAAGCTGTTTGTTACCATTGACCCCACGCAACGTCTCTCTATAGATAAGATACAATCTGCAAAA
Source organism: Erythroxylum citrifolium (assembly GCA_026284465.1). Lineage (NCBI taxonomy): Eukaryota > Viridiplantae > Streptophyta > Magnoliopsida > Malpighiales > Erythroxylaceae > Erythroxylum > Erythroxylum citrifolium. Next base: position 35,728,375 of record JANKOE010000003.1, read on the forward strand.
TTGTCCAGTAAGTTGGGGGTCGTTGTGAGGAATGAATTGCCTTACCTTCAGCATGCAAGGTAGGTGAAGGAAGACAACTTGCTCCAAAATGCTTTGGACAAAGTTTTGGCAATATTTCAATTCATTTGATTATATGTATTACGATTTTACCTAACAAAAACGGTAAGTTAACTTATATATGTTCTTCATAGATGAAGCTCAATATCATTGATATCAATAAGCCTGAGGTTTCAAGCTATGTTAGTTCAGTGTTGAAACAAAAGATGAAGGATCATCGATATGGACTTCATAAATATTGCCAGTCTTTCCCTTCTAATGAAGAGGCAAAGAGACAACTTCTGAAACGGGTGACTCTAGTAAATTGGACTGAAATGTGCGATTATTGGGCCTCTACAAAAGTTCAGGTTTGTTTTATTTCTTTCATATTTCCTTCCATTAATTTTGTTTATACATTTCATGACTACTTCCCTTAATTTAGAAAAAGTGTGAGAAAGTCGAGGTGAATAGAGTAAAACTGAAGATTCCTCATAATACCAGCTCCAAATCATTTGTTGTCGTTCGACAAGAATTTATAGGAGTAACGTTTTCAACTTATTCTTCTATTTCTTAATACAATAAATTCTATTATCTTCTAATTTTTAAATTCATATAATAGAGTTAAACTCAACTCCAAGACAAGAGTATGATAGGATCACACTGTACAAGCTAACACACTACAAGGAAGATGAAGGCTGGATGTCTGAAGAGGCACAAAGTAATTATGTATGTACAAAGAAATTAATATTACAGTTTATTTTTTATGTAATACTAAGTAATAATTTTTTAGTTAACTTGATTTTATAATTTAAATTGTAGGACAAGATGCAGGAGTTATTGCAGATATCATTGTCTCAGGGGAATCAGCCCAATGTCGATGACATTTGCAACAATGTCCTTGGTACAAGATCGGGATATATCAAAGGTTTTGGGTATGACCCTAAGCCTGTTGGTGCATCTTCGTCACGACTAGCATATGTCACGATACTTCAAGAGGAGAACCAGTCACTGAAGACTAGGTTACAATTTACAGAAGAGAAGTTAGATCGTAATGTAAAAGAAGTGAACAAGCTTAAAAAGATGGTCAAACAATTACTTGGCTCAAACTATATCAGCAGTAATGACGATAAGGAATCTTAGTTTGTTTATAAATTTTGTTCAAATTCTGTAATTAACCTGTAATTATTTTCTTTATAAAATGCATTCCATTTTTAATGTTTATTTTATTTCAATTTATTATTAGTTAAACAATATGTCACCAACATTAATTATAAAATGTAACTGATTTATATTTCAAACTGTCTTAAAAATTGTAATAAAATAAATTAAATTTTTTAACAATTATAATAAAATTTATATTTAAAAATAAATGTTTGTCACTAAAAAGCTACCAAAACAAAATCGTCACAAAATGTTATTACCTACGTTTACAAGAACGTCCCTAAAAACATTTACCTACAATAAACAATTAGTAGCTAAAACTATTCTGCTCCAAAAACAAAATCGTCAGTAAAAATAATTACCTACGACTATGGTTTAGTAGGTAAAAACCTTAATCTACGAAATATATACGTCGCAAAATCTCATGTACAACGTTTTTGGTTCTCGTTGGTTATATATTTTTCCGACGAATATATTGTGTATCCAAAACCTTTTTGCGACGATTTTGAAAAAACGCCGCGGATATTGTTTTGTTACCCAGATTCAGCGACTATTATGACGACGATTTTGTTTCGTCACCAATTATTATTTCACACAAGTTTTTAATATTTTGCGACCAATAATCTGTTGTAGTCTGCAGAGACTACCATCTCGCATTGGTATAAATTACACCAACTCGATAACCATGAAGACCAAGATCTTTTAAGAGGTTGTACACACTATGAGCTATATTCCGAACTTCTGCCTTGTCACATTTCTTGTCCTTCAAAATCTCCATGATACTAATAAACCCTGGTGAGTTAAAAACAGTCTCGGAATAAATCTTATCACTGAAAAGATGAATGTCAACCCCAAGGCGCAGGTGAGCTGGTAAAGGGTTCTCCTGGTTTAAGTGAGGTCGTGGGTTCAAACCCTCCTCATGTATGCAGCCGTTTAAAACTTGGGGCCAGAGCTTTGCCTCCCGCAAGGGACCTACCCGGCTCGAGCGGGGATTAGTCTGGGATGTGGACATGGCTTAAAGGTGCCGCCCATAGTTGGGACCCGCCCAGGACACCTCGTGGGAAACCAAATAAAAAAAATTTTGTAACAAAAGAAAGCACAATTCATAATAAGGGAAAGATAAGCTTTTATCTTTATTTCCTAATAACAAATCAATAAACATTTGATGGACAATATATAAGACTGAGACAACCAACTGAATATAAAAAAAATAACAACTCCTTACTTTACTAACAACAAATGATAATTAGATCAGAAAATAAATCAAAATAATCATAGCCATATTAAATTGAATATTAACATTTCTCCCCTTAATTCTATAGGAATTGAGCTCCTATCATTGACTTAAATTTCTTGCACTTTTCTTCAACCAAAGCTTTTGCAAAGATGTTTGCAAGTTATAGTAGAAAAATAACTCAGTACTATCTCCTCCTTTCACTAACTCTTAAACGAAATGGAACCGAGTCTTAATGTGCTTTGGATTCTTAAACATTGAAATTGCAGACTTGTCGCAATAAATTACTCTATGTTCTATTTGTTAGTGCTTCAAATCTTCCAAAATTCTTCTCATCTAAATGGCGTGACATGCAATAGATATTGTTGCTACATTCAGCTTCTGTAATTAACAAGGTTGTACAATTCTACTTCTTTGAAATTTATAGGATAGCTTTAGACCTAAGGCTACTTATGAATTCTATAGTGCTCTTTAGATGATTTGCATAAATTGCCTAATCACTATCTATGAAAGAAACAAGATTATTCGCTTCTCCCTTCTTGTACATAATGTCAAAAATATGATTTTTTTTTTGAATTCGAGGAAACCTCACAAGCGGACCAAACAGGCTCACCTCTCAGAAGGTCAAGTGGCTACACCCCAGCAGAGGGCCAAGCGGCTACATCCCATCACAGTGAGTCTCACTAGTTCTTCATCCATAGATAAAACCCCGGCTGCTCTAGGCTCTTACAAGAGGGGCTAACAAGAAATTGAACCTGGGACCTAACCGAAGCCAAGTCCCGCTCTCAACTATCTAGCCACACCTCTTGAGGGCCAAAAAATATATATATGATGTTGCTTGAATGTATCTGAGAATTCTCTTGGCTGCTCCAAAGTGATGTTTATTTGGATTGTGTATAAGCCTAGAAATTATATTATCTCTATTCCATAATCCAGAGATAACTTCTCGTTTACATTCAATGGTGTCTTTGCTGCCTTATAACCCATCGTACCATTATGTTGACAAATAAAAATATCATTCTTATCTTGCACAACTTCTAAACACAAAAAATAATGTAACTCAAATCAAACTTTTCAGAAGTAAGCATCATGGATTTCTTAAATTCATTCAACAATACAATAAAATTTCCAACGTAAATAATATCATCAACATCCAAACACATAATAATGAAATCAACTCCTTCACATTTAACATATAAAGTAGGCTCAAAGAGTGTAATATGCTTCAATTTTACCATGCCAAACTCGTGAAGCTTAAAGAGTGTCTTATACAATTTGTATACCTTTTCTTCTTGTCCTTCGACAACAAAACCTTTAGTCTGCAAAACATAACCAACTTTCACAGTTTTTCCATTAAGAAAACTTAATTTTACATTTAGTTGATATATTGACTAGTTATTGTGAGCAATTAAAGCCAATATTATCTGTACTGTGCAAATTGAGCAATAAAAGCACAAATTTTATTAAAATCAATATAACAAACTCTTGTTCGTAACCTTTAGAACTTAATGGTTGATTAGAAAATGTAATTGAGAAGGGACTTTTTGTATGATTAGTCGATACCCCACTAAAAAATATTAGGTTGTCGAAAGTGAGAAATCAATTAATTGATTCTGTCCAAAAATTAGTCATTGTAACGATTAATTTATATATCTAATAACAATATATAATAATTTATAACTTAAATAAACTATATTTATTTAAATAAGACAAAGCTTATATACACACGATTCTCCCCTCTTCTTGTATGCCTTGTGTAGCAAAATCAGTCTGTCTTACACTTTATTCATGATCACTTTGTTTTTACACATAAGTTAGAATCGGTTATTTTATTACATATTTAGTCTCCATATCGAATTACATTACAATTACAACTTCAAAACTACTTCGTCAACTAACACTACTACTCTGTTTAAACTATTTCGGCATCTACTTCATATGTGGAAATATTTTTTCAATATCTTCGGTAGCTGTAACACCTCCCCTTAAGTTGGAGGTTGGTGCCAATCATACAAACCCAACTTGGAAAGTAGATTGTGAAACATAGGATCAACCAAAGATTTTGTAAAAATAACAGCAAAATGTTGTTTAGAAGAAATATACTGAGGATGTATTAAACCAGCTTTGTATTTGTCCCGAATAATATGACAATCTATTTCAAATGCTTCATGATCTGTTAATGAAAAACAAGATCAACAATAATATGTAAAGCCGCTTAATTATCACACTATAAAGAGATTGGTAATTGAGTAGGAATCTGAAAATCATATAAAAGATAAGTAATCCACTGTAATTCACAAATTGTTGCTTGCATGCTATGATATTCATCTTCAACAGGAGATTTTGATATTGTAAATTGTTTTTTCATTTTCTAAGAGATCAAAAATGAACCAAGGAAAACACAATAACCTATAAGGAAAACACAATCAACATCACAATATGCTGAAATATGGAAAGAAGACGATTCAAGATAAAATATTCCTTTTGAAGGGCAACCTTTCAGTTATTTTAAAACATGTAAAGTAGTTTTCTGGTGAAGAACAGTAAGAGACTGAACATATTGGCTCAATTGTCGTACTAAATGTGTAATATTAGGCCAATTAAATGCTAAATATAATAAACGGCCAACCAATCTTCGATATGACGTTGAATCTGTAAGTAACAGGGCATCTTTAACATGAAATTTGTATGTCTTTGTAAGAGGAATTTGTCTAGCCTTTGTACCTAGGAGACCAAAATCTTCTAAAATATCAAGAATATATTTTCTCTAAGTAATATACATTCCTTTAGATGATCGAGCAATCTCTAAACCAAGGAAGTATTTTGCAGAGCCTAAATCTTTGATAGTAAATTGTTGATGAAGAAATTGTTTGGCAACAAAAATATCATCTTCCAAAGCACCTGTGAGAAGAATATCATCTACATAGCAATTAGAACTAAAAAAGTTTGACCTGTTCTTTTGATATATAAACAATTGTCATGAGTAGATTGACGTAAGTCAAATTGATGAAGACTTAGAGAAAACTCTTGATTCCACTATCTCAATGCCTGTTTAAGTCCATATAATGATTTTTCTTAATATGCAACGTTTTCCACCAAGTTTTTTTGTATAACTTGGTGGGGACTCCATATAAATTTCTTCATCTAAATATCCATGTAAAAACACATTGTTGATATATAGTTGATGTAAATGCCACGTCTTCTCTACTACAATAGCTAGGAATGTTTTGACTGTCACCACTTTAGCAACAAGTAAAAAAAGCTATCATAATAATCTTCCCCTTAAGCTATCATAATAATCTTCCCCTTCTATTTGATGAAAACCTCTCACTACTAATCGAGCTTTGTTTCTATCCACTGTTCCATCATTTTTGTATTTAACCTTGAATACTTATTTATTGCCTATTGCCCTCTTGCTAGGAGGTAAATCAGTTAACATTCGTGTCTGATTTTTTTTCTAAGTCTTGTAACTCATCCTGCATCGCTTTTTGTCAATTCTCATTTTTTCTAGCTTGATAATATGAACTTTGTTCTTTAATATTTGACATATTTTCCAAAAATGAAATGTATGTAGTAAATAGTGTGGAGATTATTGATGAGTGCTCACAACATATTTAGCTAATAAGGAAGACTGTGTTGAATTTGAAACAAAATCTTTCATCCATAAGGGTTTTTGCTTTGGTCTGACACTTTTCCTGGTAGGAAGTTTATCATTGTTTAATGTTGAATTTGGAGTTTTAGTATGAGCAAGTGTTGTATGGTTTAAGGAAGAATCAGGTTTAGGAACAAAAACAAGGATTAGTTTGAGAAACATTATTAGAATCGAAATGATAAAAAAGAGCAATTAGAACATCTAAATTTGGGCAAATTACAAGTACAGGAATACTAGTACATCTGCAACAATGTTTTGATATGGAAAGATATTTTTATAAAAGATGACATCCTTGGAAATAACAATCTTTTGTAATTCCAGATCATGCAACTTATACACTTTTTGTCCAACCGAATAACTAATGAAAATAGTTTTGAAGGCTCTAGGTTCAAACTTATCTTTGTGAGGAAATGTATTTGAGGCAAAATATAAATAGCCAAAGGTTTTGAGAAAGGAATAATCTGTTTCTCTGTGAAAGAGAATTTGATAAAGAGTTTTACAGGGCATAACTAATGAAGGAAGTCTATTTATGATACAGGTGGCTGTGAGAATGACTTCACCTCAAAAATGAATTGGAACATATGATTGAAACAACAAAAGACCTTATAACTTGAAACAAATGTCTTTTTTTTCATTCTATAACTCTATTATGTTAAGGGGTATAAACATATGTTTTCTAATGAATAATGCCTAAAGTAGACAATAAAGATGTACAAGATATACCAATAAATTATGTACCATTGTTTATCCTTATGGTTTTAATAGATATGTAAAACTAGTTCTTGACTAGGTTGAAGAAGGTGTGAAGTATTTGAATGGTTTGGTGTTTATGCTTAAGCAAAAAAAGTCCATGTGTTTATACTAAAATCATCCATAATGGTCAAACAATAATGGTTTCTATTGATTGAAGCATGTTTGTAAAGACCCCATAATCAACATGAACAAGTTCAAAACATTTGATTGAATGAATGTACTAGTTTAGAAAGGTTGTCTGCTCTGTTTGGACAAATGACAAGCCTCACATGGATATTTCCTTTCAATTAAATGATCATTTATTCCATTCAAATGCTTCATTACATTCATAGATGGATGTTTTAATCGCTGATGCCAAGGATCAATGGTATTTATAAAGTTAACATAGAGACTTCGAAACAATTTTAAGTATTACTGTTTTATGGTTTCAGGATGATAAAAGCTGGAATCTAGAATATACAATTGTCCTATCACTTTCCCTACCACAAGAACTTCACCAGTCAATATGTCCTATATTATGCAGAAAATAAGTTGCAAGTTAATCTTCCATTTAGCTGAACATCACCTATATGATGAACAAGCTTAATGGATCCATCTGGTAAATGAACATGTGTACAATCATTCATGAAAGAAGGGTTTTTTTATAATCAATTTCAGGTCTACACACATGTGGTTCGAGGCTCTTATGTTAACTATTTAAGAGCCAAACTCAATTAACTCAAGTGAACTAAGAATATGATTAAGACCTATACCTGCAAAATCATCAAAGTATGAGAAATTCACTGTATGTTTTTCAGCTCCTACTTTTCCTTTTCCTTTAAAGAACTTGTCAATTTCTTGTTGTATCATAACTAAAATATTTGATTTCCAGTCTCCATTTAAGATTGCTCCATTTACTTCATTGGCTTCCTTAACCAGATTCACATATGACTTCTGTCCTTCTTCATTCTTCTTTTCTTTTAATCCCCTAAACCACTCTGGATGTCTATGAATTTTGAAACAAGTTTCTTTTGCATGTCTATGCATGTTACAATAATTACAATGTAACTTTAATTTATCGAATGATTCTTTTCTCTTCGTCACAGGTTTTCCTGAACCTATTCATTCTTTTTTTGCTTCCTTGTGATCTGATCATCATTGTATTCCCTACTGCATCTGTGAAATTTATGCTTGCTTCCCTTTGTCTCAACTCTTAACACCATTGAATATGCTTTGTTTACACTAGGCAATGAACCCATAATCAAAATCTGAATTCTCACACAATCATAAATTTCATTCAAAACCATCAAAAATTGCATTAAATTGTTTTAAGATTCAAGTTTTGCAATTTGTTTCCCTACTCCACATTTACATCGAGGAAGTGATGTTAAGTAGGTTAATGCATCCCACAGTTTCTTCAATTTTGTGAAATATTTAGCTACAGATAAATTTTCTTGAGATATTGAACTTACCTCTCTTTGAATGTGGTATAGCAATGGACCATTACATTCTTCATATCTTTCCTCCAGTTCTTCCCACCATTCCTTTGCAGAAGTTATGTACAATGATGCTTTAATAATATCATTTGAAATCAAATTCAAGATCCATAAAGTCACCATGCAATCCACTCTGCACCAATATTCAAAATCTGGTGATTCATCTTGTGGCTTCTCACTGAAAAAAAACTAGAAAGATCGTCCAAGTCGGCAACTTGGACAATCTGGAGACTTCCTTGCAACTTGTCCAAGTTGCAAGGGTCGGTGATGGATTGCCTATAAATATAGGCAATCCAA
>JANKOE010000003.1:35848157-35864161 GCA_026284465.1 Erythroxylum citrifolium
TAATTAAATACTAACACTAATCATGCTTAATTAAGCTAATCATGCTTAATTAACATAAAAGAAGTTCGGGGCTAACAGAACGTGAGGTTTGGGAAGGAAAGCTACAACTTGATTCATAATTGCACGTAGTTTTCATGTACACCCCTTACTATTAATGAATTATAGCATCTGAATGATGTCTTTGACAACTCTTAAACGTGAAAAGCTTCACATGTCAAACGCCCTGCTTCACTTGCCTTCGTATTTCCATCTTATGATATGATTTGTGCCCTTTAAAATTTGTGTTGTCCCTTCTACGTGAGTTTGGATGCTAAACATCACTTTCTTACATGGAAAATGTGACTTCAGCATGCATCTAATGTTGAACCGCATTCAAGTCTCAGGTCTTGAATTTAGTATGTTGTCATTATAATTTCGCTTTTGGTTTATAAAGTAGAGAGTGAACTGCACAACATTCCTGCTAGTTTATGAACGCACGTTAATTTCTCTACTTACTTAAAAATGTCATTCAATATTGATGATTTTGACGTTTTATCTAGTTATTTATCTACTCAACCTAAATCTTTATACCAAAGGTCACTTTGAGAGTAATGAAATTTTCAAAACATTTTTGACCATATTGGCTAAAATTGTAATATACAAACTGCTAGTAACTATGGATGCCGTCAGGCCAAAGGCTTGTAAATTTGATTCACGTACATATTTAACTGTGGCTCCTCTAAGTTGTTTAAATTTGTTTGTCTAATGCTTTTCTACCAAACCTGTAAATGGATTCATTGCATTAAAAGAGATGATTCTGAACATATAATAAAACTTTTAGCTGGTGGGTTTAGTTAATGCAAGCTTTTCCCATTTGAAGATAACGGGCATATCGAAACAAAAAATAAATAATAAAAAGGGATAACTAGCAGGGATTTCAGATATGACATCATACCAAACTGAGTCTTAAATTGAACAATGTATTGTAGTAGCTATGATTGTGTAGATTTTAAGTTTCATATCTTGTATACTGTTGATAAATAAAGTTTGCGTATAAGAAAACATCAAGAATATGGAAGGCTTCAACAAAGGTTTTCCAAAGAGCTAGATGGAAGTTTACAAGAATTAAACGTAGCACTTGAGGCTGTACTGGGTCCATAGCGAGTTCATGGGCTTTGATCTTTATTACATGGAAAGGATGCCAAAAAGCAGGTCTTTTGGAGAATGAGACCCAAAAGTTTTCTTTGCCTCGGGTCCAATAGATAGGAAAAAGCTGCAAGAAACCAAATTTTATGCTACTTGTGTCTTAAGTTAAAACAGTTCCTATTGTAGCATAATCATTAATCGGACATATATACTTCTATGAAGACACTCCAGCAATTGAGTTATCTGGGAGATGAAATCAATAGCAATTGGTTGCCAAATCGTCTGTTATTCACAAATTGGTAATTTCTTAAAGATGTATGCAGTCTGAAACCAAAAATGTGTACATTGGTCAAAGAAGAGCTCTTAAAGTTATCACTGATGGCATTAATTCAGCAATTTAGACACTTTTATATGCAGTCCTTTTGGTGCTTTAACTCTAGGGAACTTCAGAATTTCTTCTCCTCCAACTTCCTCCCAACTGCCAATTTTGAAAAAGTATGATTCACAAATACTACAAAAGAGAAGAATACTAATGAGAAGAATCTTGTGTAGCTAACCTGTATTTCGTCAGAAAATAATGAAGAAAAATGGCAATCTTGACTATGCCCAATTCCTTTCCAGGACACAGCCTGGTTCCTCCCCCGAACAGGAAGCAGTAGTCGTGAGACTCCAATTTTTTATCCTGTCGTGATACCATATTTCAGCTTTAAGCACGTACAAGAGAACTAACTATTCCACCTAGTGGCTCAGAATGAGAGCATATCAAATTTTTTTTTTTTGATAGTCTTTTTGATTAACCCCAAAAACTAGATCTACAAGTCACGTACCTCCAACCATCTCCATGGACTAAAGGTGAAAGGGTCTGGATAGAGGAAGAGGTCATAGTTAATCTCCCTTGTATAAACATATATTCTCCATCCTTTTGGAATGATAAATCCTGAAAAAATCAATCCAAGTCTCAGCTTTTTGCTACAACGCTCAAACTTAATTGATTTGTTAGTAGCAGCAAGAAATATGTTAACGTACCGTCCAAATCAATATCTTCCATTGTTTTCCTCAGTACTCCATTAACAACTGTGGCCAATCTTGAAGTTTCAAAGATTACCTGCACCATTGCAATCATTAACATGTTTAGATCATATTACCAATATTCTTAAACGGAAAAGCTTCAAAACCATGTGCTGATCCTATTTAAACTTACAGCGCGCGTAATCCTCATGGACTTGTAGTCATCCCAGTCAATCGGGTCATATTCATTTTTTCTTTTTCGGATGGCATGATGCTCTTTCTGGTTGTATTTAGAAACGTCGTTAGCGTTCTCGAGAATGTACGATGACGATACAGTTTGTGAAACTTGAATGTCAGTAAATATGACTCACTCTGATTTCTAGAAGTGCTCTAGGATGGTCATATAGATACTTGAGGGCCATCATTGTTGTAGTTGACACTGTTTCATATCCTGAGTACAGGATTGTAACGATTTGATCGTATATTTGGAGATCGGTCAACCGGTATTTACCATCCTGATTCATGAGATCGCCAAGAATGTCACTTTGAACTTTTGGAGAAGCTCTTCTTGATTCAACAAGTTGTTTCAAGAACTTCATTACTTCTTTTCTTCCCTGTAAAGGAAGTCAGCTCCATATGAAGTTTTCTGAAATTTGTTTTATTTAAACGAAAAGATAGCAAATGTTCTGTCAGGATTAGAGATTAAGTTTTCAATGAAAAACCTGTAAGCCCTTGTGGTAGATTGTGCCTGGAATGTTGATTGGCAGAGACAATACACCTGCCACCAGTTTATCAAACGACCTTTTGAAGTTCTTTTTAACCAAATTTGATTGATCTTCACCGAGAATCTGGTCGAGAGCCACTACAAATGCCATCTGGGAGTGAACATAAAATAGAAGAAAATGGAAGGGTTAAAAAAAAAGATTGAAAAAATCCTGTAAATTTAGAGCATATGTTTTCTCTTTGCACTTGTTCATCTTTATTTGTTTAAACGTCACTGTCATTGGGCCATTGATGAAATCTAGTGCACATCAAATGTGTGACCTAGAGCTACCTATCATCTCTTTGGATCGTTGCACTTCTTCCACAGTAGGTGATTCTTGCTGGCATTGGCCATGAAAACTAGTTGTGACTCATACTAGAGACAATAGAGATCCACAAGGCATAGTTTTATGTATTCTTTTCCTTTCAAATTGTTTTCTGCTTTTTTGTCTGATTTCAGCTATAAAGATAGAACATATGATAGAGACATCAAAACGGTGAAATAGATTGTTTCGCATTCCCATGAGGACTAGGACTTGTAAACTACAGGAGACAGGAACACAGATTGAGACATCTAAACTTGAGTTTTGGAATCAATACCTCTTCAGTTTTTTCCTGGATATCAATGGTTTTCTCTTCCCAGTTTGCAGTAAATGATCTCATAGACTTGTCTACCTTCATCAACAGATCGTCTTTGATTACTGAATGGCCAACAAGAGATAAGAGTGACCCTCGAAGGTACTTGTGCGCAGAACCATGAACTGCTGCAATGTTGGTTGCGCCTAGTACATCCAAGGTAGACTGTGGATAGCCAGGAACAAGTCCTTTCGATTCATTCATAAGAATGAATCTATTGAGCTTCGGATCCATGGAAATAATTGTAGGAGAGCCCAATATGTGTGTCTGGAAGAAACTTCCATATCTGTCAGGAACAGGCAATCGTATAACAATTATCACATACTCTCTACCATTTAAGTTTTACCTATAATTAGAAGTATACCGCTTAAAACAAACACGCAAGGAAGATGAATGTTAAGACTAAGAGATAGGCATGATGCATTTTTATGTTGTCTCATAGGAGACTTCTATTACTGTCGAACCTGAGATAGAACTGTCATCTCCCTGTAAAATGTGTAGTCTGCTTTTCCAATGGAACTGCTGTTTTTTCCGAATGTAATAAATACTTGGTAGGCTCCAAAAAGAATTTTCTTTGCTACAGAGTCAACTTTTCTGTTTATAAAAGAAAATTCATTTTCTACCTCAACTAGTCATCATACAGTATAAAGAACTGACAGAAGCTGAAGTGCTCTCTTCGTTTCTTTAATTTAATAGCGATAGTAATTCAAAAGCACTTTTTTTAGTGAACAAGAAACCATTTTTGCATGTCAATCAACTCTACTGTAAAGAGTTGGGAGGTACCAAAAGCTAAATAGAGAAACCATATCCACCATGAAAGAGCTGGAAACTTGAAGGGTGAAAGTAAGAAGATAACGTTCTAACAAGAGAAAACAAGTAAAAGGAAAACAATACACGAAAGAAAAGTATCCGCACCTCGCTCTCCGTCTCTTCATGAAATCGGGTCCATACTTGAGAAATTCTATTGTCTCGCCAAAAACTGGCCACCCCATTGTTCCTGGAGGCAGCCCTTTTCTTCTATACCTCATGTCGTTCCATTTCAAGATCAGAGCAAAGAAGATACAGAGAGCTGAAACCAGGCCACAAGCCAACAACCCGAACGCAGCCATTGACGAGCTGGCTCACTTTCAGTGAATTGCAGTGGTTTCTTCAGTGCTTTGTTAGGCTTTATAGGCCTGCTAGGGGTGATGTATTGAGGAAGTGGAGAGGCAGACAAATGCTAAATAGGCGAGACCATGCGCCAAACTGGATAGCTATTGCTGTCAAATTTTAGCAACAAATAATCTGAACGATATTTCAATTTGTTTTTTGGATATTGTTTAATTTGACTGAAGAAAGAGTCTAATTAATGTCTTACTTTGTATGCTGTTGTGCAATTTCATGCGATGAAATGTAGTTTATGATTTTGGTCAAATATCTGGATACTTATATTTGGGAAAATGTGATTGGAGTTACTAAACATGACAGAATTGTAGATTTTATCAATTAATGAATTCAATTCTGTTAGGAAGCTTATTTCCTTCAATGATTGTCTAGACGTTACTCATTCTCCTTGAACCGGTTAAAACGTCAGGTTTGTTTTGTGTCTAGATAAAGATAATGCATTATCCTTAAAAGACTAATTTTTAGGGTATGATCAATAGCATACCAATTTTTCTTTATCCCACTGACTAATGAAAACAGCAATTTATTCTCTTGTATGTACGCTAACATATATATTTTCCAAGCTTTCAAGGCAAAATTGAATAGAATAGTCGTATTAACACTGAAAAAAGCTAATTTCATGTTCAAACTTTTTGGTCAATCAAGATTTACTTGTTGCTGATTCTATTAGAGGATGAGAGGTTAGAGCCTATAATACTCTCATAACGGTTTCCAATAAACTTAACTGAAAATACTAACTATAATCAGTGTTTTGAAAATCGGATCGAATCGGAGAACCGGTGATCCGGAGTATGAAACGGTCCGGTTTAGCCCGTATTTTTTGTAAATAATTGACCCGTTCATTTTACGATCGGACCGATAAAAACTGCTGAGCCGGTGAAAGAAAGGACCGGCCGATCCATTTAAAATACCTTGATTTTGATGATTTCAACTTAAATGAATATTATGATTAGTGATTTTTTTTAATCTTTTTGATGAAATAAGACTAGTAAGCTTTGTTATCTTATTTTGTGTTGTGTTGGTGAACTTAAAAAAAAAACTTGTATATTTTGAAGTTTGAAGATTTAAGTTAACTGGTTCGATCACTGTTGAATTCCAGTTGAACTATTGACTCTTGAATCAGTTGTTTGTTCGGTTCAGTCACCGGTCCGATTTTTAAAACATTGAGTCTAATTAACAACTTGTTTTTACTTAAGTATACATTTGATTTATGACGATAATCCTTAAGTAGTACTATTATGGTAAACAACTTGTTTTACTTAATTTAACTTATTGAAGTTTATGCATTGTTCTCACATTATAAAAATTGTTTTTATAGGTTAATTAGTGATAATTCATAACTATATTATGCTATCCAGAAACATACATGCGTATGTAAATAGGAAAAGGACTCTCGTCTAAGTCAATTATGGGAACAGTTAAGTTGAAAGTATTATTGTACAAATTCGAGATATTTTTCCCTTTCTTGACAAAAGACTTCAAGTATCCATCGATAATCTCAACTCCACCAAACAATTCTCTTTTAAGTATTAATTTAAAATAGATCAATTTTGCTTAAAATCTTTACTTGCGTTATTAACCTAATTACTAACATTATTTAATGAATTGCATTCTTTTTTTTACTCTCTATAACTTATGGTCACCACATTCCTTTATTTATATAAGTAATTGATATTAACTATATGATTTAAATTAGTCATTAATGATAAGGTGTAGTAATTTATAATTAATTTTAACTAAATAAATATAAATTATTAAATAATGATAAGGTGTACTAGTCTTCTAATTATTTGGAATACTAATAAATCCGGTTTTAAAAATTGTTATATATGCAAATTACTCAAATAGTGGATGGAGACAAATTTTAAATAAAATAGAATTTTTTGTTGGTAGCAAGTAAGTCGAAAGAAATTGATCATATTTTGCTTGAATAATATCTTGTTGTTGACAATCACAACTTTTTTCATTCAAATATTTAGCATATAAAAGTTAATATTTGATTTACAATCTCTTAATATGTATCTCTCTTCTGCTTTTACTCTCTGATTCTCCTCTAGGCTCTCCTTCTGTGGCCCTCTTGTATTTTGAATTCTTCACCTTTAGTTGGTTTTGTTATTTTTGATTATCTTTGTGTTTCTTTCTGATTCACCTCCTTACTTTTCAATTCCTTTCTCATTTGAAGATTTAATGCTTACTTTTTTCTCTCTTCGTTCTATACTAATTGCTAGAGTTATTAGTATATCGATTCTTTTGTCTTTCTCCCATTTCCCTTGCTTCTCTTCCCATTTTTCTTCTCTTGTTTCTCTTTCTGTTATCTTTTTATTGAACTAAAGGAGGTTCTAATAAAAGGTTCGATAATAACAAAATATAAGTACTACTAACAAGTTCTTAATGATGTTGATGAGAAGGAATATGAGAACAAGATATTATTTTGCAATCTTCAAGATCAAGATCAAGATCAAGTCAAGAAATAGATCAAGAAACATCAAGATTATTTCATGTAATACTTACTACAGGCTCATCTTGATCATCTTTGATAATTGAAGAGGCTTACCATGCATAAACATTTAATCTTTTTTCATTACATAAGTCCTTACATTCATCAAGAGAAATTGAACCTTTTGATTTTAATATAAAGACTTTTAATCTTTCAAATAATCTTTGGGGAATATTTGGAAAGTATTTTAATCATATTTGGATTAAACAAATTGGTTTTAAGCATTTGAAAATGTTAAAATCATGTTTTAGGTGATTGGTTAACCTATGTAGGTTAATGATTGACTAATATAGGTTAAAGTAACTAAAATTGATGTGTTGAGAGTTTGTAGCAATATTGGTTGATGTATTGGTCAACCAATTTGCTATATTAGTCGACCAATATGTGCAATAGACAACCAATGTTTCAACGACTATTGAGTATAAAGCCTTTAATGCATACTAGTTGACTAGTATGTTACATTGGTTAATTAATGCATCAAATATTATCATTGTAACAGCTAGTTCTTGGCTCCAACGACTATTTTGTGTCCCGAAACAATATAAATTGGTGTTTTCTAATTGGTTTTAGCATCAACAATCTTTTCAAATGTTCTACACACACATTTTAAAGTTTTTCTCAATCATTTGAGAATTTATTAACTCATTTTAATTGTGTGAGCCTTTTGTGATTACCATAACATTAGAGTTAGAAACTTTTAGTTGAAAGTTGGTTGTTAGGTTTGAGATCATTGTATTAGGGTCATCAAAAGTGATTTGGGATTCCTTTTTATCTTAAAAAAAGATTGAAAACAAAGTTCCTATTTGCCAAAATAAAAGATTTTACAAAGGGTATTCTTTACCTTAAAAGAAGATTTATAGTGGAAATCTAAGATAAGTCTTGAGAGTGGACGTAGGCAATGATTATTTGTCGAACCACTATAAATTGCTTTGCATTTCTCTTCCCTTACTCTTTGTTTTATACTTTAATTCATTTGCTTTTATTCTATATTTGCATTTGTGATAATTTGTGGCACTTTTCATAAAAGTATCAAACATAAGGCAAAATCTTTTAGGTGCTATTAAGGAATAACAAATGGTATAAGATCAGGTCAATTAGGCTAGTACTTCTAACAAAATCCTATATAAAATATCATAATGGCATACTTAGGAGCATCTTCATCATCCTTTAACCAAGAGGGTCAAAACATTAGTAGAGCCCATTTCTTTGATGGAAATGACTATTTTTATTAGAAAATAAGAATGAATTTTTCTTAACGGTCGAAAATGTAGATTTATGGGAAATTGTTTCCAGTAGTCTATTAATTTCCATTAAAATTATAAAAGATAGAAAAGTTCCCAAGTTAGATGAGGAATCGAATCCCTAAGAAAAAAAAGATTAATCTCTTTAAAGGGTGAAGCTATCCACATTTTGTTTTGTTCATTAGGAAGAAATGAATTCAATAGAGTATCTATGTATGAAACAACTCAAAATTCAAGAATGAACAAATCAAAGTTAAGGAAAGCAAAGTTAGTATGCTAACTCATCAATATAAACTATTGCAAATAAAATATGATGAAATCATCTCTAACATGTACATTAGATTTATTAATATTATCAATGCACTCAAAGGTCGTGGTAAGACTTACACTAATGTTAAAACGGTGAGAAATTTGGTTAGTTCATTACCCAAAATATGGGAAGCTAAAGTGACAACCACATAAGAAGCTAAGGACCTAACAACTCTACCATTAAAGGAGCTTCTTAGATCTCTTCTTACATATGAAATGAGACGTAAAGAGATGCAAGAAGAATCAACACTTTTGAAGAAAAAAATTTAACATTTAAAGTCTTAAAGGAATAATCAAGTTACGAGGAACATACATCATTTAGTGGAAGTGATGAAGAAGATATTTCTCTCATCATAAGAAGATTTAAGAAATTCTTAAACAAGAACTCCTTAATAAGAAGGGACTATAAAAGTGATAAGATGGAATCAAAACTCAAATCAAATAATATTATTTGTTTTAAATGTAAGAAACCTGATCACATGAAGTCTCAATGCACTCTCCTTAAGGAAAGTGACAAATATAAAGAAATGACAAGAAGGAGAAGAGGGACAAAGGTAAAAATAAAGCACTCAAGTCCTCCACTTGGAATGATTCAAGTAGCTCTAAAAGTGAAGGAGATGTAACGCGCATGTGTTTCATGGAAAAAGATAATGACTAGGTATTCTCTAACTCTAAATCATATGATAATGATAATAGTGACATTTTGAGATATGATGAACTTGTTGAGAGTTTTAAATTCATGAGCATGAAAATGAAAAAATTTATCCTCTAAACTTAAATAAGCTCAAAAGGATCTAGATACATGTATGAGTGAAAATGAAAATATAAAAAGTTAATTGCATAGTATGAAAACTTCTAAAGGTGTAACCACAATAGATAATCATGAATTAGACAATTTAAAGCATAAGAATGAAAATTGAAAAAGGAAGTTGATTCTTTTATGAACTTTTTGTCCAAATTCACTAAAGGAAGTAAGATATAATCATAGGAATGCTTCTAACACTAACACCACTTTTATCAAAGGAAAGCACTTGCATAGTGAAGAACCAATTCCTAGAATGATAAATGAACATGAAGCATCTATATCTAAGCATACATAACATGTCCACCAGAACTCATATTAGGAGCAAACCTTAAGCTTTCTTATATCATTCATAAGTTAGATCAATAATTCAACAGTCTCAAGGAAAGAATAGGCATAACTTTTATACGAAAACACATGATAACATACAATCACACATATGCCATACTAGGCCCTATACCAAGCACAACTATATGACATATGTTCACACTGCACACAAACATCGTTACAATGGAAGAAACATGGCTCATATATACAATTATACTAGTATTTTGTGTTATTAAAAGAAAGCATTCAATTCATTGCTCAAAGAATAGGTTTTCATGACTTATATGCATATAAAAGGGCAAGAAATGTATATATGCATTAGAAGTATAATGATCATCATCTTACAACTAAATCATGACATGATATCCTACTTTTGTGATAAATATGGACACATTAATAAATTTTATTTTTTAAAACAAATATCAATAAATAAAATTTCAAGCAAGTGGGTTGAAAAGAAGAAGGAGAATAACAATGAAGGACCTAAGTTGATTTAGGTAATTAAGACACATTAAATGAATTATTTTATAGGTCTCTAAGAAGAAGAGGAAAAATGGTATATGGACAGTGGATGCTCAAGGCATATGACCAGTGATGCATATCAATTTTCAACTCTTAGAGACAAAGATGGAGGATTCACTACCTTTGGTGATAATGCCAAGGGAAGATAATTGGCACTAGCAAAAATTAGCGAAAGACCACACAATTATTGATAATGTTCTCTTAGTGGATGGATTGAAGCATAATTTGTTATTATATGACAAAAGCATACAAAGTATGTTTTGAAGAAAGATCATGATTATATCTAAAGTAATTTACAATAGAATTGTATTTTTAGGAAAAAAGAAGGAAACATATATACATTTAATCTTGACAATTTCTCTAACCAAGATATAAACTGTTTAATATCTATTAGTGAAGATGTATGGATTTGGCAAAGGAGACTTGGAGATGCAAGCATAGAACTCATTCCAACCTAAACTCTAAAGAACTTATAAATGGGCTACCAAAGGTCAAACTTGAGAGAGATAAGACATATAGAGCTTGCCAAATGGGAAAACAAACCAAAAGCTCATTCAAAAGTGAAAAATCAGTAACTTCCACTAGACTCTTACAATTACTCTATATGGATTGGTTTGGATAAACTAGATTTGCCAACTTAGGTGGCAAAATTTATGCTTTTATCATAGTTGATGATTTTAGTAGATTCACTTGGGTCTTTTTCTTTTCTTTAAGAAAGTAAATATATATATTGATTTCAAAAATGATTTAGCTTATAGGAGCCTTACATCAAAATGTCCAAAACTAACTACAAAAGAAGGTAATATGACAAGAGCATTATTTATCTATCTACTTATAAATTTGATCATGTGTGTGATTAAAAACTGAGTAATCATGTTGGACCCCGTTTTCGGAGCCCAACATCCAGAGTCCTAACCAACATTTCCCAAGGGTCATAACCAACATTTCCCAAGGGTGGTGTGCCCACACCAATCAAACACCAAAATTACATCTTGACTTTATCAAAGAAATCGTAGCTCTAAGTCTTTAGTTTATTTTGAAACAGGAATCATCTCAATCGGAGTTTCACAACTCAAGATATACTTAGTGAGCTAAAACATGATCATACCCCAAGCATACTCTCCCAACTGACCTCTCACTTACTCTAATGCAACTTTCTAAAAATAACTCCAAAAGATACAAATTTTCATGGAGAGATAGTGCAAAAAGTTGAGAATCTGTTGCTTCAAGGATCACTTCATTTGGGGGTCGGATGAGGAAGTTATACCCGAAAGAATCGAACATGTTTATACCATCTATCAATTTGTACCTATCTTGGCGTAATTGTCATAACTTTTGCTACAGATTTCAGATTGATTTCGTTTTTGGCTGGCTTGAAAGAGGACTTCACAAACTACAACTCTCATTAAGACTCCGAAGACCAATTCTATCGTCTGGAGGGTAGAAAAATGGAACAGACGATATGATGTCATTTTGAGACGGAAGTGACATCATCAGACGATACAAGGCTGGGAAAATTGCCATGACTTTCCCTACAGATATCAGATTAAGGTGTTGTTTATATGGTTGGAAAGAAGACTTCAAGAGCTATAACTCTTATGAAGACCTTAAAGACAAATTATTTCAGATGAGGGGTCAAAAACAGAATAGAATATATGACATCATTTTGAGACGAAAGTGACATTATCAGACGATACAAGGTTGGGAAAATTGCCATAACTTTCCCTATAGATATAGGATTAAGGTGTTCTTTATATGGTTGGAAATAAGACCTCAAGAGCTACAATGCTTATGAAGACCTCGAAGACAAATTCTTTCATCTGAGAGGTCAAAAATAGAACAGAACGTATGACGTCATTTGACGTCATTAGACAATACAAGGTTGTAAAAATTGCCATAACTTTCACTACAGATATTGGATTAAGGTGTTCTTTATATGATTGGAAAGAAGATTTCAAGAGCTACAACTTTCATGAATGCTCAAAGATAAATTCTATCATTTGAGGGGTAGAAAATGGAACAGAAGATGACAATAAATAGTAATTGAGACGATGAACTGTAACTGAGACGATAGGAATGAACAATAACTGAGACGATGGGTATGAACAATAACTGAGACGATAGGAGTGAACAGTAACTGAGACGATAGGAGTGAATAGTAACTGAAACAATGGGTATGAACAGTAACTGAGACGATAGGAATGAATAGTAATTGAGACAATAGGAATGAACAGTAACTAAGGCGATATGAATGAACAGTAACTGAGACGATGGGTATGAACAGTAACTGAGACGATACTAAATCACTTTCTACGCTCTTCAGAATATCTCCCCTCATAAGGACCATAACTTTTGGCTCAGATGTCCGAAAATTTCATGCTATATACCGTTGGAAAGATAAAAGAAAGATCTACAACTTCTTAGAAGATAGCTTTGCCTAAATCAGCCCAAATCAACCCAGAAATTTTCCTGAAGTTAGTACACGAATTTTCCCCCTTATGTAACCTTGCGAATCATGGAAGAAAACAAAATCATATATCAGTAGCATCAAAAGATCATAGTTTTTTTACAAGGCTTTAGTGGGCATATCAAGCCCTAAAACATCAATGTTTCAAAAATCTCAAATACAAAAGATACTTGAACAATAAACTACTCAAAATGCAACTAAAGCCTTGGTTTCAAGAATAGCTTGAAATACAACAACATTTCAAAAGTGGAGTGATGCCTTTGGCCCTTGACTACTCAATCTCTTACTCTTCACCTACTTATGGGGAGGAAAGTGGAGGTGAGTTTGAAGCCCGTGGGTAATAATTTTACAGGTTGCAACAAGCAAAAACATTTTTAATACATCTTCAATGTAGATTTTTTTTTGTATATGCAGAATCATGGATGCATTACTCCTATCAACTTATCATGAACACATAAATACATCAAATGGTTTGGGTAAGTCCAAAACATGAATTCTTGAGGGAGTCCTTGAGGGAGCTCTATGCCACTAGCGGGTAGGCGAAAGAAGCCTGTACTTGGGTCAACGTGCATGTGACGGTTCTTGAGGGACTACCACAAACCCACATAACACATAGAATTTCAAAATCTTGTAAGCTTGATGCCCACAAAGGCACATTCTCTTGAAAACTTGCTTTTCATAAGCTTGTTATATCTTAAAAACCATTTCTAAAAGTATGGTTTCATGATCATGCATCATTTCAAAGAATCATTTTAATAAAAACAACTTTTCATGTATCATCCCACAAATTATGTATGAGCATGTAGAAAAATCTTGCAGCACTTAACAACATTAAATGCACATGAATGAGGTGGTTGCAAAATTAATTACTGCCATTTACTGACATAAACCTTTATTAGCTTATCGCCTAGCTATAAAAGTGAAACCCACCTTGAAGTCCTTGACTATGGCTTGTTCGAAAATGCCTCTCCTCTTGCTCCTCTTGTCCTTCTTGATTTTCTTCAACATTGACAAAACCCCAAATCAAAAAGATTCAAATTGAAAAACCCAAAGAATCACATGCATGAAATTGATCCTGGAATACTTATACCCATACCTTTCCTAAGCTTTTTGAACTAAAAACCCTTCAAAACTCCAAAAGATTAAAATCCACTTACCTTAAATCTTCACCAAACAATGATTTTCTTGGCTCCAATGGAAGCTCTAATCTTCCTCTTTCTTTTTCCCTTCTTGATCATTCTCAAATCCCTCTTGAAGGTTAAGAAAAATCAAAACCTATCTTGCTCTTCTTTCTTTCCCTAAACTCACAAAACTCTCTCCCTTCTTTCTTCAATGTCATTTTTCTCTCTCTTCCAAAAGTAAGACACCCCATCTTCTTATCTTTTACACCATTAATGATTGCATAAAATCCCTTTTGCCCTTACTTTAATGCCTTATGGTTTTTAAACTTAAGTGACTTACCAAAATTGGCCTTACACTCTCCCACTACTCTAATAGTTCAAAACCCTTAGCCCATGTCATATTATCTAACGTACATTAATATGCTAATCAATTCCAATATAAATAATCTAGCAAGACTCCAAAATTTGTCTCATCATACTTATAATTAAAAAAAATTAGGGGCCAACACTCAATGGGTGATTTCCATGAGGAAGTAGCTTGCTTACGAGTGTCTTTAGAAGAAGACCTCAAGTCACTTCGCATTAAGACACAACGAATGTTCTCTAAGATTATGAAGCATCTACGGTGAACATTTTTTTTAATAAAAAATAGGGGGAGAAGGAAAGAAGAGAAAGATAGGGGGAGAAGAGAAGAGAGGGAGAAGAGAAGAGAAGGAGAAGAGAAGAGCAGAAAAAGAAGATAATATAGCTTACAAATTTTTTCAATTGTATATCTTCTTATAAATAATACTCAAATATCTTTCTAAAATTATGATTATTTGTTATCATCAAAAAGGGAGAGATTGTTAAGTCAAAATGACTTCACATCTAATAATTTTGGTGACAATCAAATAATAATATTATTAGAAATTATATGTGTGTTAAGTGTGAAGGAAACTAAAAAGGAAGCAAAAGTAAGAAGGCAGCGGAAACTAAGAAGGAAGCGAAAACTAAGAAGGAAGCAGAAAACTAAGAAGGAAGTGAAAACTAAGAAAGAAGTGGAAAGTAAGAAGATATGAAGATAAAGATCCGATAGTACATCGGATGGTTAATCAGTTTGAGTTAGTTATAGAACTCAACTAAATAACGGTTTCTGCAAAGAAACAAGAATCAATAAACAAGAAGCAAGAAGCAGTTGGAGACGAAGGCTGTAAATACAAGTCAAAGTCGAAGACTAAAAAAGTTAGTGATTTGAGTTAGTGATTTTAAGTTTTTGAACTTTAGCAAAACACTGTATTTGTTGTGCAAAACACTAGAGCTATCATTACTGTACGAAGCTCGCAATATCTTTCTTGTAATAGAGAGGAAAAGCTAAGAGCCTAAAGAGGCTAAGTGAGCAAAAATAATACTTAGTCTAAGAGACCTGAAGAGGTTATGTAGAGAAAGAATACTTGTACAGTTTGAGAAGAATAGTGAAATCTCATAAGGATTCTGAGGACTGGATGTAGCCCACAGTTTGGGGTGAACCAGGATAAAATTGTTGTGTCTACTCTCTAACTCTTTACATTTAATTTCTATTGTTCATATACAAGTATATAGAAGTTAATTGCAATTTAATCTTGAAGATAATCTCATATAACAATTATGATATTCACATAGTGACTTTGAAACAGTTAGTTTTGAAAGAATATCAAAGGGGATTGTATTTACAGAAAAAGAATACACAATTCAACCCCCCCCCCCCTTTCTTGTGCATTTTGTATATTGTTGATAAGGACTATACTAACAAGTGATTTACTTCACCTTCTACCCTTCCTTATATGCCTTGTAACTTAAATGCTTAAGTGACTTGCTAATTTTACCCCTTATGCAATCTTATCACCTTTACACTAAAATTCGAGAAAAAGATCCAATTGTATGGGAAATACTTCAAGAAGTTATGCAGGGGCATCCTGTACTGATGAATGGAGCGCCTACTCTGCATAGATTAGGGATCCAGGCATTCCAACCCATTTTAGTGGAAGGGCGTGCTATTTGTTTACAT
>JANKOE010000003.1:35957561-35980970 GCA_026284465.1 Erythroxylum citrifolium
ACCTGGATCCTGGGTTCGGGAAAGTCCCGGTGACAAAAAAGTTTTATTTTCCGCACCTGGTACATGTGATGTACCTCCCGGGATTTTCCTACAGTTTTATATTAGTTTCATAAGAATCCTTATTAATTTTTGCATACTTTTTGTTTTGTTAGTGTGTTTTATTTAATTAGCTTAAGGTTGAGTGAAAGTTTTAAAATTTTCAAGAAATTAGAAGTTCACAGGGTCGCGAACATGCCCACATCCACCAAAATTAAGTAATTTTATGGAAAATATGGTCTCAATGACTTACAAGGTCATTGGACATGCTTATGTCCGTATTTGCAAGTTTTTCTAAGATTTTCCACATAGGCTCAAAGACTTGCACGGTTGCTAAGACATGTTTGTGTCATATATATTGTCTGAGCGCATCACATGAGATGCTCATCCAATCGTACACGGTCCTAGTGTGATACACGATTTCAGACATGATCGTATACTTTGACCATGCTCGGCAACAATTCTTTAAAATCCTACAATGCCTCATTTTCTTTACTTTCTTGTTCTTCTCCACCTCTCTTCCCTCTATGCTACTTCTCCTCCTCGACCTAACTTAGGTTTTTCATGTCATTTGTGACCAACAATCTCATCATTATTGTTTTTTTCTTTGATTTATATTTGGATTTTGGGTGATTCTTATGTTTAAGGTTTAGAATTCCCCCAAATCGCTAGGTTTATCCATTTTGTTGCCATGTAAGGTATGTTTCCCCCAATTCCTTCTTGTTTTGCAATTTCAATTTATACTTTCCCTTATGGATTATTTCATTTAATTATTAAATGAAAATGTAATTTGGTGAAATTCAAACTGTGATTTTTACTTTTGCTCACTATATTATGTTAATTTCATTGTGCTTCATTAGATTTTCTATTAATTGTGTTCACTTTTCAGTTAGTTGTTTTTTATTTAATTAATTTTATGCATATTCCATGTCTGGTATGATTTAGGTTTTAATTGTTCTTATAGTATTCATATAGTATCTTTTTTGTTCTCAATCTTAGAAATTGTCAATTTAGTCTCATTTTGTTATCGCATGTTTAATTATGTTTCTAATTTTGCAATTAGGATAATTTTCTATTTATTTCATTATTTTTCGTTCAATTTAATTTTTAATTGTGTTCGTTACCGCAATTGCATAATTAATGTTGAATTCACTAATTAAGTGTGAGGAAATTTGCTATTTAGTATTTCTATTCATTACTTTCTCACATTCCATTTCACTTAATGCACAATGACATAAAAGGAAGCAGTGCAACAAAAAAGGGAAAAGGACAAAGCTACGCAAGTGATAAAGAGGTGAAGGGTCTTCTAGAGACCAAGTTGTACCCCTTTCTCCATCTGCTTAAAAGGCAGCTCTACATCTAGCATCATGTCACCACATCCTTGAATTTAATGCCAGAACTTATGAAGCACAATTTCCGAGATTGAAGGACAAGAAATTAAAAAACAATAGATGCATTAATTGGGAAGCTTTTGAGTAAGTGGGTTTGGCACAGTAGTTTAAATACTTTTTAAGTGTTGGAGCATAGTCCCAATTTTTTAGATAATGGGCCCACGTATTGGGAACACACACTCAAGTTTTGTTGTACCTTCTTCTCAGAAAAGGGTCACTATAATTGGAGTTGTTCGAAAACAATTCAATTTCGAAGGCTGACTAAGATGACATGGATGAGTTACATTAAGTTTTTCGTGATGATGGGACTATATAAGCAAGACTTCATGGAGCGTTAAGATTATTTAGATCTTCATATGGAATTTCCATAGGAGATAGAGGCTCATAATTTTTAGATCATCTTAAATAAAAAATGAGCACTACGATCCCAGTAAGTCTAAGGCATCTAAATTGAGACACTTTACACTCAGGTACATTCACACTACTCTTAGTCATACATCAATTGGGTGAGGTGATAGCTTTGGAGTTATCAAGAATGTAGATGTTTTATATCTGTGGAGTAGGAGTAAGCAGATGATGATCCATTTAGAGTATGCATTAGCTTAATTTTTTTACATTAGTGTGAGGACAATAAGGTGGAAACAATCTACATTGGGTCATATATGACTCAGTTGGCGAGGAGGATGGGATTCTTCAGTAAATTACCACCTATAAGGTTACTCAACACCATAGTCTCCTTGAACTTGAACATAATGAAGAACATATACTTGGTGACGAGAAGACGGGGACTAGTATGAGATATTTATAGATTGTTTGGAGCTCAAGAGGAGCAGGCAGCTATTGGAGCATATGGGCATTGCCCTAATATATAGAAGCAGCATTTAAGACCAAACTTCTCATAATATTCAAGGCCGAATTTGCCTCAACAACAGACAAGAAGAGCTAAGCAGTAGGATAATTCATTTGATAACACAGGTTCGTTTAGGATTTTACCACCATCTAGACATACTAAAGATCACCCAGCTAGAGAAATGTATAAGGCAAATCCTAGTAATGCAACAAGTTATTTGAACTAGACAGTAGGAGCTGATGGAGATATGGAGTATTTAAAGGCACATGATAGATGGAAAGGAGGAGGTGATGGTCAAGATGGCAAGATACACGATACATGATACCTACTAGAGATGTCATATCATCTTAAATTCCTCAGTAACCGAATGCTAGAGCCACTTATAAAGCACCAATCGAGGATACTCTAACAACACCAATGGATTGACAGATGCAGAGGGAGTCTAGGATGTTCATTAGGGTTTCTTTTATTTCTTTTATTTTCATTTTTTATTGTGTATTTTTATTATTTTGTTTCTTGATAATTAGTATGGGTTTAACCTTGCTAAGCTCTTAATCTAAATTGTTATAACCTTTTATTTTTATTCTATTATCATTTCTTTCCTTTTCTTTTTTATTTTTACCTTTTTGTCCCTTTTTTTGAAGGATTACTATACTTAATTTAGAATGGAAATTGTGACCAAATTAGAATTATGTAAAATATTATTTAGGGAAGTGTCAAATCAATATCCATTTTCATTTTTTTCTTCGGTCTTAAATTATTTTTTGTGCTTTTATGGCATATGTTTAGTGTGAGGGAAAGGGTTTATTGAATAATGAATGAATTATGAATATATTTTGAAGAAAATTTTCAATTTTATTATCAAGCTTTTTATAATCCTTATTATTTATTCTTATTAACTGTATGCCAATTTAGTTAAATTATGTCTTAAACACTTTAGGTTATTATTGATTATTGATTTGAATTAGTATGTAAAAGGATGAAAGATGGAATAGACATGCCTTTCTTAGTGGTATTTTCAGTAGCCATTGAGATGGTTGATCTGAATGAAAATTGCATATTATTTACACACATTAAGCCTAAATGTGAACTTTTGAGCTTAAAAGCAAAGTAATAACTAAATTATGCTATATTATTCTTTGTTTTGTGTTTTATCATACATCGTTAAATGATTCTAGAACTTACTATTATTATTCACACTGAGCCCACACTATCATATTAGAGGCATTAATATGATAAAGGCACTTAGGTTTAACCAATTATTCTAGCCTATTTTTCTTTTTTATTACCTATCTTGTTTTATCCCTTAGGAGTAATCGGTTTTGAGATTTAGACTTTTTTCAGTTATAGCCATATTGAAAGTTGATTACCCTATTTTTCTTAAAGAATTTTCATCTATTTTTTTAATCCCATAGGATTTTCATTTACTTTATTACATAAAACTTGGATTATATTGAAGAATTTTAAAGAGATCTATTGTGTCTAATAATGTTAGTGCATATTAATAGTTAAGTTTATAGATTCTCAAGTGCAATGTTGTTATAACTTTATTGTCTCTCCAAAATAATTAAATTTTAGGTTTGAAAAAAAGAAATAAAAGTTGTAATATTTGTTGGAGAGTGAGAAGAATTATTGCTGTACCAATTAAGGTATTTGCTTGAAGGACCTATATTATGAAAAATCAAATTTTACATAGTCTGTTTTTTTTGTTTTGTAAATTTCCTTCACATTGTTACCTTTTAATTATCCCTCCATACCCTATTTAAAAGATGTTCTAATTTTTGCTTACAATTTACTTATTAGTGGTAGAGATGTAATTTTATTACAAGCTTATGGTTAACATTACTTTTAGGTATTTGAGAGTCTCATTATATTTTCTACCCTAAACACTTTGAATGAAAGAGTGAATCCTTTTTTAGGGTACGAAATTTTATGCTTTTGATTTTAGAAAGATTGTAAATTCGATTGATGATATTGTTTTATTGAAGTTTGTTATAGAATGGATAAAGTCTAATTGTATGTTAATTTGATTCATATTATATGATAATTTAAGGTGTGGATAGATAGGTTGTAATTGAAAAAGGATGGATATATTTAAGTTTAATGACTTGGATTATAATTTCCTTGAGGACAAGCAAATGCTTAAGTATGGGGAAGCTAATAAATGCTTAATAGACTATATTTTTAATCCCAAGTTTAGTGCATTTTGCTTGTTTATTTTTATAGTTTTATTGTTTTTGGTATTTAATTTTTTCATGGTATGTTTTCAAGTCTTAGTTTCCTTCATCAATCAAGAGGATAAGAAGTTAAGAAAAATTAAGGCATGAAACAAAAGAAGTATTGTTAATAAGACATGTACATGGTTGTGTAAGGGACCATATAAGCCTTTGTGATCATGTATAGGTTAAAAAAGACATTGTTTTTACACATCTTAAGGTAGACGCACCCATGAAAGTCTTATACACTAACATGTCCACTAGTTTGAGTTTCTAAAACTATGTTTCTACATGAAGGTTAAGTTTTAAAGTGATTTTTATGGGACATAGTCACTGTATAGGGTAATGTGTGTGACCATGTCTAATGCAAAAACCCTAATTTCAAAGGGCAACACAAGTTTTAGGCACATATTTAAACTTTAGAGCTACACAAAATTGTAGATTAACATGGAGATCAATAGAGACCATATTTCCATCAAAGTTTTTGTAGATTGTATTAGAGAAAAAAGGATATACAATGGATTCTCTTATTTTTAATTCTTATTTTGAATATTTGGTTATGTTTTCTATTTGTATGAACTAAATTTGTTTAGTGCTTAGGTAGGATGAACCTTAGTGTAGACTTTACATTTTAATCCTTTACTTAATGCAATTTGATTATTGTTTCATTGGATTCAAATATTTATTTTGATTAGTTCAAGAATTAATATGTTCAAAATATTATTTCATATATGATTTCATACGATTTAGATTGAGAAAATCTTTTATATGAATACATATACTATAATTGACAGGAGTTCCATGCAAACCTAGAGATAGATCAATATAAATCTTCTAGATTAAGGTTAAACATAATAGGAAATTCATAAATCGATTAATGTAATCTTATGGGTTTTAATTAGAAAAAAATTCAATTAATCAACATGGGTTTAGGTATTAATAGTCCTGAGAAAGATATTAACATAAAATAGAAATTTTCACAGTCCATTGATCATTAATTAAATTGCTTAATAGGGGGTTAATAGCTTAAAAAGTCTCAAAGGGATTCATTCCCTAGGTAATGCTATTTGATTTGGTTAATCTTTAAGTAATTTGCATTCTTAGTCATTAACTGTATTAAAATTTAGTTTAATTTTATTATTTAAATTAAACATTCACTTTAATTTTTTAGTTATATAATAGAAAAGAGGTCGTTACTACTATTTGTAGTCCCTGTGAGGTCGACACTCGATATTCACTATCACTATACTATATTTTGATAGGTGTACTTGCCTTTAAGATCTATACAACAGGGATTTTATCATATCACTTTCTAACGATAGATGTACTTGCCTAGTTAGTGAGTGATAGATTTAGAATAGGGACAACTTTATTAACATTGACACATATTTGGATAGCATTTACCTATTCCCTATCTAAATCCAAAAAAGTTGTTTAGTTATTAATCATAGTTAAAACAAAAAAATTAATAAACAAAAATAAGAAAATATGATATAAGAAAATATGTGTGTACATCATGATTTCACCAACAACTTAACTTACTAAGATGATGTATGGATCTTAATTTTTTATGAAAAAAAGTTGAAATTGGCTTCCCAAGGGTTTTTGGACATCCCGTGGCTAACCCTAACATTTGGAGAGTAAAAGAAGTGTTTAAAGTGTAAAGTATCCAAACTTCTTAAAAACTTTATTTATTTTTTTCATACCTTTGAACACGATCTGGGGAACAAGCTAAGTGGGAGACATGTTTTCTACCATGATTATGTCCCCAAACTGTAGATGTCACTATTTCTCTTTAATTAGCAGTCTCGAGTATAGTTGTGCTCCAAGACTATGAATCTTACTGTCTCCTTTATAATTAGCAGATGGTCTCTGGCACAATTATAACTAAGGCCATGTTTCTCTATATATCTTCTTTTATGCCACATGGTCTCTTTTTAGGCTATGTTTTAGTTTATGTCTCTTACTACATTTGATCCCTATAGGATATAGACTGGTACACAGGCATGGGCTAAACTACATTCCTCTAAGAATTATGTTTTTCTTATGGTTTTCACTTGAAATGATCTCTAATTTTTGAACAATTTTGCCCTAAGCTCAATTTATCACAAATACCTGAAATAATAAATAAACTAAGATATGGCAATTTGACATGAAATCAAGAAAAATAATGTGAATTTTTCATATACATTAATTGTTTATTTTTTAGACCTCCTGTGAGATATGGAATCAGTTTCATGCATATCAAGTGTTTATTTTTAAGCCCAAAACAACTTTAATGATAGTAAGGAATTAGTTTCAGTTAAGGAATTGCATTAAAGAATGCCTAGACTATTTTAAAAAGGGGCAAGCAATTATATAATGAGACTATGTCTAAATCTTCACATGATGATATTGCTTCTTTTAAATGTTTACAGAAAATACATGCTCATCTATCATCCTCTAAGTCCCAAGAAAAAGGAAATTCCAATATATTTTACCAACGGAATTTTTTTTCGTCGGTAAATTTGCTGAAAACTATTTTTAAAAATTTACCTGCAAAGTGTTTAGTTTCTCTCGGAGTCACCACTGAGAGAACTTCATTATTTCAAGTAAAAGAATTGAAATAATGAAATTCATACTAAAAAAGGACCGAAAATAAAGAACTGAAATAATTTTTCAAAGAACAGACATTTCATCAAACACCTTACATGTATCAGAAATTTATCCCAACATTACAACTAAAATCACATCTTGTCCCTTCTATCACTAACATTTATATCTTAAAGTTGTTTTTCTAATCACAAATACACAAATAAATGAAAGTAATAAATACACAAATTAACTTTCATCCAATATACGAAAAAACACATGATAGTAGTTGCAAAAATACCTCCACCAAAGGACACGATGACAATGGCCGGAGAAGACAACGCCGACAAGCAGAAAAAGAGTCCACAACAGAGAAATGGGCTCTAAGAAAATGGAAGAGGAGACGCAGGAAGAAGGCAGAAGAAGAAAGGAAGAAGAAGACGTAGGTGGGAGGGAAATGTCGGGTGAGTTTAAATTTAAAAAGAATTTATCAACGAAATTACCGACGAAAATTTTCGTAGGTAAACTCAATAATTCTTATTCCGTCGCTAAAGTTCATTGCAAAATTTGTCGGGATGATTTCCCTCCATATTTAGCGACGGATATTAGTACCGCTGCTAATTAATAAATTTTCTAGTCAATTTTACCAACGGAAATGGATTTTCTGTTGGTAATTTGCAACGGTATATTTTTCGTCGCTAATTTTCTGTCATAATTCTTTCTTCCCTCATATTTAGCGACGGATATTAATACCATTGCTAAACGAAAATTTTTCTGTCAATTTTACCAACGAAAATAGATTTTTTGTCGATAATTTGCAATAGCTAATATTCCATCGCTAATTATACCTTTAAAAAAGTATAAAAAGTAACTTAATACTTGTCACTTTCCTAAGGTTTAAGCTCTAACCAAGTTAATCCAAGCATCATCCTAGGTTTTCTCAAAACAGATTTTCAGGTCAATTTTACATAGCAATTTTGACAAGGAAAATGAAGTATTTAGGCAATATATTATTCCAAGCAAAAGTTCTCATATGTCTTAAGTTTCTAACAATACTAAGTTCACATAATTTGGTTTAGTATTCTACAAGTTGTACATAAAATACTTCAGATGGTACTCACACCATGGCAGTACATAATACTCAACTTCAAGCCAAATTTTGAAACTCTTAGATACATAATTAAAATTTGATTCCTTATTGAAAAATATATCTATATGTCTCTAGTATAATTTAAAATTAAAATCATCCAATTTGGATGTCTACAGATAAAGAAATGCCCAAAATATGGATGCTTGTTCAGTGAAAACACTCCATTTAACATATTCCAGCACACTTCACCATTTTCATCCTAATTCTTCTCTTTTGTTTAGTCACGATCGTTCACTAGCACAATCGTGACAGAGCCCCTCACTCATAGGGCGCACGATCGTGCACTATCGTGACAGTCGAACTTGCTAAAATGAATGGGCTTTTACTATCACTATCACACTAATTCTTCCCATTTCAAGACACCATAGTACCCTTTTTTATTAGCATCAAACTCATTTTAACTCATCTCTATAACACTCAAAGAGATCCACGTTGATACACCAAGAAAACATAACATAAAACCCATCCATTTATCTACCAAATTGCACAATTTCTATATTATTTTAGTGATCATTCTAACTCAAAATCATCTCAACAACAACTTATGAAATATTGATCATCATATATATAAAAGCAAGAAATGAACATACCCAGGTTTTCACATTCACATTTTTTTTCATATACTTATTACCATTTAATTATCATTTGACCTTTAACTATCATCAAACATGTTTCATATAACAAATCATGAAAAGTAATGCTTTAGACTTACTTGTTTACTCCAAGATCTTCAAATAACACTCTTAACCTTAACTTCTCTAGTATCATTTGATCATCAACATTCAAAGGTGGTAGGGTTGGGTCTTTAGTAAGAAATGAAGAAGACAACAAAATAATAGTAGCAAATGAAAGATGAAAGTAAGCTTCAACATGGATGGGGTAAGAACTGAGTATCGGGGATAAAGACAAATAAAGATGATGAACAAAATGAAGAGATCATTTAACAATTGAAAGACTAAGAAAAGAAAATGGTCTTTCACTACTTAAAGATTAAAGGTTAAATTGGATATTTACTAAAGCTACCATATGATTTTTGTAATCAGTCGAATTGTCCTTTAATTTCTAATCTAATTATCTCCCAATTTTCAATGATACTTGTCATTAAATCTTAATGTAATTCATCTAAATTTCTACTACCATCTGACACTTATTTATGTTGTTATTCATCAATTGTCTTGCCACTTGACATTTTTCCTCGGCCAAAAATGTCCTTAATTCTAGAAAATTCTCAAATTTTACCAAAAATTCTAAATTACTACTTATACACACCAACTCAATTTTAAGAAACATAATTCATAATTCACATTATAATCACATTAAAACAATCATTTATACCTAGAAAAATATCAAACGAGTGCATGAAGAAATCATTATAATGTGTGCAAAATTCAAGTTCATGTGTGTGTATGCTAACAATATGCACGAGTATGAAATGTATTTTTCTAATCTCTCGTTACTATTTCTCAATTACAGAAATCTAGGGTTTTAATTTTTAGTATATATCGTATTTGACGAGTGAGGGAAGGACAAGCTCTGAGTAAACATCAGACGGATTCAATAATCGACTATTGTAGAGATGATCGAAAGATGGTCGAAAATGACAGATAGACGAGTGAAGACGATGGAGGAGATAAGGGAGAGACAAAAGGGAAGAAGATAAAAGGGACACATGAGACTAATATGTAATGTTATAACATGTAGATATATATTTTGAATAAAACTTAGAAAAAATGTAAAGTTTTATCAAATTAAGATTTATATATAATATTAGAATATTTTAACAATATTAAGATTTCAGTTAATTTTTTTGAGAATTTTTAAGTCAAAATATTCCTCTTACTAGGTATATATAGATCACTTAATTAATTAAAATGATTAAAGATGCAAATAAATAGATTAAAGTGAGGAGAGCTCAATAATATTTTATCATCATCAACTCTAAGTTACGGAGGATAAATGCTTTTGCTCTTTTTGTAATTAAATTCAAACTATTTACACTGTAGGCCATCCAATATGCTAGAAATGGCTCAGCACGCAACACTGAACCAACCCTTGTATTTTAAGTCCAGAATTTGGCGTACAGTTCGAATTGGACCGGGTCTCCGATATTATGGTCCATTAAAACGGAGACGTCTCCTCCAAGAAATACTTGGAAGATCGAGGGAGAGGGACACTAGAGATTGGAGCAAATTCTCTCACTCAAAACCTTCCCAAAACCCAATTGGAAAGTGCGAGAGAGCGTTTATTGACCCACGGATATTATGCCTACTCTCACGAAGCTCTACACCATGCAAGAGGCCTCCCAACACAACACCAAGGACGATTGCTGGATCGTCATCGATGGCATGGTAGCGCCTTTATCTGTTTCTTCCCTTGCTTTCCGAGATTTTTAGTTTATGGTTGCTGTGATCGTCTCGTTTTCTTTTTATGCTTCATCTAACTCATTCTTTTTCGGGTTTTGTTTATGATTCTGAATTCTGTGCTGGGATAGTGACTTAATGTGTTCTCTACGCATTTTTGCGTGAGAATTGCATTGATGCGTAATAGCATTATCTTGCTCTTGCTTCTTTGTTCCAGGTGTATTACTAAAGCACCATGGTTTACTTTGTCTACGATATGAAAATTGGCTTGAGCTCTTATTTGACAACTGATAGAAAATGTTGGTTCAATTGTTTTCTAAAATCTAGTGGATGTTTGGTCTTAACCTGAGAACTTTGACTTCAGAATACGAATTAAAGTTCCCCTTTTCTAATGGATTATATCTATTCCTGATCTCACGTATGCATCTAAGAAAATGGTGCTGTGAACTATGTTACATGTAGCTTGGATATATTGTGGATTAACATGATATTTGAGAGTTCTGTAGTGCTTGAATGACTCTTATCTCTTGGATGCTGATGCCTTTGTCATTTTATGAACTTCTGATGGTTTTGGTGGTTGAAAGTTGGAATTGTTATTAACTGTTTGTAATTTCTTGCTCTAAAACTTTGCATGCAGAATACGGTAATAATTTTAATGAAAAATTGACTTGTTAAGGATTTCAAGTTCTATTCTTTTGACACACTACTTACTGATATTTACGTGCATTTTGACATATGACTTGACTTGTCCCAATTCCTTAACTTTCAAAGATGTTTTCTGGAGAATAAATGAGAAGCAAGTTCAGAACTTTCTACACACATGGAACACTCATTAACAGGAAGAATGTTAGTATTCCTCCTAGTGATCAGCCTGCTAGTGTTAGTAAACAGCCCACTAAGCCCATCCAAACTTACATCCGTAGGGGTAAGATGGGAAAGGGGACAAATGCCACATAGACAGGTTGTTAGGAGTTAGTTATGGAGAGAGATTGTGTATGAGAGGGTACGGGGGAAATATAGAGGAATCTGTATAGAGAGGGGGGCATTCTTCTTCTTCTTCTTCTTCATTGATAGCTATAATATTGGCCTGGTACTACTTACCAGGAGGTTAACTACTGTTGTACCCTACTTATTACGTAAATAATACAATCTCTACTTGCTACTCCTATCAAAGAAGCACTTGAAAAATTGAATGTAGAGCAAGAGAATGTAGAATGTACAACATCTTAAATCAAAACTCCCGTAAAAGCTGTCATGAGGAAAATCACTTTTGTAATATCATAGGGTGAACTTTTGGTGTTTTCTGGTTCATAATTAATGCCAAAAAGAAAAAAGCCTTTCCACAGAAGTTATTAACTGAATAATTGTCTAGTCTAAAAGTTATTCTACAATCTGCAGAACAGTTCTTGCCAGTTTCCATGGCTGCTTGCGGTTAGAAATTTCTACACATTTAGCAATGTCTCTTGGTAGCTGCTCTAAATTTTTGTTCAACTCCATTGATTGCAATATCTTATACAGGTGAAGGTTCTTATGCCATAATGTGGCTGTTGCATATGGGTGTCTTTATCTCTACTAACTGCATTAAATCTTATAGAAGGTGAACATGCCGAAGAATCCATGAGCTAGCTGCTCTCCGATTACTTTGTCTGCTTTATCCATTTAGCTTTGTTCAATGAGACTCCCTCTTTAGTGGTAGAACAGATAATTCTATATAAATTCCTCAAGGTTTTCTGAATCTCCTTTCTATCTTGAACACGAAGTTGTTTGCTTAATCATGCCTTTGTATTATTGACAAGTCCTGACTACTCTTTTGCTAAGGTCTCTGTCTGTACCGCCTAGTGCTTGCTTATGTGGAACCAATTAGTATTTCTAACTTCTTCAACCAGTGAAAAGAACATGAAAACTTATCTTTTTCCTTGCGTTTGCTGATAATATCTCTTTGTCAATGTTAGGTATATGATGTAAGTTCATATTTGGATGAGCACCCTGGTGGAGACGATGTTGTACTGGCTACCACTGGTATTTTCTTCATCTTTGTTGGAACAATTATTGTGTAAAATATAACAAAATTCTCAGTCATCATCTATTATAATCTTAATGTTCCTTCACTGTTACTGTTATCTCAGGTAAGGATGCGACTGACGAATTTGAGGATGCTGGGCACAGCGAAAGTGCAAGGGAGCTCTTGGAAACATTTTGCATTGGCGAGCTCGACCGGTCCACCCCAGTTATTCCAAAACTTGAAATTTCCTCAAAAAAGCAAACTGAAGTTTATGCTCAAAATTACCTGACAAAGAAGTATTGGGCTTTTCCTGTAGCTGTTGTGGCCATCTCTGTAGTTGTTGGTGTTCTATACCTTCACAAAAAGAAGTAATGGTTGGTTGATACAATTGTGGAAGGTATTTTTGTCCTCGCAGAAAGTAACAGTTGAGATGAGCATTTATTGGAAGTGATGCCGTTGTAATCCTTTTGAATAATTCAGTTATTTAGGGGCAGCTGCGTCTGAAACTTACGTTGTTTTCGGTTCCTGTCTCTATTAGCGGGGACAGAAGATGAGACATAAAAATCCTGTCTTTACGTGACGTTTGGTTGTTGTCTCCGAATTTTTGTCTACCGTCTTCGGATGACAGGTACAAAATTTTTTGTTCCTCTCAAAAAGAGAGGACAGAGACACGTTGTCCTGTCTCCGCAATATACCACGCTTCTTTTGACACAATTAACCCCGACTCCTTGACCTTGTTTTTTCCTGACTCCTTTGGCTCTCTTTGTCCCCGATGACAGGGACAAACGTGCGAAAACAAAACACAGCCTTTGTTTTCTATTTTACCACACTCGTCTCTTTGTTGTTGTCTGGTTCTGGTTCTTCAAAGCATGCCTCCTTCTCCCTCAACAAAATCACTCCTCTCTCTCGACCATCAAATGGTCAGGTCCCATGAGAATTATCTGTTTCTCTTGCCGAGCTCCTTCAGGGAATCGAATATATTCTTCGTATTGATTACTCTTTTGCTATTACTGTTCGTTGTATTTATATATATATATATAAAAGAATTGAAACCTGATTATAAATTTAGAGCAGTCAAATCTTTTATATTATTTTTTATCGTTTTTGGGGGACAAACCGGAGGAGAATGACTCCCGTTGATTTAATTCTGTAATTGTAATGGGCCAATTAGGTTCTGGGTAAGCCCAACTTCTGGTTATCTTAGGGTTAGTATGCATATCTTAACACCCCAACTTCTGGGGGTTCTGGGTAAGCCCAACTTCTGGTTATCTTAGGGTTAGTATGCATATCTTAACACCTTTTACCCCCTCGTTCTGATAATATCTCTGTTCAATCGTGCTTGCCATCTGCCTCAACTGTTATTTCCCAAGTAAACAAAACCCTAAATATCAGTACGGCGTCAGCTGTGATGGCGCAGCAATTAGGGGTGCAGAAGAACACGCTTTACGTGGGAGGACTAGCGGAGGAAGTGAACGAATCGATACTTCATTCAGCTTTCATACCATTCGGAGACATTAAGGACGTGAAGACCCCATTGGATCAGGCCACCCAGAAGCACCGCTCTTTCGGCTTCGTCACTTTTCTGGAGAAAGAGGACGCCGCCGCCGCTATGGACAATATGGACGGCTCCGAGCTTTATGGTCGCGTTCTTACCGTCAATTACGCACTGCCTGAGCGCATTAAGGGTGGTCAACAGGGCTGGGCCGCTCACCCTAGTATGTTTTGTATTCTTTGCATTAAATCCTGTTATTATTAATTGAATCGAATGAGGACTATCTATGGATGGTTTATTGTAACATATGAGAATGGATTGATACTAGAAAGGTTGTATGTTAATGAGTAGATATATATTGCATAATGATTTTGAGTGAGAATTGGCAGTTTGGGCGGACGCGGACACATGGTTCGAGCGTCAGCAGCAAGAAGAGGAAATGCAGCGGATTCAGGCGGAGAACAAGGCTGCAATGCAAGCAGCAGAGGAGTTGCATAGAAAGAAAATGGCACAGGAACGAGAAGGAGAAAAGGAGGATGAGACAGATGACCCCATGGCTAGGATTGAAGCTGAAGCTGAAGCTGCGGTTTAGATTTTGAAAAACAACTCTTAGCTACCCTACCAAACAAAACAAATTCCTTTGGCTACTGCTACTTGTATAGCAATTTGACTCAATCCCTGTGTTAAATAATATGCTTCTCTTCTCTTATCTTCTTCATATCTCGCAATTATTGGGAATGTTGTTAAAAAACTGGTTATTTCCCCGGCAAGGTCGTCGCTGGATCAGATCTCAGTCAATTCTAACACCACCCATGGCCATTGGCCATGGGTTTGTTTCTTTTTCGCCTTTTTGTTTTAAAAAAATAAAAATACACACATCAAAGATTTCCCGTCATCGAACCAGATGATTAAAAAGCCTGTTAGGCCCAAATTATCTGAATGAGAATCTGGACTGTCCCATAGCTCAAAACTACGTCATATCATATGAACTTGACTTGACTTATCCTCTGCAAGTGACCGTTTGCTTTGCTGTTTCGGTGTCTAGACCAAAGCTTAAAGTTGCTACTTGCGAACGGTCTTCTTCCTCTTCAGACGACCTAGAATCTAAGATTTGCCAAAGGCCAACATTCCCAATGGCTTCTCTCTTCTTCACTCATTACCTTTCGCTTCCAAGGTTTGTTAATTCTTTGCTCCTATTCAGCCCGTTACGTGTTTGAAAAAATGTCTAAGAATGTGAAAACTTTTATGTGCTTTCTTATACTGGAGTTTTTTCAGGTCATTAACTGAGTATACTGTTAAGAAGCTGACCCTTGTTTATTCAGCTTTCAATTTGGTTTATATATTTTGATGCCTTAAATTATCAGGTGTTATTCAACTTGGCCAGCATATCCATCTTTAGATTTAACTCTACTTCAGGGTTTTGGATTACAACACAAATGGGGTATTGCAGTAATGTCTAGGAAAAGAGTTGTTGAGAATCTAGCTGATGAAGGAAACTTTGAGAATGGGGTGGTTGTGAAAAAGAAGATTAACAGGGCTATCAAACGCACCACTTCAGGAAGGCGGAAGAAAGAAACGGTCCATTCTCCAGAAAAGGATTCTGAAATTGGAATAACCAATGACATCGCCGTGGGTGAAAGTATTACGTCAGTATCAAGTGAAAGTTTGAAGAAAAGCCCTCGGAGGACTCGCCGGAAAAGTGGACCTCTCTATACTTTCGTTTACTATTTATGTTGGCATTGGTTACAAGTTCTCAACTTACGGGATTATTTTAAATTTAATGTCTTCTACAGCTGCATCATCAGCTTCTAGTAATTTGGAGGAAGAGAAGAATGAAAAGAATATCCAGAGGAGAAGGAGGACAAAGAAGACAGAAGACATCATAGTGGAGGACCAAGGTAGTGAATCTGAAATTAGTGACCGGGAAAGCTCCCTGGTTGCTACAGATGTGGAGGATGAGAGTGAGATTGAATTAGAACTAGATGGAGATAACGACATTAGCTATACATATGGTTGGCCTCCCCTTGTTTGTTGCTTTGGATCTGCACAACATGCTTTTGTGCCATCAGGCAGACCTGCAAACAGGCTTATAGATTATGAGATTCATGAAAGATTGAAGGATGCAATATGGGAACCAGAAAAATTTGTAAGGGCACCTGGAGGATCTGCTGGTAGTGTCGCTGTTGCTCTTGCAACCTTGGGTGGAAAAGTAGCTTTCATGGGGAAGTTGGGAGACGATGAATATGGACAGTCAATGTTATACTATATGAATGTAAACAATGTTCAAACACGATCAGTTCGCATTGATAGCAAGAGAGGAACAGCAGTATCACAGATGAAAATTTCCAAGAGAGCTCGCTTGAGAATGAGTTGTGTTAAACCATGCGCGGAGGATTCTCTTTCAAAATCAGATTTGAACATGGATGTGCTGAAGGAGGTAATGGATTTCAGTCTTCTGGTATTGACTTCCTTTTCTTTTGACTACTTCCTCTTCTGCCTATTTAGGTATGATGTATGACGAATAGAAGACTGTCTACTAATTGATAAAGTACTTATAAACAGAAAATATTGGCATTTGGAACTTTTAATTTTGAGTTGAAAATTTTAAGAGAATTGAAATGAAGAATAGATCTAGCCATCACTCTTAAGCTTTGTATCAAAAACTAAGAATCACACTTATAAATTGAACAAACAAAACTATTTGAATCACGATAATAAGTTTGTAGAAATCACTTATATAATCTAGGGATCACTCATAATTGTCTGACAATGACTATTAGAAAAGAATTTTGGTGGAGACTCTTGACTATGTTCTAGTTATGAGAGGCTGTGTTTTTAAGTTTTTTCTACTCTGTCTGGCCCCTAACTATGATCTAGTTAAAAGACCTTGCAATCTGAAATTCAAAAACTCAGCTTGTATTTTTAGTTGCGTGCCTCCTTTTCGTTGCCTAGGTTTTAGCCTGCTTACTTATCTCGGAAATCAACATATAAGAACTTGTTAGAGAGAATTCTTTGATCTCAAAACTGAAAATTTATATTTCAAATAATTCTTGCTTTATTTATGATCAGAACTCCCTGCCAATACTTTTTTTTTTCTGAATAAAAACTTCCATTTCTGCCTTTTGAATTTCCTTTCTGTTTCCGTAGCAAAATTAGTACCTTGTTCGTCATAGATAGAGGTGGAAAACGGGTTTGACCCTGACCCGGAGTCAACGGACTTAGTCCAGATTTCATTTTGGACTTGTACTTTTTGTTTTCAATTTTTGGGTTTGGGTAGGACTCTGACTTGGCCTCAAGGCCCAGTCTGACCAATCCGAAACCCGACATATATATTCTTTTCACCTTTCTTCCTCACCCTCTTCCACAAAACTACTCTTTTTTCATATCTTTTATCCTTCCTCTTCTTGATTCTTGTATTTCATGATTAATGGGGCTTGTTTCTGAATGTTCACGAGTCTGTCCCAATTTGGCTCTGTGCCAAAAAATTGAGGCAACATAACAGAAATTGAGTTATATGTGGTTGTGACAGTTGGGTTTTTGCTTTTCAATTTCTTCTTATTTCTGTTTCTCCACTTGGGATTTAAAATAATGTTAAACTTGTATACGATGCTTTGTATGTTGAACTTTTTGGAGTGTAACAAGCAGTTTATCTATGATGTCACAATAAAGGGTCAGTGCATAGCAGGTCTGTTCCTGGCATCAGATCTTTCTTTCTTTTCCTTTCCTCTATTCTTTACCTTATCAGAATCAGTATCAGTTGATTCCTTTGTTACCTTTAAAGCTTCAATCTTTGAAGCTACTTCTTTTTGATATCTGGTGTTTTCTTGTTCTTTATGGGTTGGATTCTGGATCTTTAGCAACAAAAATGTCAGGAAGGGGTCGAATCTTTGATTGGTCAGGTTGCATTGGACGGTTTGGGATTCTGACCACCAAGGCCCTATCGGACGCGGGCAACATGAGTCAGACCTTTATTGGGTTTCTGTTCAGGCTTGAGCCACCTGTAAGGGACTTCGGGCCGGTCCAGGCAGCCTAAGGCCTGGACCAGCCCGGCCCATTTCCAGCACTAGTAATCATAGATAACATTAGGTCTATCATGCATATGCAAATTTTTCTAATAGTTCTACAAGTTTTCTGGTCCATAACCTTATGGATATTGACTTGGTTCTGATAATTCATCTTATCAAATTTATCAATACAGACTACACCTTTATTAGCCAGAGAAATTGCTCTAACTTCCTCAGGAAATCTTATTACTTGTTGGTTGATCTCTTCTGCTTCTTGTTTTGTTGTTTCAGTATGCTAGTCAAGTGTTTCTGTTTGTTGTTTAGTTGTTTCAATTTTCTTTAAACAACTTCAATCTTTAGTCGTTGGTTGTTTTGATAGTTATCTACTTTACAATAAGAAGTCTGTTGTTGGTCTGCCGTATGTCTTAGAGAAGTTGTGACACATTGAAGTCAGCGCTTCAATGATGTCTAACCTCTTCAAAACTGTTATAATCAACTCGTCTCTCTTTTGGTTTTGGTTGTTGAATAATCTTTTGTATGCCCTTTTGTTTTGTATAGTCATCGTCAAACCAAGGATTTGATACCAAACTGATGAAGGATGAATAGATGAATATCGCATATAAAATGAAAAATATAAGTTGTTGGAACTTTGAATTTAGATCTGATAATTTTTAAACTTAAGGAATTGAAACAAAGGATAGGTCTAAGAATCACACTAAAGATTTGTTTCAAAAACTAAGAATCACACTTAAGAATTGAAACAAACAAAACTATTGGAATCAGTCACTTTTAGGATTTAGTAGTAGCTTGTAATTATTTAAAAATCACTCTTAGAGAGGAGACGTTCACATTTGAAAAATCAGTCTATCTTTTTCCTTAAACATTCAAAGAAACATATATAGAAGAATTTTGAAACCCTAATCCTAAAGAATAGGAATTCCAGCTAAACTTCGAAAATAAGAATAGGATCCAATTTAATAAAGATTCGTATTATTTCTTAGTAGACTTAAACTCTAAACTAATAAGGAAATTAAAATTAAAAAAATTCTATTAAGAACAATTTAAAAAAAATTAATTGGTAAACTAAATTCTGCTTTTCAAAATCCTTTCCATCCTAAAAATGAGAAATTATTGTTTCCATGAACATTGGGTAAAAGGTTTATCATTTAGAGAGCCATAAGCTATGAGACCTAAGTCGAGAAACTTTTCTTTCAAAGAATTATACCTTTCAAGTTATTGAGAAATTTTATGTTCATTCTGTTTTTGGAATGTTATGGGTTATAGGTAGCTGGCAAGTTAGTTGCTGAGAAGATCAATGTTAAATCTGTATTTTGAATGTTATAAGTAGTTTACTAGCGATATTTGCATAAGTTTCTGGATGTCTGATCAGATTGATAGCCCTTTCTCGTAAAAAATATAATCTTTTTGGTCAATTGTTTATGCAGGCAAAGATGTTCTATTTCAACACACATTCCCTTCTTGAGCGAGGAATGCGATCAGTTGCACTGCGGGCAATCAAAATCTCAAAAAAGCTGGGAGGAAAAATTTTCTATGACGTGAACCTTCCACTACCACTGTGGCAGTCTAGTGATGAAGCCAAGTCGCTTGTAAGACAGGTTTGGAGTCTAGCAAATATTGTTGAGGTTACCAAGCAAGAGCTTGAATTTTTATGTGGGATCAAGCCCACCGAGGAATTTGACTCTAAAAACAATTCCAGTTCAAAGTTTGTTCATTATGGACCAGAGTTGGTTCAACCACTTTGGCATGAAAATCTTGAAGTTCTGTTTGTGACAAATGGGACTTCTAAGATACATTACTACACCAAGGAGCATAATGGTGCAGTGCATGGCATGGAGGATCCACCCATAACCCCTTTCACCAGTGATATGTCAGCATCTGGAGATGGCATTGTCGCTGGTACTATGTCATACCTCTAATATCTGTGATCTATTCTTATATCATTCGTACAGCTACATACATGTTCTCTTTTACTTTGTTGCTACGCATGTTCTTTGTCGGACTTTTTAAGATGTTAAGCTTCGAATTGGTGTAGAAACTTCACCTTAATAC
Source organism: Erythroxylum citrifolium (assembly GCA_026284465.1). Lineage (NCBI taxonomy): Eukaryota > Viridiplantae > Streptophyta > Magnoliopsida > Malpighiales > Erythroxylaceae > Erythroxylum > Erythroxylum citrifolium. Next base: position 35,977,704 of record JANKOE010000003.1, read on the forward strand.
TGCCAATCTTGATAATCAAGAGAATGTTGATGCTGCCAATCCTGGCAATCAAGAGAATGTTACGGTTTGAAGCAATGAGAAAATCTTGTCATCAAAGACGAGTCGTGGGTTATTCGATGAGCGTCAGTCCTTATAGGGAACCCAAGTTTTTATGTCCTAGCTTGTTTTTCGGAACTGTGAAATGATTTGCTTAAGAACTTGAATTGCAGATAAAGCAGTGTGAGTTAAATCATAAATGTGTATGGCATGCTCTAAGAAAAAGCTCCTTTTCTTTTCTTTTCTCTTTCTCTTTCTCCTGAGGTCCCGCATATTATGAAAGGATTTGCTAAGGAAAAAAGGGAAGTTTTCTTGGAAATGTGGTTCTTTTTAGTGTTTTAATACCTAAAGTAGATTGTTAAATTTTTCTCCTTGGAAAACTGCTCTTGCTGAATTTTGTGTTCTGTTTTGCTCTCAGCTCTCATGAGAATGTTAACAGTTCAGTCGCACCTTATTACTGATAAATGGTACTTGGAACGCACCATCAAGTATGCCATTGATTGTGGTGTCATTGACCAATGGCTGCTTGGTCGGGAACGTGGCTATCCCCCTAGGGAAGACATGGAAGAAGTGGAACCTGATCATAACGGCGTAAGATCAATAACCGAGAAGGAATACCGCACAATAGCGCCTTCAAGTTGATTTGTCAGTCGGGCAGATTCACATAGCTTGTGTCATGTGCCCCCAATTTATCGGATACAAATTGTTCCTTGTAAAGTAAAATAGTGCGCTTTTAAGCGAAAGGGGCTCCACATGCAAGGGCCAAATTCATGACAACAATTTCGTGTTATTTCGATAGCATTTGATAATCATTAAGTTAGCCAGCATCCTTCTTCTTTTTGGTCTTTTTTTTTTTAATTTCTTAATTCTGTATTTGCCAAATCAATCTGTCCTTTCTTAAGCGTGGCAACAACTGGATATTTTCACTTTGTCCGCTTTGGCCCTTCCATCAATTTTTCGCTGGTCTTTTTCCTGGCTCAGGGAGGTTTGGTTCAGCTGTTCAATAGTTTCAAAAACATGCATACTGATATGCAAAGATTCCGAAGTCTGAGCTAATGCGTCTGAATATATCCCGTTTATTCTGCATGAACAGTTCGTGATTCCAGAGGGAATACAAGATTATTAAGCTTATGTTGGCAGCAACAAGTCTTTAACATTTTCGAGTGAAAGAAGCTGAGTTGATTTTGTCAAGATTGGCAGGATGCCAGGATAAGGATTTTTGTGAACTTTTAACATAATTTTAGCACTTTCCTGTCAAGAATAGTGATAATAATATTTAATAGTAGTATTTACTGACGATTTGATTATAAGCAGTAATAGTTACCTCTGGTGGATTATATCTTGAAAATCAAATTCGAGAATGATTTCTCTGAAACCACCCGACTCTATGCTACTGTCAAGATATCCAACAACTCAACTTGATGATTGAACATATACCTATTAAATACTTCTATACAAATTTTTAATATACCGCCGACTGCTGCATTACCTTACGTAAACCCAGTCACACAGCACCATCAATATCAGTTTACTCTTAAAGATGGAGCTGTTGAAGTCCAGACAACCTTCAAGGCGAGTCATGCAGGGGCTCCAGCCTCACAGCTTCCAAGACATAGCAACAAAACGTGGAGAAAGCATGCTGTTTAAGACCCATAAATAGGGATGCAGGGACTTCAGAGAATAGAGTGGCATGGAGACTTACTGGAAACATAAATGTGGAGTTGTCGCGGTTCAAACATCCTTCAGGCGAGGATGTTGGTGTTGTTCCAAAACATTGATATTATTATGCCACGTCATCTTTTTTTTTTTTTATTCTTAGACCAGGGTATCCACCCGCGGACTCAGTGACTAATCCCCTCGCTGGTTTGTAGGCACCTCACAGGGTGGAACAGCTGGCCCAAGAATTTAAGGCTGCTCCATACCTAAAATCAAGAATCGAACCCTTAACCTTTAGTTAAGGATGGATGAGTCCCTGCCACGTCCATCGTTTTATTTTTTAATTACACTGTACTAAACATTAATAGCGTTCCTTACATTCATGTTTTTAATTGTCATCGTTAATATTACCCAAACGTTTACGTTCATTTCTCTCTCTTTCTCATGTTTTTTTTCTCTGCAAAATTTAGCTTAAAGCCATCTCTTTCTAAGCTATCTCTTCTATACAGAAATAAAATCCTGTGTTTTGTCTTGTGTTCTTTGCGAATATACTGTCGTACTGTTTAGGCATTCTTTGAGTGTTCAGTGTTCACAGTGTATAGTTGTTTTTCCTATTCTCTAGAAGGCTAGCGAAAGGGAGATAGATTTATCATTTGAGAACCGACCGAACATAACACACACCCATCTTCTTCAAATCTGCTCTCTTCTTGATTCATCTGCTTAATTCTTAGAGACATTTCTTACTCTGCCTTTTGGAGTGCACCGAAGTTGGCAGAGAAGGCATTAACTTTGAAGTCAAATTTCGTTATCCTATTGTATTGTAAAGGAGAAATTTTCTGACTTAAGATAGTGTTTTTTTCCCAATACCTTCCATTCAAATAAGCTTGTCTAATTTTAATTTTGTGCTATTTCATTATTTCACTAACTTGAGACATGCAGTAAGTCATCTGCAGAAAACAAACTTGAAGTTAATTCCAATGAGGATGAACAGTAATGTGTGGGAGTGCCAAACGGAAACAATTAGCATAAAATCTGGTGAGTGTTACTTTTAACACGAGTGCAACATGTAGCAGATGAAGAAGACAATTGTGAGATGGGGTGCACTCACACTTGGCATAGGTTGCCGTTAGCTTAGCACGAGGCTTCCGCTTTGAGAGGGTCTGAAAAGGTGATTATAAGCAATCTTTTCTTTGCATTAAAAAAAAAAGAAGCTATTTCTATTAGTCAAATTCTTGATCTTCTGGTGCAAAGAAAACCTTACCATTTCTAATGGTGATTATGTAATATCCTACAAATATTCCTCTTTCAGTGATGAACCTATTTAAGTTTTCAAAACAAAAAAAAATCCTTCATAGTTTGTTTGTAACGCCCATATAGCGTCTCATTCTTAACTTTCCAAAGAGCCTTTTTCAAAATTAATGTTTGCATTTTATTCTACACACTACATGATTTATTTTTAACTAAGAAGCACAGACACGGACACGGGACACGACACGGACACGAACACGTTCCATAATCACATCTCTCATTTGCTTGGCTATAAAATCCTTGTCCTTGATATTATCAGAGCAATCA
>JANKOE010000003.1:35998508-36009652 GCA_026284465.1 Erythroxylum citrifolium
TGAACATGAATAATAAAAGCAAGTTTTAGAGTCATGCTACTATGTATGATAAACACCCAAAAAAGAATAATATAGCATAAACTAATGATATATTTGCTCTTATGCTCAAAAACTCACAATTAGGTTTCACTTATTAAAATAATATGCAATTTTAATTCAGATTAACCATCTCAATGATTACCAGAAAATAAAAATATAACTTATAGAAGCAAGTCTATTCTAACTTTCATTCTTTTGCATACTAATTTAACTCAATAATAACCTAAAGTGTTTTAGATAGATTTTAACTAAATTGGGATATCAGTTAATAAAAACAAACAATAAATATTATAATAAGCTTAATAACTTTGAAATTTTCTTTGAAATTTTTATTATTCCTTTCCTTACAATGTATATAATAAAAGCACAAAAAACATAATATCAAAGAAATAGTGAGAAAGGAATAATGATTTAGTACTTTAATGAATAATAATTTGTAAAAATTTTAAATTCGTTATAGTTTCATCGCATATTAAATACAATCATCCTTGCAAAAGAGAAACAAAAGGAGATAAAAAGGCAAAAAAAGATATAAATAATAATAAAATAAAATAAATTCTAACAACATTGCAATAATAAAGTTTAGAAGGGTTAACCTTTTACTAACCATTAATACCAAACAAAATAAAATAATAAATAAAACTAGGAAAATACATGAATAATGAAGATGAAAAATAAAAGAAACAAAACAAACACTAATTGAGCATCTCGAGTTGCATTTGTATTTGTCAGGCATTTGGTGTAATAGGAAAATTTGTGGCTTCCATGTCTTTAAATGTTGTTGTTAAAGTGGATAATGATGGGTCAGCTCCAATTGGTGGAGTTGGTACCCCTAGTTTATGGTGTCCTACCATCCTACATAGCACCTCCTCCATCCATCTATCATATGCCTCCAGATGCATCATATATGCCATTAGCTCTTACTAATCATCTTGTATAGTTGCCTGCCTTCTTAGGATCATTCCCATGTATTTTTCTAATCAAACGATCTTTAATTGGTCCTAATAAGGAGATGGTGTTGGACTATTAGTGTTGGGTCTCGAATTTTTTTTATATATTTATTCTTTATCTATCATTTATTTTGATTTAATTATTTTTTTAATTTTAGTTGAGTCTTTAATTTAGCAAGGATGAATGGGGAATTGAATGGAAATTAGAAAATTGAAATTAGAATGAAGAGTTAGGATTAAGTTAGATTAACTAGTAGTAGGCTTGTTAGATGGGAGTGTAGAACCATATAAGACAAATTAAGCGCAAACTTGGAAAGCCCAAGTGAAGGAGGGGCAAAATTAAAAAAAGGAGTAAAATAAGAGGCAAAATATTGTTTGAATTAGAAGAAGAAGGGAGGTGTCGTGGAAGCTAAAAAGAGAAAGAGCAAAAACGTGAAAAAAGAGAGGAAAAGAAGAAAGAATCGTAGGAAGCTTAAGAAGAAGAAGAAAGGAGAAGAAAAAGAAGAGAAATCCACTTTTTGGAGGTAAGTTTTCATCTTTCTTATGCTAGATTCAAAAAGGGGATTAAATGGAGGTTAGGGTTTGTGTTGGAAATGAAGGAAGAATGAAGAGAAAGATGAACCCAAATTGATTTTGGGATTTCTAAGTTAGGGTTTTGGTTTTTCTAGCAGAGATGGGCTATGGGTAGGTTAGGTTTAAATTTAATTTTAGCTTTGCTTTGATTCTTGAATTTTATGAATTTTCTTTTGAATGTATTTATTAAATGGAAATTGGTTTAATTGAAGGAAATCAAGAAAACCTTACTCAAGAGAGAGAGAAAGGGCAATCTTGAGCTTGAATTTTTGACAATTTAGGTGGGTAATGCGTTTGTGGTTATTATGTGATGGGTAATGCCCTATTGGTGTGTATGATTGCTTTAAATTGAGTAAATGTTGAATTGTGGTGAATATTTGAAAATGTATGATGAAATAGGATATATTTTCTTTGAAATAAATGCAAAGTATGAAAATATGAGAATTTGATAAAATGAAAGAAACATGAGAATGCAAATTTGCATTTGACTAATTTGAGCATAGATTTGTTTGTGATTGGGAAAGAGAGAAACCCGTTTCGTTAGTTATGTGCACGTTACCCTATAGCCTTTTCTCGGCTGCCCGCTTGAGGCCACGAGATCCTAAGAAATCGGACTCGTTTTGTTCACGGTGTAAACCGTTTTGTTTCACGGAAACTCTCTAGCCATTTATTGTGCATTTTCATTATGACTTGTTGAGTATGATGCATAATAAAGTTTATTAAATCATAACTCCAAGGATGATGCTAACGGGAATCCTTATCAAGATGTTACTTATATATGAATTCTTTGTTAGACAATCTGCTTTGATTTATTCTTATTGGTTTATTTCTTTATTTAGATTTTATTTATTTTTATCAATTATCCATCATCAATAAACGATGTTTTTCAGTTATTTGACTAGATAGTAATAGGACAGTGTTTTGAACCATTTAGCTTTCGTATAAGATTGACACTATATTTTGTACCATATTACTTATCAAGTGATAACATATTCAAAAGTTTATAATCTTTTTGGATTTTTTCAATTTAGTGCCAAACTTTACAAAGTTTTCAATTTAGTGACCAACCATTTAAAACTCATATAACTCAAGTTAAAACATTATTTTTACTAATATGGCTAGTAATTGGACACCTAAGTGGAATTTAGTGGATATGCCATATAAACAAAATAACCTATTGACCTAATTTGTACGAGTTTTAAAAGTTTAGTCACTAATTGAAAACTTTAAACGTTTAGCACTAAAATACAAAAATTCTAAAAGGTCAAGCATTATTTAATTTGTTATCCCTATTTATCAACGATAGTCATATTTATGTTAGTTTGTAAGAAATTATTTTATGAAAAAATACTTTAAAAGAAGAAACCACACAATACACTTTTAATGTCATTGCTAGAGAAGCAATTGGTATTTATGAAACTCAAAGCTATTAGTATAATTTTTATTTCTTTATTTTTGTTGAACCAAGATAGGTTCCAATCAATGTTTTGAAGATAAAAAACATAAATACTATAAATGAATTTGTTATCTTAAAGAAAAATTATATAAGAATAAGATGTAGTTATAAATAACTCAAAAAGATAGCTCACAAAGATAATATAGAAAAGTTGAGGTTTGTAATTATCAAAGTGAAGATCAAGGGGCATCAAGCACATTCTATTCTTTTTTTAAAAAATATAATTTAGTCACTTTAAGAAACCTAAAGGCTCACCATGTATTAACATTTAATCTTACTTCTTTACAAGAGTCTTTTCATTCATTAAGGGTATTAAAGTTTCTATTTTTAAAGAAAAGCCTTTAATCTTTCAAATACTCTTTTGGAGACATTTTGAAAGTTTGTTTTTAATTAAAATTGCAACAACAAAAAATCATGATTGAGCATTTAAAACTGATAAAATCATATTTTTTTAGGGGAATGGTCGACCAATATAAGTTAGTAGTCAACCAATATAGGTTAAACATGTAATAAGACTATTTGTTGACACAATAGTTGACTAATATAATGACAGATCCCTTTAGGGGACAAATTAGTTGACCAATATGACCAAGTGATTGACCAATGTCTTAACAGCTAGTGAATCTGTGCATTCAATGTGCACTGATCAAATAATGTACTATAATGGTCGACTAATGCTCGATAACTAATCGTTGTAATGACTAGTTTTTAATTCCAACAGCTAGTAAGGCTTCTAAAATCCTACTTATACATGTTTCCTCATTATTTCTTGTACAAAACAACATTTGAGTGTATTATACACATATTTCTATGTGTATTAGGAATTTGAGCTTCATTGTCCCATATTTGTGTAAATATTTGTGTAAGTAGGCTTCTTTGGTATTATCAAAATGATAAAGTGACATATTTTGAGTTGAGTTTTAGGTTAGGGTTTTGTATATTGTAACCAGTATCATTAAAGTTCCTCTTCACCATAAAAGGAAGATTGTGAAAGGTTTCCTATTTGTCGAGTAAGTATTATACAAAAGTCATTATTTACCGAGAAAGAAGAGTGATAGTAGAAATCCAAGAAGAGTCTTGAAAGCAAACATAGACAAGGGTGTTTGTTAGACCACTATAAATCAGTTTTCATTTATCTTTCTTTACTCTTTTTACTTTATTACTTAAGCGCATTATTGAAATTCATTATTTCATTTAATATTTTTATCCTTAATAAAGTGTGATCAATAACACACTAAGTTAGTAACTTTTAGTTTAAAATTTATCAACACTCAATTCACCTCCCTCTTGAGTGTCATTAGCGACTAACAAGTGGTATTATAGTAGTCTATTAAGCTAGCATTTAAAAACATTGCATATAAAAAAGATCAATGGTATACGTAAGCACATCATTATCAAACCAAAGGGGATAAAATATTAGTAGAGCACCTTTCTTTGATGGTAATAATTACATCTATTAGAAAACTAGGATGAGATTTTTCTTAATGGTTGAAAGTTTAAACATATGAAAAAAAAAGTTTCAAATGGCTCTTTTATACCTATTAAAATTATAGATAACGAAAAGGTCTCCAAACTAAAGGAAGTATGAGAATCTCATGATAAGAAATTAATTTCCTTTAATAGTAAGATTGTACATATCTTATTTTGTGCATTAAGAAGAAATAAATTCAATAAGGTCTTTATATGTGAAATGACTTATAACATAAAGCATACATTAGAAATTATTGATGAGGGTACAAATCAAATTAAGGAGAGAAAAGTGAGTATACCCACGAATACAAGATTTTTCAAATGAAGCATAATTAAATTATTTCTAACATGTATACAAGGTTCATTGATATTGTTAATGCTCTAAGACGTCATAGAAAGATGTATACTAATTTTGAAATGGTAAAAAAAGTTGCTTAATTAGATCACTTCTAATGACATGGGAATACAAAGTAACGACTATTCAAGAAGCCAATGATTCAGTAACACTATCGTTGGAGGAGCTTATTAGATCTCTCCTTACATATGAAATGTGATTTCAAGAGATGCAAGAAGAAACTATACTTATAAAGAAGAGACATCTATAAGTTGAAGTGATTATGACTACCTCACCAAGAAATTCAAGATGTTTTTAAAGAAAATCTTCTTCAAAAGAAAAGGCTTCCGAGATGGTGAGATCAATTCTAAACATAAATCTTCCAATATTATCTACTTTAAATATAGGAAACTAGGGCATATAAAGTCCTAATATCCTCTTTTTAGGAACTTTATATTGGAATTCCTAAATAAGTCATTTCCGTCAAGAATTTTTGAGATTAATAACAAGGGGAATACTTGGATGTGACACATTTAGGAGTAAAGGTATAGTCATTTGGTGTTTAGATAGGGAATTTATTTTACATCTACTTGAAGGAGGAAGAGAAATAGTGTGGTAAGCATTAATAATATGTTCTATCTTTTGTACATAATAGAGGGAAGACCATGTTACTACTTTGTCATGTACTTAGAACATATTAGCAATAGAAAGAAAGGAGTCATTTGTGGAGGGACTTATTCGACAAGATAATCTAAGTAGGTTCCATACATTTCCAGGGATGACTTTGGGTAGTCGTATGGCTATTACCAACCTTGATATGCTTTAATATATAAGAACAGTTAAAAAAAGTTGGGTGGAGCATATATATTGGTGGATGGAGAGAAACTCTACTGAAGGAGATGGTGTTCTCATGGTAGAGGTCAAAAAGGAGCAAGAGAGAGTAAAGCCTCAAGTAGCAACTTAAACACCTTAGGTAGAAGAGACAATAATGGAGTGTAAAAAAGACCAACTTGCTTCAAAATAACTACTATTAAAGAGTAATAATAAGAGAGTTTTCCTTATTGGGAGTGAACAACATAGGTAGAATTCTATGCTACATAAATTAAAAAAAAGTGTAATGCATGGGGCAACTGTTGTGACTGATGGAATAATGTAACAATTAGTTTAATATGTAACAATGTCGGGAATTTTTATTGACAAAGGAAGAATACATAAGATTACTTATATAAAGTTTAATTGTGTTGTGATTTGACAAGATTAAGTAAATAAATATGAGCATTAATAAATAATTTATTTTCAATTTGATTCAATGATTTTAAAAATAAATGTTTAATTTGCATAATGACACTTTTTATATAGGGTTAATTATATCAAACCTCATGTGGTTTGGACCTTTTTCACTAGTAATTAACTTTAAAAACTATCATATACCTTATAAGGTTTGATTTTTGTTTCACTTATACTCTCTAATGTCATTCTCTATTAAGTTTCTAACAGAAAATCAGAAAAAAAAAATCATATGACTTGATTAGATATTATCAGGCACAACACTTATCATATTTGTGCCATGTAACACATGACATTGTGTGGTTTGAGAATCATAACACGTAACCAAATTTATCATTCATATAGACAATGTCGTGACTTTAGAAGATGATAACAAGTATGATCTTATATTACATGGCATAACCATGGCAAGTATTGTGCATGTAACACCTAATTAAGCCACATCATGTCTTTTTCCATTCTTTGTTAGATTTTTTAACACAAAATGACCTTAGGAAGTATAAGTGAAATAAGAATCAAACTTTAAATGGTATATGATATTTTTTAAAAATCAAGGACTAAAGTAAAAAAAGGTGCAAATTGATAGGACTTCTAATGTAATTAAACCTTTCATATAATTTTAACCATTTTATCCCACACATAAATAATGCCATGACTTTGGAAGATGATGATAGTAACCATGATCGTGTGTTACATGCACAAACACTACAAGAAAATAATAAATTTGCTACAGACAAACACTGATCGAATAGCAACCTTCGTTATTTACCGACGAAATATGCGAAATGGTCAGTAATTGCGTCAAGTAAATTTAATTTTAGCTACGGAACAAAACCATTGGCAAGCAATACAAGGAGAATAGGAATTGGTGACGAAATAATAATAACGGTCAAATAACCGTCTCAAATTTCCAACGGAATTAACATGTTCGTCGATAATATTGACGGGAAAAATATAATTTACCGACGGAAACAATATCATTAGAAAATAAACGCAGGAATTGATGGCGGGTAAATTTGGTTTGATATTACCGATGAAATTTACCGACCGAATGTTCCGTCAATAAATTGAAAACCTATACGACGTCGTCTGCTTGCAGGAGAATGGTATTAAGTTGAAGAAAACGACATAGTGTGGTTTAAAACCAAACGACGTCGTTTTTTTACATTTTAACCTCTGCCCCAAACGACGTCATTTTTATAAGATTTTAAACCCCCTCCCCCCTCTCCCGGTCTCCCCCGACCTGAAGCTCTCCTTCTCTATTCGTCTCCTCCCCCATTGTGATTTTCGGTCTTCTCCTCCGGTGTGTCAACGTGAGCTGGTCGTCTGTCGTCATCGGCGTCGTGGAACGGTGGTGGTGCGTCAGAAGGGGTAAGTCTTCTCTCACCATTTGCTTTTATTCTTCTTCCCACCCCTACCCGTATGTATGCCGTTAATAATGTGAATTTTTTTGGGTTGGTTTGAGTTATTTGTTTGGTATGTTTGAGTCTTTTATGAATGGGTAACAACATTTTAGGTTGAAAATGTTAGTGTTAGAAGGTTAAGTTCTCAAATTTCTTTCAGAAGTTAGGATGATTTGTTGATGCATATGAGGTGTTTGATGAAATGCCTCTTGCTAGAATTTTTTTTTAATTTGTGAAGATAGAGTTGATTTGTATCAGAAAATGATTTTATGGGTGATTTGTGAAGTTGGGATGATTTTCACATCAATTTGGAATAAATATTTGCATGCAAATGATATAAATATTTGCATTTTGTTAATTGGTTCTTTTTATTATACGATATAAATATTTAGGAATTCGAGTCTTTTTATGTTGCTTATGTAAGATTTGTATTTTTTAGGTTATGAAAACTTAAAGAAGTTGTTTTGGGGACAACTTTAGAATCATTCATGTCATAATTAGGTTTGCTAATAAATTGAGTTGGACTCCAATCTAAGATCGAAGTTTAAGCTAAAATTTAATTTCATACCAATTTAGGTAAGATGAAACTTTTCGAACCCAAATTTTTTTTTAAAAAAATTGATTTCAATCTAACTATTGGTCAAATTTAAATCCATCTGAACCTTTTTATGAATTCAACTAATAAGTTAATATTAGAGATACATAGATTTCAACAAGTTTGTAGCAGCATTCAACTATTTCATTACGTAGCAATATATTATATACAAAGTGCCTGATTATTGAATATACAATTCGCAATGTTGAATTTAGCTCAAGGTGGTCTTAAGTTTCCAGACTCTTTCTTTTTCAGTGCCTGATTAGAATGTGATTTGTTTATTTTAGTGCATATCAATTATGAATTTCATGGATCTATCATCTCTACTTACTCTTTTGTTATGTTATGGACTCGGTCACCCTCTAAATTGACTAACTAGTTAGACATTGTACAACTTTTCTCTTTTGACAAACTCACATCTCAATAGATAAACTAAAAAAAGTCATAATCAGTTCAGCAATCGCTGTGTGATTTTTAATAGCAATTAAATATAAAAATGCATATTCTATTAACAACAGTAGCTAAATCAGTAAAATACTAACAAAATTAATATTCTAAATTAAACTGTTAAAATTATAAAAAATTCACTTAATGGAAAATTTTAAAAGTTTGAATACTTAATTAAAAGATATAACACTTAAAAATCTATTACCCTTTTTTTATTATATGTCGTTCATGCTATTGGATTTATAATTGGAAACATATACTGACCTAAAAGAGATTTAGTTACTATAATAAACAAAAGCATGTCTACCACTGTCACATTAACAACTTCCATCAGTTGAATATATGCGTATATTATATTTTAATTTAATTTGTTGATACTAAATTATATTTTTCTTTACTAGAAAAAAGATATTCTCCATTAAATTGACAAGCAAAATAGATACAATCCCTCACAAAAATTGAATATAAGATTCGAGTATTTATTTTCTAATTTAAGGTACGAGTTGTTAAAGTTTAAACATTGCATCAACTTATCATTATTGAGATTGAATTAGTAGAATTACAAGAAATGCCAACAATGAACTGTAGTTACATTTATTAGGAACCTGTCAAGGTAGTTGTGAGTTATGGTTCATTTAATTGTGGTCCTAACTTTTATCAAGTGCTTTATTTAGAGGACGTCGGTCTTTTTTCATATTTAAAATGATATAAACAAAGTGGATGTATTATATGATTGTTTGAATATATCCCGCTTTATAAACTGTTAACAATTTTGTTCTTGGTTGTAGGAACTCATTTGTTGGCAGTATTTATTTTCCGAACGAGATTGAAGAGAAGCTTTAGCAAGTATGGAAATGACCTTACTTCCTTATATTTTTGACATTGTCAACAATGACTTGGCACACAATTTAATCGAGAACTTGTATCAGTTTCTATATTATTCATTGTAGCTCTGTCATCATCTTCATTCACGTACTTCAGGAAGATCCTTCTGCGTGTTGGTTGAGGTCAGTGAATTTGTTTTCGACTACGTTTTTGTGAACTTTGTTTAATTTGTGTATTTGTTTGTGGTTTGTACTTTACATAGCTGATTCAATTTGGCTTGCACGAACTGAAACTTGTTTGTGGTATGACATTCGATTTAGCAATGTATTAATATAGGATGAGTTTGACTAATATGATTGTTATGTCAATTTGTTATTTTATTGACTCTCTTTAATATGATTATGTTTTGTTTACTTGTTATGTGTGAATTTTTACATGGTTGTTTTTTTTAATTGTATATGTTAAACTAATTTATTAATTTAAGTATTCATTTTTTTATGAATACTTATTATCTTTGGCAATAGTACATGTTTAATATAGGTTTAATATCAAACTTTTAATATTAATTCTATTCTAACATATATGATTACAAACATATATGTTCGATCTTCAGCATACACATATGTTACATCTCAACCCATAAACCTTAACACATAACCTGTGGTGGAGCTCCCGTGAGGCTTGTCGGTAAATATTACCTAGAGCTTAGGAGTTAGAACGAAAACTTGTTTTGTTGATTCAGAAGTCTTATCTTAGATGTTTGCTAATATCTGGATAACATTAATGATACTGACTATGGATTCTGTTAGGATTCAAAATCCTAACAAGTCCTATTTCAGCAATCAACCACAGAATAACAGTTCAAACAAGAGAATCAGTAAGCAAAACAGAGAAGAATGAAGTATGAATGGCTATTCGATATATTCGATATAGTAATCGGCTAAGCTTCGAGGGCTAGCAAACCTCCTCAGTACAATATTCTCATAACAAATTCATTACAAATTCATTGTGATGCCTTCTACCCGACCCCACACAATCCTTTTATTCCCCTTTTCTATAACTAACTATCCAGCTCAGCCATATATTTCCACTCTCACAGAATTACTCATCTACCCCACTCTGTTTCTTTTCCTCCTATACTGCTGTTGATATCGAGTCTCAACAGATTCACTGTTTTGAATCAACTATTTTCCAGAAATGAGTTTCCGGAATAGATATTGGATGTATAGACGATCAACACCTGATGGTTTTATTAGTTCTGAATTTGTTGAGGGAGTTGAAGCTTTTATTCATTATGCATGTTCTCAACCTGCATATATGGATGGGCCAAATATCAGATATCCATGTAAAAAGTGCAAACACAATTGTTTCCTTCCTATTGATGAATTTAATGGGCATTTGCTGAGAAAAGGATTTGTCCCTAATTATTTTTGAAAAATTTGTCAATTCAACAAACCTTGTCTGGACATTCACGTATGCATTAAGATCCATTTTTGGTTCGTTTAACAGTTTTCTAATATGACATTATGAAAGTTCAATACTGATTATCTTTTAGGTAAATCTGTTCCGGCTAGTAGTTCATCTGGAGAGTTAGTCTTCCATATTAAGACTGGTGATGCATTTGTAGGGATAAGTCGACTTGTATAGAGATGTAAGTCGCCTTGTTCCAGTTCGGTACTAACAAGTCAACTTGTGTACCCATGTAAGTCGACTTGTGCGTGTACAGTACCGTTAGATTGTTAGAGTAGTGCCCTAAAGGCAATCC
>JANKOE010000003.1:36014776-36029458 GCA_026284465.1 Erythroxylum citrifolium
TAAAATTTTCATCTTATTTATTATATTCCGGTTTGATAGCGGTTTACTACCGGTTGAACCTCTAAACCTTAAACCTTCCCTTCGAGCGGTTCGATGTCCGGTCCGATTTTTATAACATTGTAAATTACCTAAAATAATTCATAACCCAAAAATACGACAAAAAATTTATGACCTTAACCAAGTCAATCTGCCTCATTCAAAATTATCATTCACCAAATTAATTCAGATTTCAAAACCGTAATAAAAATTTAATGCAGCTTCTCAAATAATACACTGCAAAATAGAAAATCAATGCAACCAAAACTGACAAATCAACGCCTAAATCAAGACCAATACTACTTTTACTCGTTGCCGTCGCTAGAAATTTTAGTAACATAAAAGCGACAACAAAGTCATCTTGAAAATGGCACTAAAAGAGAGTAACACTCACGTAAAGCAAGCACAAGCAAAACATTGAGGTGGGGATGTTAGGAAAAACAATTACAATTGAATACCATGAAAGATGAGAAGATAGATACCACATTTGAGAAATTAGGAACCAAAAAGGAGACAAACACCATATGTGACAAATTAGGAGCCTAAAAAGTCGACGAAAGGAGTGTTCTGAAAGTGGAAATTGTTCGAGAAATTAAGGATGAATCCCTAATTTTCCAACAAAGGCAAATGTGAGCAGGAGGAACAAAGTTTGTGGCTTCCCTTACCAACTATTCTTCAATTTGGAGGTTTAATTAAACATTTGAATTTAAGTTACACGTTAGTATAAATGAGAAGATTCAAACTGATCCTTTTTGCACATATTGTCTCTTGGTGATTAATTGTATTTTCACTCACTTCTTGTAATTGTGAAAGAGATAGCCCAGTTGAACACATTGTTAGAAGCATCTAATTGACCCAATTAAAATACCTGGGACTAACAAATATGAAACAAGATTCCAGTCCACATTATAGCTCCTCAAATTTAGTTTTCAGGAATCCAATAGAATAACTACCAGGATCCTTTTAAGACCAGCTTGACAGAGACTATGCTTGCAAAATATTTTATGCTCCTGAGATGTATAATCTGATAAAAGTAAGAAGGGAAAGAACCTAACGAGTTTCACGAAGCTGTGGCCTTACTGAACAAAAGTGTCATGTTACACATCCCATGATTTTGCTATCTGACTTGGTGAACAAAGAAACAAGAGCTGGAAAAAGCTTTTGGCACTCACACCCCACTTTATTCTTCTTACTAGGACATTTGAGACATCTCCAACTCCTCCAGCTTAGAGGATAAAAAGGCAAAAATGGAGAATATAACCCCAGGCAAAAGGGAGAAATGGAAAAATCAATGGAGAAAAAAAAAACAAAGGAGAAAAAAAAACAACGGCAAAGGTGTTGACGTTGGAATCCTCTTCTACATACATTGTCCACCATCGGAAAAAAGACAAACTCTACACAGCAAACTGAGGACTATCAAGTTTTGCAGCAGCCTGTTTATCAAGAAACCAAACCAACTTCCCTTTTGCTGGCTGGACCATTCGTGCAGGCAGTTTTGAGCATTCGGGTCCTACGTCATCCATGACCATATGTACTGCTTCTGCTTTGCTCTCACCAGTCACAACTATAGCTACATTGGATGCTGAGTTGATGACAGGCAGAGTGAACGTGATCCTCTCTGGTGGGGGTTTCGATGAATCGGTAACAAATGTTACCCATTCATCTTTCTCATTGAGCACAGAGTGATTAGGGAATAATGAAGCAATATGACCATCAGGACCCATCCCAAGAAGTATGAGATCAAATTTGGGGCAGTCATTAATTTCAGAGACACTAATTGTGCGTGTTTTCACTAATTGTCGAACAACAAATTCATACTCACGCGCAGCTTCCTCTGCAGGTACTGAATCATTGATAGAATGCACATGGCTGGAGACAATAGGAACCTGCCACCACAACCATTGCGTATGCCATAAAATTATAGAACAGCATAAAATGACTAAAATAAAGAAAAGAAACCTGATATACTTCCTTTTACGTATTTACATTATGACCAAACTTGAATTTCTTTTTTCTGTTTGACACTATGGGAACAGAGGCAAAAGCGTCAAAATTAAGAAAGTGCAATCTCCTAAAGTCTCATCTACAGCATCATTACAAAGCCCAGACGGCACCCCAAAACGAAGTTCGTGATTATGGAGCAGAATTAGGTGTCATCAAACAAGAAATGCATCATTCATTCATTCCTGGGTTCTCTCCAGTGTTATAAAAGGTAGAAACAGATTTTTTTCCTAGGTCAAATGAAATTATTTCAGTTCTAATGATTTCGTAGTCTAAAATATATCCATTTTTCAGTTCATCATAACTTTGTTTAATAGAATCTTTAATAAAACCTCCTTAGGAAGGTATCAATATCAACAGGTGCCCTTATGTTCTACATTTCTTGAATACAATTCAATCAAACTAGCACTGTGTATAAAACAAAGATGCCAAGAGTATTTCATTGTCAAAAATTATTTACAAGAACAACAAACTATGCCACAAATAATTGCAAGAGAAGTCAGAACTATCTCAATCACAGAGATTGTCTTTAATCACTGCAAAAGTTTTGTAAGTATCAATTACAAAATAACAGAGAAAACTCTCCATTGTGCAAACTTAATTTAGCAAATCCAGATAAGCTGATGATAAACCAATATAAGGTTCTCAGAGTAAAGCAACTCTTAATACAGAGATTTTTCCGTACAAATATAAGGTTCAACCATAAGATGAGGTGGAAAACATCCGTCATACTGGATAACTGTATTTATCCCTTAAGTTAGTGTGCTGTTTACATAACTTCTCATCTTTTTACCATAATCATATAGCAAGACATCCAACACCCAATGAGGACAAGATGAAAGTAATCATCCAACCATCGAGAATCATGTCAATGAAAGCAACATACCAACAAATCAATTAAATTTGAAATCATATCGCAACTATGAGAAACACCAAAAACAGTAAAAATAGATGGATTGAAATGGTTTGAGAATTTGCATGTTCAATCCCGAAATATTGAAACTTAAGGCTATGATGTGAATAGAATAGAAATGTCTCAAAGATTACAAGAGAAAAAGATAAAAGAATAAATGAAAGCCGACAGGGAAGAGATAACTCCAAGTTAACAACCTAAGCTGGAGGGTTGGTGTCTTTTACACTATTAAGGGATGATTTCTGTCCCATTACCAAGTTAATTCACACTCTTTATTGTATAGAATGGCCACCACTTTAAAAGTTGAATGGAAGTAAGGAAATAATCAAATTTGACACCGCTCGCTCTTAGTGGAAACCAAATTCTTTCATATACATACTTTTCATCAGTAAAATTTTAATGAAAGGATGCTGGCACTCAAAAATTGGCAGACTGTAAAAGCATCCTAAAAACGAAATGGGCATTTCAGCAAAATAGAGACACTAAATTCTGACTGTGCGAAGATTAACATACTGAAAATGCACTTCACCGAATAAAATAAAAAGGCAAAATTTTCTGCAAATCCATATAACTTTTCTAACAGTCATTGATAGCAAAAATAGATCCAATCTTTAGAAGATCCAAATTCCATATCTTGCTGCCGTTTAAATCGGGAAACTATTTGTTTTGGGAGCAACTTGCATCCACTATAGATGCAAAATAGCCACAAAAGGAAAAGTTCAGCATTCAAAAGGATCAAGGCAGATTTGAATGTTGGAAAATTAACTCTCTTTACCAGTATACTCAGTAAGCAATGACAGTAGAAAGGCGTCAGCAGGTTGAGTAGGAGAAAAAAAAGCAAGAAGAAAGTCCCAGATGCTTGAGCTGTCAGCCATTTCCCCCACTCTCAATTCTTTTTGGTTATTGATCACAATCAACATCATAAAAAATGAAACTATAAAACAACAAAGGAAAGAATAACAGGGCAAACCTTGGACAGAAGGCCATCTTTTGTGAGCTTATAGTTACTATCGGCATGGCTTTTTGCCACCACACGTTCATCCGCCCAAAATATGTACCACTTAGCCCAGTCTACAGTCCTGATATAAGGAGCTTCACAGAGTTTCCTGTGAAGACCAAGAAATGTGAAAAAAAAATATGGTCCAATATCATAAAAAGGGCGAAGGGAAGAGAAGCCACTGATACCCCATCAAGCTAATGAGAGAACCACCAGATAAGGCAATGGCAAAGAAACCCCTTTCCTTCACTGATGCCTCGGACAATTCAGCAATATAGTCTGCCAAATCAGTACGAAGCTCATCCAAACTCTCATGAATCCTTAACTCTCCTCTATCTTTATGAATCCCAGAATGAGCCATCCTTTGACAGAGTTTAAAGAGCAACATTGTTTAATGCATATAACAAAGGCAAAAAACCAACAGAATAGTAGTCAAAAAGGCAACTATTACACATTAGTTGACAGAGGCAGTGCACCAGGGAGGAAACTAGTGAAGAGAAGATAAGGGAACAGAACATCAAACAACCAAGGTAGTTCGTTAACGTTGAAGGGAGGCAGAGGATTTTAAAATTTAAGAACATTTTCCCTTTAGAACGTGCATGCCTCAAAAAATGCATCAATATAAGGATCCAATATAACTGTCAATAGCAAACATGAGAAACAAGTTCACTGGTATAAACAGCAAGGAATTCAATATATGCATTGACTTCAAATCAGAACACAGCCGACCCAGAAAAAGGGGTGTGATCATTACAATAAAAAATGATTGGTGCCAAAAGGAACAGAAATTCCAATAGATACGTCTTAAACGGATTAATTTCATGCGAATGATCAGAAAACAGTCTAAAAATCCCATCAAAACAGAAGTTCAGAGAAACACAAATATACAGGAAAAGCAAAACAAAAAATCTAGCACTGGAATAGCAGTATATAAGAAAAAAGGGAGTGAATGCTTACCGAGAAGAGAGAAGAAGAGGAAAAAGAAACAAGAAGGAGAAGGAGAGAGATTGTTTGACAAGAAGAAGAAGAAAAGGGACGAAAATGGAAGATGGGTATTGACACAGACACGAAACTACGATCCAATACGGCATCTATAAATGCACATATGTGTATAGATACATAAACTTTTGACATAGGAAGATTGTATACTTGGGCTAATTCCAATTTACTGGTTCTAATCAATTAAAAAAGGAAAAACTTGTTGTGTACAGAAGTGGAGAAGAATTTACCGTCTTCGCTTCCACGCGCATCCAATGATCGTGACAATACACACACGAACAAAAAGACTATGTCTTTCTCACCTGTTGATAGTAAACTGATAAAATTTAGACAGATAAAGTTAGTATTGAGAGAAAGATTGGAACTTCTGTATCTGGGTACACGGAAAAACAGAGAAAGTTCAGAGTTTGGGTGCTAGATCCTCTGCTACACAACTCTCTGTCTTTCATCCCCCTGTCTATACAACCAAAGAAATAATGTAAACGTATACTATACATGCAGCTTTTCATTTTTTGTCAAATAATTAAATAACAAGGTCCGTGTATATGTATGTATTTTGTGACTTAATTAATTGTACAATTTCTATATAAAAAATAGAGAAATTGGGAAAAGCTAGACGAGGACAACATAGGAAACCAAACACTTGTTCAAATCACACGTTGACAATTGTACCAATCAGATGTTTATAATTGGAAGACAGAAATAAGTATCCTATCTCCTTTATCCTCCATTGACTCTGGTGAGTTTTTCTTCTTTAGGTATGGAATTCAAATAATGCCATACGTCACATTCTTTGAATTCTACTGATGACTTTAATATGGGCGGCTGCAGCCTGCAATGATTTTTTTTTCCCTCTCGATTTCTTCTAATGGTTAATAATGCGATTTTCAATTATCATAAATAAGATAGGCTCATGTGATGTCAGCCACAACATCTCCTTTAATGATGAAGTTTGGAATGTAAGGGCATCCATATCAGGCAACAGTTGGGAAAGTGAGAGCTGAGAATGAGAGACAGAGAGGGGTTGAAATTGAAGTCCCCACATCACTTCACTTGAGGTTGTACATTAATTAATTTAGGTATTTAGGATATATGTATTATTTCATTAAAAAATACAACTTGATTGTGGTAAAATGCCTGGTAAGCATTTCTGGTTTGCTGATGTGGGAAAGCAGATCAAATAGCTTCTCAAACATAGGAGGAATCAAAAGTTTTTAAGGAGGGTAATACATGAGAGAGTTTAAGAGGTGAATGTAACTTGTGATCCAATTATGCAATATAACTCTATTAGCACATGCCACATTTCCTAGTCTTGGTGTGCCATGGTTGGTTATTGCTCTTATTCATCCTACTAGTTTCCAACGTCAGGAGTACCTGCGAGGAGAGCAACCTTCGAATATTTCAGAACAGAAGCTCATCGAAGGAGTAGTTTCACAATAATCAGTTCCTGCAAATTAGAAGATAACTTAGCTTACACAAGCTAAATTTCCAAAACTAGAAATGTTGGCTTAGAATGCGGAACATTTAACTCCTATCATGCCTAGGTTAGTAGTTGGTTTTTTCTATAATGCAACTCATGTTGCTTTAACAAACATGTACTGCTCTTTGAAGGTTGCTTGTAACTCCTTGTTTTCGTCTTTAATGGACAAAATCATTACAATTCCTCAAAAAGTACATCCTACTACTACTATACATGAGAGTGAGAGACCTTGCTTGGGCATACAGCCCACGGTTTCCAAGTTAAGCAGCTGCAGGATTAAAATTGGTAAAGAAAAAATGGCGATGCCAGCCACATGAATATCAGTATACTAAATAAAATAATAGAATTCACATCTTTCAACCCTCGATAGCCATTGTTACAGGTCTCTTTATATATTATAAACGACGAATCGAGCTAAGATATGGAATGCATGATCCTGGAGTTGCCTAGTACTTGATGGTAATACGGGGGGTGTCATATCATGCTTGTCGCCTAGCCAAGAATTAAAATTCCGTATCATATGATTATGGAAAGTATTCTTCAATCTCTGGCCTCCTCTTCTACGTGGAATACAAATTGGTGGATTTGCAAATGCAATGACCATTATAGGCATCGAGGCACTTGAGTTGAGATCTTGGAAGACGAGTTGTTTTCATGCGTTTGGAGACTGGCACAGCTCTAACAGTAAATGTATCAACAGATATATGTTCATCTGCCTTCAAACTTTTCACGCATACTTTGTTAAATCTTCCTGTAAACATAAAACATAATCTGATGTGCCATTATCAAGTGTCTTATATAGAAACAATATTTAATGATGAACAAGAATATCACGAAGCTTATTTTAGAAAAAAAAAGTGAAATTCATGAGATTAAGTTTTATTTTTTATTTATTAAAAAAATAACATAGACGGATCCCTTGAAATTTTTAAAGGTTTTATTAAAATTTATGAAATCAGATGAAATGTTAGTTTCTTTCACCTTATCTTAAATAAAAGTCAATCCTCACGTCCTCAAGATTATTTTGTTTTGAAGACGTAGTAAACGAAAAGATGAGTTGAAATCTTCTGTAGCCATTATTCAAATCTTGGATAACTAAAGTTGGGCAATCTATTAATCTTCAACCCTTTCAATTATTGAAATGAAGTTATCCCAAATCCAAGATGATATCTTTTAGGATATATCATCTATTCGAGGTCCTGCAAGTATGGGTCATGCAAGTAAATAGGGAATCATGAGTATCGATCCACATAGAATTACTGAACAATTATTAAGGTAAAATCATTCAATTATTTTGGCTGATCACTCAAATGTTGATTATTAAAAAATTAATTAATGAATGAATTGCTAAAACTAATTCTAAATCAAACAAAATAACTATACAGCTTATGTAGTATAAGTTTGTAAGGAATAAATCAGATATGTAAAAGGAAGGTTTCAAATTTGGTTTATTCTCTTATGGTTTATTCAATAATTTTGATCCCTTGACTTTGAAGGAAACTAAATCTAAATTATCTATGATTCTTTATCGAGATGTCAATGAAGTATTGTAGTTAAAATCAATTCCGACTATCGTGGCTCATGAAATTAACTAAAACTCATTAAGATTTTTATCTAGTTGGTAATTCCTCTCATATATTTTTGCCTATATTTAGGTCTAAATCTACAAGTTCTTAATTTTGGTTTTTCACTACCGATTTTCACCTTTCGATTCTTCAACCAATAATTTCAACACAAATTATATGAGGCCTAACACATAACATGCACAATAATACTCAAAACAAGAATCAATAGCCACGAATCAATTTATTGAATAAAATCCAGAATGAAATCATGTAAAATTTTGAAAACTACATCCCATCTTTGAAACCCAACAAGAAATCTACTCACTCATGTTCATGTTCAACAAAATAAATATCAAATCAAGGATAATAGACATTAGAAGAGTAAGGAACGAAGAACCCAAGTGAGTTTTGGACATAGACGTAAAAAAAAAAGGTTTGGAATTCATCTCTTCGTGCTTCCAGTCTGCGTCTTTTCTGCGTACATCCAAGTCTCTCCAAACGCAGCAGCTACATTCGCGTGCGTCAAGCCTCGTTTGCGTGCGTGAGGTAGTCCTTCGTTGGTGAGGTTCCAAGTCGTGTGTCCAGATCCCCTCCTGTATAGGATCGACGCCTGTGTCTAGTCTCCTCGCGTCAAGCCTTAGCAGCTGCGTCCTTATCTAGCATCCCCCGTACTGCTACTGCAGCGTGTATTGATTCTCCAAATTAAAAACCCCACGTAATTAAAAACGTTTTCTCCCAATTAAAACCTAGCATGTTGTTATAATTCTGAAGTCCTAAAACGTCTCCAGTCCACTGCATTTTGGACCTTTTGTTGCTTGCGTGTTTTTGAAAGGTTTAATGATTGGCTGCCTTTATTGATGGTGTTTTAGGTCTGTCGTTTTGCTGCTAACTTATTGTTGTGCTATTGTTTTGTTCTTTTCTATTCACTTGTTACAATGGCAACTTCTTAGGTCTAATTTGAAGCCAAACTTCATACTTTCTACGAAGAAACCAGAAAAATAAAGTAAATAACAAACTTAATGAAAATAAATAAATTAACCTAAAAATGCTAATAAAATGAATGAATGAATATGCAAAATGAATGCAAAAATGGCCTAAATACCTATATGAATTGGACTAAACAAATGTCCCTAAACTCGAACTTTTGCTTATCCCCAAGCAAAATAAAGATTGAGAAAACGTTTTCAAAGTTGCTCATCCAAGAAATCGTAAAAACTGTAAATCTAAGCTCTCAAATTCCCTTTTAGCCTTTCCATTCAAACCGTTCCTACCTTCATGGTACAAGAAACTAAGAAATTACGCAAGCCAATATTCCTTTAACCTTTGAACAATTATGGAAAACCCTCATCTCGCAAGAAGCAAAGAAAACTAAAGTAGGTTCCATAACAACTTATAACCCAAGTATCTCATACATAATGATGATATAATTAATTAACCAATCCCATAGACAAGACATCCTAACCTATCTCCACTAATGTAGAACTTATTATTGAATGATCCATAGGTCTTACTAGGTTGTAATGGGGCTATTAGGTGTGTAAAGTGGGTTTGAAACAAATAAAGGCAAAATAAAGGCTAAAAAAATTAAGGGATGATTGTTTAAAACATGCAAATGTAGAAAACATGCATAAATTCAATATATTTTTTCTTTTTTTCCCTTTTTCCTTTTGTTTTGTTTGTTTTTTGAATAAATAAGGAAATACAAAATTGACATCCAAATATCTCAAATGATTACAAGATCCCATCTTCTAATGTATTTAAATAGGCTTGGTCCACGTATAAACAACATCAAGTCTCCACAAATTAGGAAAACTTTCTCAAAACTCCTTTCATTGCATATATTGGGGCTTCAAATTTCTCCTTTTCATAGTTGGGAACAAACAAACAACTCTTGTATATGATTCTTTTTTTCTTTTCTCTTCTTTTTTGAATATATCAAAATTATACACATTCCAAAACATCACAAATCTTAAACAATCAAACCACATAAAAGGATAGGGGATTAAGGTCCTAGGCTCAGTTTAATTAAGGGTACCGAGAAAAATTAGGATAATGTATAAGGCTCAAAAGGGGTTTCAAGGGAAATAAAGGTGAGTAAGCTAAAAGTCATTTAGGCTAGACAACAAAGAATGGTGCCTAAATCATTTCTTTCTTTAATAAATGCTAAGATTTTGCCTCGATAGGATTAGAAAGCTTGTTCTAGGATTGGTGAGATATCAACAAGTTACAAATTGCTGAGAAATTTCCGTTTAAGTTCCCTAAACGTCTAACAAAAATTAGGAAGATCTCCAATTAAAAGAACATAAACAAAAGCAAATTCCTAAGATTCTTGAACTAATCAGGAACTTTCCAATCCACAACCCAATCTAAAAGTGGATTCAATTGCTCTTCAAAACAATTCCTATTCATCCATGCATAAGGCAGGATTTTTTTTAATATATACCATGAATGAACAAATAAATACCAATGCATGTAAAAGAATTGAAAAATAAGAACAAAATAAAAATTTCAGTCACCCCCCCAAAAAAAAAACTCAAAGTTGACAGTGTCCTCAATGTCTAATAAGCCAAATAATTCTCATCGATAAAATTTCACACAATGCACAATATAAATCAAACACAAAATTCAACCAAACCACACTCATTCATCAATTAAACATTACTGTATAATAATAAAAGGAAGTTTAATGAGAACTTTCCTGGACCGTGACAGTGAGTGCATTTCCAACCAAATCTTCTACTCATCCACAATTCCGAGTTATTGTTCCTTCAAGAAAAAATTTGAGAATATTAACTTGAGTTTGGAAAAATGGTAGCATTGTACTAAAAATAAATAAATGAACCAAAAAGAAAAGGAAAGAAAATTGGATTGCGTCCCAATAAGCGCTTATTTAAAGTCTATAGCTAGACTTGGAATTCTTCTCTCAAGGCTTTGGACTAGAAAAGGAGTAAGCTATCCCTTTTTCAATTTGAGCTCCAGCAATATATGGCTTTAAACATTGTCCATTGACCTTGAAAATTCCATTTTTTAAGTCTTCTATCTCTATTGCCGTAAGGAAAAAACTTCACCACCTTAAACGGCCCTGACCATCGAGACTTTAACTTTTCAGGAAATATTTTCAGTCTTGAATTAAAAAGTAGCACCAAATCTCCTTCTTTGATTTCCCTCCTGACAGAGCGTGTTGAGTGCACTGCAAAATTTACCTGACTCTACACACTAAAATTTGTAGTTGTGGTAAGTCGGGATCAAATACACAGGGAATGTTCGGTTCATTTTTGGAATGAAATTAATTGATGCAAGTAAAGTATATGGGGGGTTTTTGGAATTCAAACAGTTTAGAAAATTAAAGTAAAAGTAAACTATCGAAAACAAATTAGAACAAATAATCGAAAATGAGAAAAGTGTCGAGTATGAGTAAGATCCGATTCTAGGGTCAATCTCGGCCTAAGCACAATGAAGCATATTTCTTCATTCTAAAGTCTTTACGATTCTTTTCGGACTATTGATTTGAGACTAATAGAACGCTCTACAAATCTCGATTTTCCCTTAGGTTGTATTTAACCAAGATACGATCATTAAGTAAATCTAACTCTCGAATAACCTAGGATACGATCTCTAGATTCAATTTGGCAGTCGCAGTATGAATAGGAAAACAATCAATATAGGCAGTAACCTCACATATTCGGGTTATCTATCCTAAGTTATGTTGTTCCTAACGATAAACGATCGTCAGATGCTGCCTTCAAATATTAAAAGTAACAATTACGGATTACAATTAATATTTTAGCAATAGGTTCGAAATAAAACGATCAAAATAACATATCAAGATCATTAATTCCAAACCATCAAAATCAATACTAACAACACAACAATCCAAAAATAAATCATGACTCTAAAATAATTAAATTAGCTTAACCGTGACTTGGCGTCGATATCCTTGTTGAACTGGTGTCGAAAAGTTAGCCAGCTATCTTCATTCTTTCTTTCATGAACCAACCACAAATCCTATCATCCATTAGCTTCGAAAATCACAAACTACTCCTCCTTATACTATTCACGATGAGACAAATAAAATGCCCAACGTGTTCTACACAAGCCTTAAAGCTCCTTGCACCGACCCTGGCTCCAACACGTTGTGCTTGAGCAATTTTTTTCCTTGTGAATGTTATTACGCCGACGTCCTCTCCGTGGCCATTGTCACTGTGCGCGTAACTTGTAACAACAAAATCACAAGCAAAATGAGTTTATCTGTTTTTTTAAACTTCCCATTATCGGCACTCTTTTCTATGGCCCTAAAGTGATTTGACAAAATAAAATGGAACCCTCTACTCCACTCTCACGTTCCTCCCAATACCTTGAATCAATGCATCTGTCGGCGCTTTATCCTATGTGTTCTAATCAGGAGAAAAATGAAAAGCCTCTCCATAGAAACTTAAAAGCCTCTCTTCTCCTATACTAGCGCCGACCTCTCATCAAGTATTTTGTGCCTCTCAACATTCCTACAAGATCATTGAAAACACATTAGTCTCCCTCCACTATTCTCTATGCTCTCTGGACTTTTCAACTTCCCAAAACCTCACTCAAAAACCTCCTCTACTCTTTCACGCACGACCTCCTATATCACAATCCATCAACCCATGTGTGTTTTTCTAAGCCAATAAATTATCAACTTAAAAAAAAAACCTTTTCCCTATTTTAGCGCTGGCACACCTCCCTACTCATGCTCAAAATGAAACTCTATTCCTCTTGTTCTCCCCCGACACTGTGGAGCCCTCTGATAAATAAAAACGCAACTCCTTAAAACCCTTGTCTGCCTCCCCTCTCTCCACGTGTCCAGTGTTTCAGCCTTTTGTGATTTTAATCCCTTGGACCATTTAATTGCCGCATTATGCCTCTATGTTTTATTCCTATCGCTTCTCCTCCATGTATGTTGCGCCTCCCAGCTGCGTTTTGAATTAAACACATCTGCGTTTTGTGTAAAATGCTCCAGCTTGCGTTGATCCCTCCTGCATGATTTTGCTCAATTAGCTCATTAATTGTGGCTTTAACCTGATAAAACAATGTACTCTAATTTGCTTTAAAATTTTTGTCTTTTTGACCTTAAAAACATGTCAATAAATTCAACTTACCAATCAACACAAATTGAGCATAAATTGAGTATTTTATCATAAAAATAGGATTGAAAGTACATGAAAATATATAAGAATGTATAAGAAAATTCAATCCTATCAATGACCTTTGGAAGGCCTGACGAAATTGTGTAGCAACATTTTGAACTAGATTAGGTTCTGGAGGTAAAGTCTACTAGGTGACGCAAGCATTATGCCTAGTGGGATGTCTAATAGGGCCAGAGAGTGGGCTAGCTTCTCCTTCATTCACAATAATAGGCTCCTTATTCTTCACTCGTGAGAGAGAACCAATGTGGCTTTTTGGCCTATAATTCACGGTCCGTTTCCTATCTTGTCTTCCTGGGCCTTTAAGACCACTCTAGCTTCCAACCTCAACATTAATGAACAATATCATTGTGCGATGTGGATTAGTCTAAATAAGATAATTGTTGCTTGTGTAGCTAATTGCCACATTACATTTTCCTTTTTTTGGTTCAGTTATTTCTTTCATTTCCTATATCGCCTCATGCTATTTTTCTTAACTAGTTAACCAAGCCAATTTCTTTTCTCCTCATTGCCATTTAGTGTTTATGTTCCTGCCATTTTTTTCTATCATTTTATGCCTTATGTTTGTGTCATTTTACATTTTCTTCTAACTATTCTTTTCTTCTCTTTCCTCTAGTTATTTTGTAATCTATTCATCAATATTTTAATTTTATGTTTTTATCAAAATAGTCTTGATAGGAGTGTAAAATTCTATATTTTCCCCTGAACATTTAGTCTTTCACCTACTTTTATGCCTATATGAACTTATTATCTTTATATTTTGATTTAGGATACAATTAGAGGTGTTAAGGGTCAAACGAATATATGTGACTGTAACTCCTTATGCATTTAAAAAGATGAGGTATGGAGCTAAAGTTTGCTAAGAATTGGAAGAATTTATAAGGAAAAGCATAAAAACATAAATTTTGGCTAAATAGGCTTGACAAATGATCCTCTGACAACCTATGGTCCTCTAAAAAATCTTAGATATAAAGAAACCAACTGATGTATAATAGGGAAGGAGGCAGTGTGGTAGAGAAAAGTTATCAAAAAATACATGTCCTAACACACAGATATGTTAGAGCCACTCTTCTTTTTCTAGACAAAAATAGTAAGACCCAATAAACATGTTCAAGACTATGTTTGCTTTAGAGCCAAAAAAAACCTATTTTTGAGTTAATCTATATTATGTTTTTTCTAGGGTTTAAATGAGAGTGCTAGTTGGCTTTCATTTATCTTCTTTTACACTTTTTCCTATTGTTTATATCCCTGTGTGGTTAATCTTCTACTATGATAAATTGGGACGGATTACATGGTGAAGTATTAGATGTTCTTTGTGGCATTAAATTGTATGGTTACTAGGATTACTTGGGAAGTATTAAATTGTGTGATTACTATTCAATTCACATACTGAGTATCAGATGATCTTTTTGTTGGAGTTATGTAAATATAGTGCCCTGAAAAGCAAGTGTATTTACATGTAACTTTATCTTCTTCAGTTACAGTTTTGTAATGAAAATATTTATTATTAATAAAAC
>JANKOE010000003.1:36029558-36047432 GCA_026284465.1 Erythroxylum citrifolium
ATACTCCTCCAACTTCCTCTTATTTGACAATATTTCCTTCAAGAATTTTGCGTAGGTTGGCATTTGTGTGAGAGCTTTCGTGAAGGGAATACTGATGTATAGCTTTTTGAGAATTTTCAAAAATTTCCAAATTGTTCATCCAGTTGAGCCTTCTGAAAACGTTGTGGGAATGAGATGGGTAGCTTGTATGGTGGAGGTGGTAACATTTTTTGGTTCATTCTGGACAAGCTGTGCAGCTGGGATAGAATTAGATCTTTCCTTATTTGCTGCTTTATCCTTGCTTTCCACCATCGAT
The DNA here is from genome assembly GCA_026284465.1 of Erythroxylum citrifolium. NCBI lineage: Eukaryota > Viridiplantae > Streptophyta > Magnoliopsida > Malpighiales > Erythroxylaceae > Erythroxylum > Erythroxylum citrifolium. Next base: position 36,029,854 of record JANKOE010000003.1, read on the forward strand.
TCTAAGACTTTTCCACTTCTCAAAATCACTGCATCAGCAGTCTCCTTAGGATTTTCTGGTCGTACAGGCAATTTACCCTTATCCCCTCTTGATGTACTAGCCTGCTGAGCAATCTAAGTCTCCAACATCTTGTTGTGTATGGCAAGTTGATGTACCTTAGAACTAAGCTGCTGGATTAGTTCCACCATGGACTCCAAAGTTGGTTTCTGCTCTTGAGCTTGTGGGTGCAGTGGAGGGGCTTGAGGTTTTGCGTTTTGGAATCCTGGAGGACCCCTATTGAAGTTTTATTGCTGGGCTAGAAAGTGAGGTTGGTTTTGAGGGTGGGAAGAGTAATAGGGTTGGTTTGAGAAATTTTGTGACTGTCTAGGTTGTTGGGACCAAGAGAAATTGGGGTGGTTCCTCCATTCAGGGTTGTATGAGTTTGAGAAGGCTCCTTCTTGAGGTTTAGCTCCGTAGTTACCCACTAAATTAGCTTGCTTAATTGCAATGTCTTGTCCATGAGCCTGAAAATCATACATGGGCTATGCAAATTGCTGTAGTTCATGCACAGGTTGTGTGCTACTTGCTGCCATTACATTAACCTTACCCATCTTATCCATTCTCTTTGTCAGGGCTTCAAATTTGGAGTTCATCATGGTTAACGCATCAACCTCAAATATTCATGCAATCTTCTTAGTCTCTTGCTTTAAATGCCCCCTGCTCCTACTCCATTGGTAATTATTATGAGCAATCCTTTTTAGGAGTGAATGAGCTTCATCTTCAGTTTTTGCCATGAAGTCTCTACTTGCAGCTGCATCTATAACACTTTTTATAACCGGAGAAAGCCTGCTGTAGAAATTCTCTACAAGCATCCATTTATGAATCCCGTAGTGAGGGCATTTTCTTTGTAGCTCCTTGAATCTCTCCCATGCTTCATATATAGTTTCATCTTCTCTCGGTAGGAAGGAATGCACTTCACCCCTCAGTTGTGTGGTCTTTTCTAGGGGAAAATAATGCGTTAGGAAAGCTTGGGATAACTCTTGCCACGTAGTTATAGACCCTGGAGGTAGAGAGTAAAACCATTCATTTACACGATCCCTCAAGGAAAAAGGGAATAATCTGAGGTGAATTGCATCGTCAGATACCCTATTTTGCTTCAACATGCTACAAATCTGAATGAACTTCTCTAAATAAACGTGGGGATTTTATAAAGAGTTGCCTCCAAATTGAAATTGTTGGACCATCTACACAAATCTGGTCTTCAGTTCAAAGTTATTAGCAGTAACTGGAGGTGTTGCGATGCTCGATTGATAATCCTCAAAGTTCGGTATGGCATGGTCCCGCATTGTTCTATGATTTTGCCAATCATTTTGCCTTTGTTCTGCCATTACTTGTTGTGGTTCTGCCACCTTTTGGTCACTTGTAGTATCAACAGGTTTGGTTTCTATTCGTTGGTTACTCTGCAAGGCTTATGCTCTTTGCTGTTTCGTAGCTTTTCAGAGCGCCTTAGCGATCTTTTCAATTTTTGGATCAAATAACAAGTTTTCTGCACTATGAGAATGTCTCATATACAGAAGGAATCACCTGTAATTCAAAAATTGAAAAGAATACTCCGAGTGAAGAAATAAGCTATGAGACAAAGTAAATAAAATGAAAAATAACAAAATGATAATGAAAAATAGATGCCCAAAGTAACCAAACAATTGGTCGACTAATATTGCCCAAAAGAAACTCCCCAGCAATGGCGCCAAAACTTATCCTAGGGCTCGCAAGTACCAGTCACGCAAGTAAATAGGAAAGTATGAGGATTGATCCACAGGGAGTTACTAAACAATTACTAGGATAAAATCATTCAATTATTTGGGCTGATCATTCAAATGTTGATTATTGAGAAATTAATTAATGAACAAATTGCTAAAACTAATCCTAAAGCAAACAGAATAACCGCACAACTTATGCTGTATAAGTTTGTAAGGAATAAATCAGATATGTCAAAAGAAGGTTTCAAATTTGGTTTCGTGTTCGACTTTTAATAATTCTCTTCTGGTTTATTCAATAATCTTGATCCCTTGACTTCAAAGGAAACTAAATCTAAATTATCTATGATTCTATATCAAGATGTCAATGAAGTATTGTAGTTAAAATCAATCCCGACTATCGTAACTCATGAAATTAACCAAAACCCATTAACATTTTTATCTAGTTGGTAATTCCTATCACAGATTTTTGCCTATATGTAGGTCTAAGCCTACAAGTTCTTAATTTTGGTTTTTCACTACCGATTTTTACCTTTCGATTCTTCAACCGATAATTTCGACACAAATTATGCGAGGTCTAACACTTAGTAAGCATAATAATACTCAAAACAAGAATCAATAGCCATGAATCAATTTTATTGAATAAAATCCAGAATCAAATCATGTAGAAATTTGAAAAATACCTCCCATCTTTAAAACCCAACAAGAAATCTACTCACTCATATTCATGTTCAACAAAATAAATATCAAATCAAGGATAATAGACATTAGAGGAGGAAGGAACAAAGAACCCAAGTGAGTCTTGGACATAAACGTTAAAAAAAAACATGTCTGGAATGCCTCTATTCGTGCTTCCAGTCTGCGCCTTTTCTGCGTGCATCTAGGTCTCTCCAAACGCAATAGCTATATTTGTGTGCATCAAGCCTTGTCTACGTGCGTGAGGTAGTCTTTCGTTGGTGAGGTTCCAAATCGTGCGTCCAGGTCCCCTCCTACGTGGGATAGCCGCCTGCGTTTGGTCTCCTCGCGTCAAGCCTTAGCAGCTGCGTCCTTATGTAGCATCCCCTGTACTGCTACTGCGACGTGTGTTAATTCTCCAAACTAAAAACCCCACGTTAAAAATGTTTTCTCCCAATTAAAACCTAGCACGTTGTTATAATTCTAAAGTCCTAAAACGTCTCCAGTCCACTGCATTTTGGACCTTTCGCTACTTACATGTTTTTGAAAGGTTTTTTGCTCTCTACTGATTGGCTGCCTTTGTTGATGGTGTTTTGGGTTTGTCGTTTTACTGCTAACTTATTGTTGTGCTGTCGTTTTGTTCTTTTCTATTCACTTACTACAGTGGCAACTTCTTAGGTCTAATTTGAAGCCAAACTTCATACTTTCTACGAAGAAACCAGAAAAATAAAATAAATAACAAACTTAATGAAAATAAATAAATTAACCTAAAAATGCTACTAAAATGAATGAATGAATATGCAAATATGGCCTAAATATCGATATGAATTGGACTAAACATCGTCCAAGTCTCAAAAATATTGTACAAACGTCTACTTTACATTAAACAAGATTTGGTTGGCTATTAGGTAGTAGTAGGTGAAGCAGAGAATTATGGAAGAAATAAAAATTGGGGAAGCAAATAATAGTCTCAATTTTCTTGCCCAGTGGTCTTGTTCAAAATGAATTTTCACTACTCCAACTTTTGTTTCCTGTCATGGAAATTCTTAAATGATACTTTCACAAAGAGTAATGGCGTGTTCATAGTTATTTGTCTCTATTTATCTTGCTTCGGCGCAACTTGTCATAAGTACAAGAAAAGATACTTTTCGTTAGTACTTAAAATTGATTCAGTTGAGCGTAAGAGGGTTGAATAATTGGTCTGAAGTAAATCTTACAGACACCAAAAGAACTTAATTTGTTATTCTCTTTTTGTCTTAATGTGAGATATTTTATGTAACTGGAAACTCCAATGAGACAATATTTTCTTTGAAACAATCTCATAGGTAATAAGTGCACAAAGTTATAAGGAAGCCTGCTCGTTTTGAAGATCATCAATCATTAGTTACTTGAATAAGTTCTTAGATTCACAGTATACATAATTAGTAGTCTGCAAGTAGAGTTTTGAATGCCATAATTGTATTCAAGAATTTTCCATTTCTCAATTTCATTTTAGCCAATGTCCCAGGATTCTTCAAGAAAGTCTTTAGAATTAGTGAAGACTTTAAACAAATAAAAGATTCATATAGCGTGCGTCCAGGAGACGAGGTGAATAAGGCTAAAGCAAAAGAGATTAATGGATTCAAACTTTGTGCTCATGATGTTCGAGACGATAGAGTGGGATAGGTATCTTAGTTGTCAAGGAATTCATAAATCATGTTATGGGGGTAAAAAGGACTAATAATAGGATTATATCCTTAAAGATTGTGGTGAAGGGGTTGTTTTAAATATGGTGTGTTCTTATGCTCCTTAAATAGGGTTAGAAGAACAACTTAAGCATCAATTCTAGGGAGAGCTAGATAAGGTGATTCAGCAAATCTCCCCTGACTAGAGAGTTATTCCAGAAGGAGACTTTAATGGTCATATAGGAGCAGCCTCGGATGGATACTCATGGACTTATGGGAGTTTCGAATACGGTGAAAGGAATGATAACAAGACTACTTTGTTAGATTTCACGGTGGCATTTAAGTTGGTAATAACTAACTCTTTTTTAAGAAAAACAAGGAGCACCTAGTGACTTTTAAGAACATAATCACGAAAACTCAAATTGACTACATCTTTATAAGGTGGAGTGATTAACCTAGTAGCAAGGATTATAAGGTGATACCTAATACTTACTTGTGAACTTAGAATAGATTGTTGGATTTGGATCTTATTATTAAGGGTTGGAGGAAGAAGAGAAGTCCTAGAAGGTGTACCAGGGTCAGATGGTGAAATTTGAAAGAGGATATAGTGAAACAAATTAGGGATAGAGTAATATATGGAGAAGAATGAAAATTGGTAGGAGATGCTAACTAGAAATGGGAGAGAGTTGCAACTCTTTTAAAGAATACAACTACAGAGGCCTTGGGTGTTTCTAAAAGGCTTAGGGGTAGTAAGAGAGCCTTGTTGATAGAATGAAAATGTATAAGAAAACGATAAGATTAAGAAGGCTGCCTATAAAGCTTTATTGGATAGTACCACAGAGATGGAGAGGTAGGTAATAGAGAGGTATAAAGTGGCAAAGAAATAGGAAAAGAAGATAATCTCAAAAGCTAAAAGTAGAGCTTATGAGAAACTATACTAATGACTATAAACTAAAGATGGAGAAAATGATATTTTTTAAGTTGGCGAGAGCTAGGGAACGAAAAGCAAGAGACTCAGATCAAGTTCGTTGTATAAAAGATAAAGTAGGATAGGTTCTCGTAGCTGAAAATGGCATCAAGAGACGATGATAGAGGTACTTATATAGCCTTTTTAATGAAGGCATAGAGGATGACATCTTTTTAGGTGATCTTAGCAAATCTGAGAGGTATCGTAACTTTACTTATTGTCGACAAATTACAAGGTAAGAAATTAAAAAAAAACATTGACGGAGATGAAGAGTGGAAAGGAAGTAGGGCCTGGTGAGATACCCATAGAGGTATAGAAGAGCCTAAGCAATGAGGGTCTTATTTGGCTAGCCAAACTTTTTAATGTTATTCTTAAGTTTGTCAAAATATCAGATGAGTGAAGATTTAGTATATTATTCCTTTATACAAGAACAAAGGGGACTTCCAAAGATGTAACAACTATAGAGGCATCAAATTACTTAGTCATAGCATGAAGTTATGGGAGAAAGTGATTGAGAAGAGAGTGAGAAAGGATGCTTTTTATCTCGAAAAACTAGTTTGCCTTCATGTTAGGAAGGTACACGATAGAAGCTCTACATCTTCTAAGAAGATTAATGGAATATTACAGGGAAAGACAACGTAACCTATATATGTTTTTTATTAATTTAGAGATGACATATGATAAAGGACTTAAGGAAATCATATGGAAGTGTTTAAAAGTTAAGGAAATTCCTATGACATATACGAGTTATTAGGGATATATATGAAGGTGTAAAGACTATAGTAAGGATGATATGAGAAGATATAAAACATTTTTCTATCGATATTGGGTCATACCAAGACTCTTCTTTGAGCACCTTTTTGTTTGCAGTAATGATTGATGAGCTCTCTAAGAATGTCCAAGTGGATGTGCCTAGGTGTATGTTGTTTGTTGTTGATATTGTTTTAGTGGATGAGACAAAAGAGAGTATCAATGTCAAGCTTGAATGTTAAAGAAATACGTTAGAGTCGAAGAACTCTAGATTGAGTAGGACTAAGACTGAGTGCGTAGAGTGTAACTTTTAAGAGCATAAGGTGGCTATCGATATGGATGTAAGGATTGGTTTAGAAGTTATACTACAAAAGAAGTGTTTTAAGTATTTAGGATCTATTATCCAAAATAATGGAGAGATAGATAAAGACATAATTTACTGGATTAAATCAGGGTTGCTTAAATGGAGAACTGCATTAAAAGTTTTATGTGGCAAGAAGATATCATTCAAGCTTAAAGGTAAATTCTATCATTTAGCGATTAGATCGGCTATGCTCTAAAAGGCAGAATGTTGGCCCATCAAACAAATACATAGTCATAAGCTAATGATGATGGAAATGAAGATGCTACGTTAGATGTACAACCTTATTAGAAGAGATAAGGTCAAGAATGTTATTGTAAGGCACAATTAAAAGTGACAAATATTATTGAAAAATTACGAGAGACAAAGCTTATGTGGATTAGATATGCTAAGAAGAGATACCTAGATGCTCCAGTGAGAAAATACGACAGATTGTATTTAGAGACAATAAGAGAAAAAAAAAAGGAAGGGCTAAGAAAAATTGAGGGGAGGTGATAAAAAATGATATGAAACTGTTGGAACTTATTAAGAACATGACTTATAATAGAAAATATTGACGTATTAGGATACAGATAAAAGATTTCTCAAAAATAGATCCTTATTATTTTCATTGTTCTTTTAGCATTTTTCTCTTGTATTTAACCTAAACTTTTAATATGTAATACTTACCTCCTAGGGATTTCGTCTTTTTTCATGTAGGTCATTCGAAAATAGTCTCTTTACTAGTAAAAAAAAGGCTGCATACTACCAAACTCCTTTAAACTCTAGTATCAGCAAGATTTTTATATATTTGATGTTATTGTTGTTAATTCCTGTATTCTTCAAACTTTGTTTTGGAGTTTGATTTAAACCGTTGGCTTCATGAGCAGATATTCAACTAACAACGTCAAGTAAATCTACTTAGGCTATTGGTCGCTTGATTCCATTCCATTTTCTTCTTTTATTCGTGGATTCTTCAACTTTGTTTTGGAGTGTGATTTAAACTGTTGGCTACGTGAGCAGATATTCAACTAACAACGTCAAGTAAATCTGCTTAGGCTATTGATCGCTTGATTCCATTTTCTTCTTTTACATGCTAAGATCTAAAATTACCATCACGAAAAATTAGCAGGTAAGACTAAATATCATGTTAATTTGATGAAAAAAAATAACTTGGTATGCGTTGATTTTTCTATCCTAGGAATATAATTTCAAGTATGCGAAGATTATCTCTAAATATAAGGGTAAAACTATAATTTTGTATGATTTTCTTTTGGTCTTAGATCAGGGTATCCCGAGGGTATCCACCGGTAGATCCAGTGACTAATCCCCTCGCCGGTTTGTAAGGACGTCACAGGGTGGGATAGCTGGCCTAAGGATTTAAGGCTGCTCCATACTCAAAGTCAAGGATCAAACCCCTGACCTTTGGTTAAGGATGGATGAGTCCCTACCACTCAACCACACCCCTTGAGTTTGTATGATTTTCTTTAATTTAAATGTAACTTCTAGTAATTTTACATCACATGATAGTCCAGCCTACTAATTTTTCTTCAAAGATAGTCCTCCTCCGACTCTTAGTTTTAGTCGTTAGTGGTTCCTTAAGCCAAAATGTGATCGTTGGGTTATTTAACCAGTCTCATGTTTAATATTTATAATGCTCAAATATTTAAAATTGAAAATTTAAGAATAAGAAATAATACTAACCAACTGAAACTAGAAACACTCACATACCATTATTATATGTGCCATTATCAAGGTTTCGCGTTAAGCATATTGTGCCACATTGCATGAGTGGAAGAACAAGAAGCGTTGATTGATGAAACTATAGGACATTAAGAAATGAAAGAAGTGGATATCTTTGCTCACAGCTACAGAACAATGTCTCTATTTTGGCCCCTATAACAATTCCAACCAACTCCCAGAAATATAATTTGTCCGCCTGATCCTAACCAAACTTTATTGTGACAGTGACAATGTATACAAATATGTGCACAAGAAAGAGACCCCTTTCTGATTTGAGTGAATATTTCTCCACCCAATGGAGTTGGGCAACCTAATTCTGGCAATGCAAATTAGTGCAAAAAGAAACGTTCACGTCACTTGACTTAAGATTGACAAACAAACCTGTATGTTAGTGGTCCACTTATCCGCAATTAGGCAGCCAATGATGGGCATGTTATGTTGTTTTCTATTCTATTCACCGTAGAGTAAATGTTCTCAGGTTTTCAGAACCCAGCAAACAGCTATCTAAATCTTCCATCTTCTCTTCTCAGGTTTTCAGAACCCAGCAAACAGCTTATCTCTTTGCCAATGTCAAGGAGAAAACAAAACCTATCAGCTAACTAGCCTTGTTCATTTCCAGTATACCAATTATGACAAGTTTGATTGTTTATTTTTGCTCGGGTTATTTTTCTCTTGAAGTGGGACGTGGGACTGCTCATGAAGTGACTGTCATTAACTTTACCACTTCACCGGCTGAGACACAACCACAATGTGGAGTTTTGGTCATAATGATTGAAAATCATAGTCAAAAAGTTTTAATTAAAGAAAGACATTGATCGTACCTTACCTGCTCCGAGGTGGATAGAATTGGTTTAATTCATAAATCAAAACACCAAAATATTTGTAAATGACAATAACAAGATGGAATGAGAAAACAAAAAGATTCAACTACAATTTTAAAGACTGGCCCGGTTCCTGACACCAGACCATAGTTTCCAATCCCAGTCTAAGACTCACGGGTCTCGACTCTTCCATGCCAACATCTCCAATCCAAGAACAATTCAATATAGCCCAAAGGCGTCTAATTGTACTTAACAACTTTTTGTTTTGCCAATGGCTACTGCACTTGGATTCCGTAGACCAACACCACTACAAAGAAAAAGAAGGATGAAAAAGCACTATTCTAATCCTAGTATGGACATGCAACACAATTTATTTTCCTTTTCCACATTTTGGGGTGGCAGATGCTGAAAACTAAAAGCTACTTAGCCAAATATAAAAACAACAGGTCCAAGTAAATCACCAACATAAGCTGCAAAAGTATACCCCTAACGCATTTTTGAACTGAAGACCAAAAGAAAGCATACATGTCAGAGTTCAACATACAAAGTCACCTTTTTGTGCTTCTCGAATGGCAATTGTAATCTCCAATCCCTCCTTTTACGGCTTAAAGGTCTGCCTTTGCTTTCAGGGTCCCTATTCTCCTTCACATCTGCCAATTTCCAAACACAATTCTTTGAATCCATTTCCATTGACTCCAGATAGAAAACTCCGTTCTGCTCTTGGCAATTCGACCCTAAACTTTCCACATACGATACTCTCATGGCTACATCCTTGAACCGAGGTAAATCATCCGGTACCTTTAATAACCTTTCTGCACTGGGAGATGATACCTTCAAGAGAATAACAATGCCAGTTTAAACGACTCAACATATAATGGCAATTCCTAATACTATGGCGTCTAAACTACATTAGAACAACGTTTGAGAAGAAGAGTCATTGATTACCTCAAGAGCCAAATTATCGGGTATTTCTCCAAGAGCTCCAGCTTCTTCTAACCTTTTCTTGTACTCTCGAGAGTAGCTTTCAAGCTCCTCCATGCTGGGACACCCATATCTGAAAAAAGGACAACAATCAATTTCAGATGTTTACACACTTGATAACTATAGAAATTTATCCATCTACAAAATGAATTTTGATAGAGCAATACATGGGCTGTCCAGAATAAAACTGGTACAATCGAACACACTGTTTTAAAAGAAACCTTCATCCTTAATTAAATAATAAGAGAGAAACTCACTGATTTGACAGTTTATCGAGCCTCACATAAATATATCCACGAGGAGTAGTCTTGAATGCGAAAAGTTTCAAGTTGTCGCCGAATTGCAACAAAACCTCGCGGGCCATGGAGAGAGACCGCTCGCCCCAGTGAACACCTTGAAACACAACTCCGCCACCATCCCCACCATCGCCAACCTGCATATAACTTTTCATCAACAAAGAAACAAAAGTGTACGCAAGCCAACAAGCAACAAAAATCAGTCGAAAAGTAGAAAAACTGCACCTGGGGCTCAGCATAATCATCATCATCATCTTCTTCCCACCCATTCGCTTCCAACTCTTCTTCTTCTTCGGTTGTATCATCCATTTGTATCTCTTCAGTTGTATCACCTACAACATAGGAACCATTTGAGCAGAAAAATTAGTTATAAAGCCCATGTTTCTAAAGACGGGACATTGATCAAACATTTGCCCGACAAAATCCAGCTGGATAGAAAGAAGGAATTACATTGAAGCGAATCTTCATTTTGGTCGGTAGCCTCCTTATCAGCACAAAGTCTAGTGGCGTGAAAGAGGCGAGACGTTGAAGAAGGTGACAGAGGACAGAAGAGCAAAGAAATGGGTAGTTGTACGGGCAAACGAGAAAGCGAAGGGTACAGACACCGAGAGTTTGGAAGAAAGGTAGTGGTTGTGTAGCTCTCTGTCGCCCAGTGATTTAACGTGGAGATGCCTTTAATCGACGAGAGAGCGCGATGATATTGATCGGGTAATACACGCACACGGCCAATGATTCTAATAATACACCTATTCATTGTTTGTTACTGCTACTTTAATTTCTCTATCTGGTCTCTCTTGGCTTTGTAGTTGTGCTTTATAATCCAACTTCCTGAAATCGAAGCTTATTTCAAACTTTACCAAAGCGATAGAAAAAGCTTTAGGGAGTAACGTAATACAGCACACAAGATTGCCTTTTTGTTGGAAGTTAATGTTTTGTTGGAAACTTCTGGCTTGGAATCATATTCATCTCCTCCGTTCCGTACCAATCTTATTTATAAAATTATTTAAAAATTGGATCGACCCAGCCGAAAATAATATAAATTCAGCTAAAAGTAATATGAACCGGTTGGTTATCCGGTTCAATTTAATTTAATAACTTATTCATATAAAACTAGCTGATTTATTAGAGAACCGGCTGATTTACCATTGAATCAATCGAAGTCGGTTGGTTCTTCAACTATTTTCGCTTTTACTCTTTACTATTGTTTCATTTCAATAGAAGCTAGCCAATGACACACAACAAGACAACATAATTGTGGCCACTAATTACCTTTTTGAGTACGAAACTACCCCTTAACCTAACATACTACCCCTTCTCCATCTCCAGCCTTCACTACTTCCCATAATTCGACAACCAACTTACTTTTACCCTTACCAAAACTGAATACACCATGACAATAGAAAAATCCTTCCCCATCCATGAGACAAATACCTTGATAATCTAACTACAAACCCAAAAATCCCTAAAATCAAACCTAGATGCAACAACACAAGACTCAACAGACTTCCCGCCTTTGAATGGCACAAAAGAGCCCAAAGCACAAAAACAGAGACCGAAAACGACTTGGTCTTCGGTGGTAAGGGTGGATGCTGACAATCTGGGAAAATTAAGGTATGTAACTTCTAACTCTGAAGGACTCATTTGTGCTTCATTGGAGATATTAAAAAATGGTGCGTTGAAAAGGAAATCTTTTGTAAAGGGTTTCTTCTTAAACAATAGATTAATGTTTCCTATAGTGAATTAATGGGCTCTGTTGAATGTAATGGTGAATGAAGATGAATTGTTCATTTTTAAGTTCAAATATGAGAAGTATGCTCAGAAGGTTGATAAAGCTAGCCCATGGCATATTCACGTGCATCTAATACTACTAAAAGTGTGGCATCTTGGAGTGAATCTAGATAGAAAGAAATTGAACAAAGCCCCACTTTAGGTAAATTTCCATAAGGTGCCACTAGAATATTGGATGGCAGAGGGTTTGAGCTACATTGCAAGCAAGGTTGGCAAGCAATTAGGTATGGATGAGAAGGGTTGGTTTTGCTACAATCTGTATTGACGTGTGTGAGATTCCACATCGGTTGGAGAGGAGAACGAAGTATTCCTTATAAGGGTTTGGATACCTCTCTCTCACAAGACACGTTTTCCCAAGAGGAAGAGCAAAACAGTGAGGGGTTTGACCCGAGGGGCAACCCAAAGCAAACAATATTTGTGAGCAGGTGGTCTGAGCTGTTACAAGTGATACCAGAGTCAGGTTACCCGAATTGTTGTGCCAGCTAGGCTGAGCTCTAAGGGGGTGGAGATCGTGAGATCCCACATCGATTGGAGAGGAGAACGAAGTACATCTTATAAGGGTATGGATACCTCTCTCTCATAGATACGTCTTTCTAAGAGTGGGAAGAGCAAAACTGCAAGAGGCTTGGAACCCAAGGTGGACAATATCTGTGGGCAGGTGGTCTGGACTATTAGAAATGATATCAGAGTCGATACCCGAACCGTTGTGCCAGCTAGGCTGCGCCCTAAAGAGGGCTTAGCCCTAAAGGGGTAAAGAGTGTGAGATCCCACATTGGTTGGAGAGGAGAACGGAATATGCCTTATAAGGGTATGGATACCTCTCTTTCATAAAAACGCATTTTCCTAGAGAGACGAGCAAAATTGTGAGGGGTTTGACCCGAGGGACAATCCAAAGCGGATAATATCTATAAGCAGGTGGTTTGGGCTATTACAATATGAATATTACTAAGCAATTACCAGAAAACCTAAAGATAATGAAATTAGTGGAAGACAGAGAGTTGGTTGAAGACAATATGATAATTTCTTACATATGAAAACCAAGAAGAAATGAGGAAAGGAAGGAGTGGAGAGTAAAGGATAAAAAAAGAAGAACAAGAGGGAATGGAGAAAGTAGCAGTGAATGTGGTGGAACAAATAGAAAAAAGTGAACCAGATGTGCAACAAAAAGAGTCAGTTCTAATGTGTAAGGATAAACCAGTTGATAAGGAGAATCTGAATGAAGCACAAGAGGAAGGGGAGATATTAAACTAGGAACAAGAAAAGAGGGAAGAGGTAGAAGCAAGTGTGACAATAGAAGACACATAAATGAGGAAATCACAAAGCAGCAAACAGGACATAACAGAAAGGAGACGAAAATGTATGGAAAGGAGGAGATGAAAGAAACCCAAGAGGAAGGGGTGGTCAAGACCAGGATCAAGAACAAAGTATCAGAACACCTATTTAGGAGAAAGGGGAAACTTCAGGGGTAAAGTTAAACACACACAGAAACCCCACCTAAGATCGGGGAAAAAGAAGAAATGATGAATGGAATCATATGGAATATAAGGGGTTTAAACAACATAAATAAGCAACTTGCTATTAAGGATTATATGAAGAATAGCAAGGCAGATTTGGTTGGTCTATTAAATACCAAAATAAAGGAAGATAATTTGGAAAATTGTTTGTGCTTTTTAGGCAAAGAACGAAGAATAATAACAAATCACTCTAGCCATCAATATGGGAGAGTAGTATTTACTATAATTTGTCTAAGATTGAAGTTATTAAATGGCAATTCACTGCTAAGATGATTCATGGAGAGATTAGCCTAAAGAAGGACAACACAAGATTAGACATCTCAGTAGTATATGCTGCCAATTATGGATTCCAAAGAACACCCCTATGGGAGGAAATTATTAATATCCATAAAAATACAATGGCACCCTAGGTAGTGGTAGATGATTTCAATTATACTTTGTACTCAAATGAATTTAGGGGTGGTAAGAAATGGTCTCAGCAAAAGGGAACCGAACTGTAGAGATTGGTTGATGTAATTAGGTTGACATATCTGAAGGGAATAGGGCATTTGCATGCATGGACCAATAAGCAATTCGGGGAATGGTTTCTTATAAAAAAACTTGATCGATATATGGTGAATGACAAGTGGTTGCAACAATTTCCGCTGAGTATGGTCAAATATGACGATCCAATTGCGTCAAACTACTACCCTATGCTAGTTCAGATAACAGGCCAGGATGTAATTAGAAGAAGCTCTTTCAAGGTATTTAATCATCTGATGAGGCTACCAAAGTTCAAAACAATAGTGAGTGAGGGACTGAAAACAAGAGTGTATGGTACTAAGGCTTACCAATTAACAATGACGCTAAAGGAAGTCAAAGAGAGGCTGAATTCTTTAAGTAAACAACACCCAATCACAGATCAAAAGGGGAAGCAAGATGCCTTGAAGATGCTTCAGGAATGCTAGAGAAGAATAGTACTAAAACTAGAAGATGTAAAACTAAAATAGAGAAAGCATAAATGATATAATGATGCACTGCAAAACTACAAAACTATGAAGAGCTAGTTAGACAAAAGTAGAGGATGTTGTGGCTGATAGATGGGGAGAGATGCACCAAATACTATAAGAATTCAATAAAAGCTAGGAGGAATACAAATAACACTATAGTGTTGTTGAAGGGAGATGGGACACAAGTCCAAGGTCAGAAGAACCTCCAGGATCTCATCTTTAATCGCTTTGGTGAACAATGTAGGCAAAGTGGGAATTTTGAACGGATTCCAGAAATAATCTCAAAAAGGCTAAAAAAGATATCACAATTGGAAAAGGATGAATTAATAAGGGATGTGACAGAAGAAGAAATCAAGGCAACACTTTTCTTAATGAACCCGGATAAAGCACCTAGGCCTAATGGATTCAATGGGAGGTTTTTTTTAGAGCATATACTAAAGGAAGAAGTGGTTGAAGTAGTTAAAGAATTTTTCTAGAGTGGTAGATTACTCAAACAATGGAACAAAGCCTACATATGTCTAGTTCCCAAACTCATTAATGCTAGTAAGATTGAGGAGTATAGGCCTATAACTTGTTGCAACATCCTATGCAAACTGAGCACAAAAATCATTGCAAATAAGCTGAAGGAAAGCTTAAAGAACATCATCAATCCCTCTCATAGTGCTTCTGTTGGAGAAAGGACAATTGGAAACAACTTATTTCTCTACCAAGAATTGATGAAAGGTTACAACAAGAAGGTAAGAAGGAGTAATTGCACAATCAAAGTGGATTTAGCTCAAGCTTATGATACTATTAATTGGAGCTTCCTGATTGGATTTAGCTCAAGCTTATGATACTATTAATTGGAGCTTCCTGATTAACACTCTAAGAGCTGTGGGATATCCTAGGAAATTTGTACAGTGAATTAAGGAGTGCATCACTTCTCCTTCTATTGCAATTTTTATAAATGGGGAGCCAATTGAATTTATAAAACCAAAGAGAGGCATAAGATAAGTATACCTGATATCTCCTTATCTTTATGCCATTAACATGGAGGTTTCATCTACCTTATTAGAGCATAAAAAAACAAGCTATTAGGAGTTTCAATACCACCAAGGTTGCAAAGGTATTAAATTAACTCATCTTGTTTTTTGTAGATGATGTTATATTATTTTGCAAAGCACACAAAGATTCCATTGACACATTGTTTCAAGTTATAGAGGAATTCAAGGAACTAAAGAGTAACCATGATAAGAGCAGATTCTACCTATTAGCTAACGCTAATTTAAATACAGCATCAAGGGCAACTTAAATGAAAATGAAGAAAGTTACCATGCCTTTTAAGTTTTTGGGAGTACCAATCTCATAGAGAAAGCTATTAGCAGACGATTACAAGCCACTGATGAAGTTCCATAAAAAAGTATGTCACTAGTACAATAGATTCCTTAGCTATAGATGGAGACTACAGATTGTTCAAATAATAATGGACTATCTAGCAAGTTATTGGATGAACCACATATCACTCCCAAAGAGTATTCTAAAGGAGATAGACAAAAAGTTGAAGGACTTCATATGGAATGGACCACACCAAGCAGACAGAAGGCTAAAGTAAGTTAGGAAGTGTTATGCCTACCTAAAAAGCAAGGGGGTTAGGAAATTGCTCGGCTAGACTACAAAATAAAATCAGTTTAGAAAAGAAGTTGTGGTGGATATGTAGTATTAAAAAAGAATTGTAGAACTGGGTGCCCAAAGTATATATACGAGGTAACAACTTATGGAGGTTAAAAACGAAACAAAACATGACATGGCACCTAAAATAGATCTTGGAGACCAAAGAATGGATGCAAGATTTGATTGTGAGTAAAATAGGTAATGGGGAGAACACATTCTTCTAGTTTGACAACTAGCATCTAAGAGGACCTTTGCATAGAGTATAGGAGCTCCAACATCTCAAACAAATGATCATCCCAAACACTAAAGTCTACAATTTCATCAACAACAATTAGTGGAAGTGTCCATTTCACAGCAATAGAGGAGCAGAACCGATAATGAACAATATGCCAATGATTCAAACAGCAAGGAAGACGAGACAATGTGGATAGTGAGCAGTAATAAGGTCTTTAGCACTAAATCCTACATAAAGCATTTACAGGAAATGCCAGTAAGAAGAATAAAATGGCGTAATATGGTTTGGGAAGTAGACATCTAACCTGTACAAGCGGTAATCCTCTGGCTAGGAGTTATGAGGAATCTAGATACAAAAGACAGATTGAAGTTTAATATTGAGTCCAAACTGTGAATTATGCAAAGTTAAATGACAAATAGCGGACCATCTGGTAGTAAATTGCAGGTACACAAAACCAATATGGGGAAGGATACAAGCTAGGTTGGGGATCCGATTACCAACTCAACAGTGATAAGAAATCGTAGACCGATTTACCCAATTGAATATGACCAAAAGTGTAGATTTTAAAGCTTTAAAGATATGCATTGCGACATTGGTGTATTTCATATGGCAGGAGAGAAATAGAAGACTTTTCAAAAGGGAAGCAAGAGAGATGGAATAAATCTACTAGAAAATAATTCTATGTAGCCGGATCTCAATGCTGGTAAGAGGAGTAATAGATAACGTCTCCCTCAACATTAAAACAGCATGGAACTTTGAATGAGAGTGTTATAATGTGTAAATTGGATGATTGTAATTTGCTTACCCTTTAGTTAGAAAGAGGTCCTATCAACATTTTGTAGTCTATATCTATATTGTAACTTGTTATGGATGTTTGTTATTTATTTTTAATATAAATCTTTAATTTACAAAAACAGACACAACAATGGCCATCTTCACTACGAGAGTATGTCTGAAGAATGGGGTTGCTCCAATAGAGTTTGAATACTCGACCAATAGAGAGACGGAGGTGTGAACAAATGAAATACAAAAAGGGAGAAGAGAAATCAATAAGAAGCGAGAGGCTTGATTTTTTCTAAAACATCAAAGGTTTATTAAATTGCAAAAGGGTTTGAGTTGGAGTGTGAATATATTAGGGAGAAACTAATAGAAAAGAAAATAAGTGAAGCACAAAAAGAGGACAAAAGTGGGGCTTGCATGTGGAACAATTTAGAGTAAATCAACTTTCCCATTTGTGTTGGGACCCGTTTTCGAGACCCAACTCTTAACCTATCGATCAACGAATCATATCATACGATCACACCTTAACTAACATCACTTCAAAAAAAAATTTTCAATCATTATTATTCTTTTTACACATCATTCAAAGTCATTTCAATTTCCCATTTTGAAATCATGCATTCCATAACTTCAATTCATTTATTTCTTCA
>JANKOE010000003.1:36190895-36227402 GCA_026284465.1 Erythroxylum citrifolium
AATTAGCTCTTCAGGATGAGAACTTTTGTATCTCCAATCTCTTTTCATTTCTACAGTCTCCGAAATGTCTTTCTTTTTAGATAAGCTTTCTGATGATGGTGTTTCCTTAATATCATCTACTGGCATAGTCCTATCTTCATTATCTGAATCTCCTTCCTTGCTGACTTTAAATTTTTCATATAAAATGGCATTATATTAATTTTTAAAAAATAATAATAGGATTCGATGAGCTCAACCCTAAAATCTCAAACTTAATCGAGCTTTAGCAAAGCCTGGGCTTCAATATAGATTTTCAGGTTACTAATCATTGCTAGTTTCGTAGCTCTCGTTGACATTCGTGACACCAAAACCTTAGCTTTAGTATCCGCTTAGTGTTTGTTTAGTTGGGCTTAGATTAGTAAAGGTTTTGTTAGTCGAGGTTTTTTTTTATAGATCTTTTCTGAGAAAATTTTTTATAAGAAGCTAGTTAACTATTTGGTTGTAATTTAAAAAAGAACTTTTTTTAAAAAGCTTCATTTTGTGAACTATTTAATAACATAAAAATAAAAAAATACTTTTAATTTTAACTTTATTTTATTTTATAATAAAAATTATTTATGCATATAAATATTATTAAAGTATATTAAATAATATGAAAAAACAATATATTAATTATTATATAATTTTAAACCATATGAAACATAAATGAAAATATATGTAACATAATCTTTTATATGGATTATAACATAAGTAAAATTAATATAAATAATAAATATAAAAAAATATATAAAAAGTCAAATAATATTATATAAATCTTAAAATAAGTATTCAAGTTGAATAAATAGTTAAATATATAATAAAACAACTGCGCAAGAGATTAGAAAAGATTGGTTTGCAAGATAAACGTAAAGATGAGTTTGTGAATATTGTGAGAATAATGTATAAAACGTAAAGGCAAAAGGACTAAAAATAGGCTCATTAATTGATCTGAAAAATTTACAAGAAAAAGTTATTTGAGAAGCTTTTTTTAGAAGCTCCAAATTTGAGTCTTAAAAAGCTATATTTTGCCTGCCAAATAACTATTTTTTTAGTCTTAAAAAAATAGGTATTTGACTGTAAAATAAAAGCGCTTTTTTATTTTACAGTCAAATACCTATTTTTTTAAAAAGAGCTTTTGTAGTAAAAAAAAGTACTTATTAACATCTCAAAAGCTTATCCAAACAGACACTTGGTATGAAACTAGGAAGCCAACTTATGCTCAACTTACTAGATGAGACCATATAAGCTTTTGTCCAGGTACGACATGATGCCGACTATAATTAAAACTCGATTCAAATATCGATTAGGATTTAAAATTAAAATAACATTATTTTAATCAATCGATGTAAATTAATTATTTAGTTAAATTAGTCTTTTCAAATATGAACCTAAATAACTTAATTTTATTTATTAATTTCAAATCGGACTCAAATATCATTTCTAAGTTATGAGTTTTCTATTAGTTTTGGTTTTGTCCTTATTACTATTATTATTGATTATTATTATTATTATTAGTGATTAGTATCATTAGTGTTATTTGCATTTATTTTAGCTCAATCTTGAAATTTGGGTATTTTTATTATTATTTCTATTTAGTGCTTTTATTTCCACGTTATTTATATTTTCATTTATTTTATGTTTTATGAATTATTTCTACTATCCACATCATTCTTATATTGTCTCATTTGCATATGGATCCATCAGAAACAGCCTCTCTATTATGTAGGATAAGACTGGGTATTATCGGATCTTCCCAAACTCTATTTTATTGCGAAATTTCAGACTAAATGGTAGTGATGATGATAATAAAGTTATGACTGGTGACAGATTCAGTCCAGCCAATCATGTCGACCTAATTTGGCCCAAAAGTTGTGAAGACAAACTTATATGAGGACTTGTAGTTGAGGATTTGGTCAGCCCACTAGCATTGGACATTGGGCCATACTGCCATATCAATGTACCCAAAACCAGACTAGAACTTGGATCGCAACAGAGCTTGTTAAAGAAGACAAAATGAGATCACTAGCACAAAGAGATAGTAGCCTCTTTGTTAGTATCCATTTTCGTCTACTTTTTTTTATTTTCTTAGGTAAGAGCATATGGGCCCTTTTTGAGTTTGGGCCTTAGAGATTCAAAAAGTGAATTGTTATGTATCAAAGCTCAAGACTTGGCTCACACAAGTACCAAAAAACATGCCATAAAGAAAAGAACCTTTAGTTTCATTGTCATATTTAGTGATTAATAAATCATATTTAAAATGACATTATTTTTATTTACAAATTTAAAAATTTTAAGAGTAAAGTGAAATTATTTTACAATAACTCTAGTAAGCTCGGACCACGCAATTCGGGTTCAGCAGAATTTTGAATATAACCCAAGCTACATTTTGAAGGGTTACATTTGACTCGATACGGTCCGATCCACTATTAAAAACATTAGTAATTATAATTTGCAGCATGCCAACTATGAAACTCAAATTCCAATTCCTTTCCCCACAAAAGATATGACTTTTGTTTCAATACTAAAAACTATATTAATTTAAGTTTTAAATTCAAGATGTGTCTATACAACCATAAATTATCTAACACTTAATATATTGTTGATTAGCATACCTTCTTCCAACCAATATTAATTAAATACTTCCCAAAGTAATTGAGAAAAGACGTGCCCTAAAGAGATCCTATAGGGACACTTTTAATGTGACCCGTTAGGGTCCATAGTATAGGATTTAGACTTAAACGTAAAACAAAAATAAATAACTTTATGAAATATAAGTTTTTGGGCAATGTGTTTAAAAATTAGTCTGGAAGTTAAACCGGTAAGATAAGAGATTTAAGATTTAAAAGGTTTAACCGATATTAAAACGTCATAAAATCAGCTAAATATTGAATAAAATTAAAAAAATTTAAATATAATTGAAATAAATAATTTGAAAAAGAAATTGTTAAATAAAATTTTATTTATTTATTTTGTTTATAAAATTTTATTAATTTATAAAAATTAAGCAATTAATTAATAAACTAAAAAAAATTTAACAACAAAAGTTACTAAAACAAATTGAACCGAAAAGTTAAAAATCGAATTTAAAAAATTGAACGGTTTTAGATTTTTACAATTGAAATCGAATTACCTTCTTGATTTTTTCTGAAGTAATTTTACCAATTTTCAATCAGAATGGAACCATCTAATTAATTATTATTACTAAAAATTAAAATCTTCTTGTTGTGCATTAATTGAATTGAATAGAAGGAACGAGCAAAAGACCCCACAGGGCTTTTTGATGTTATTTAGGAAAAAGAACGGTTGACCCGCAAAACCCGGCAAAATATCATGGCTTGTTAAAAGCTACGGGTCTAATAATTAAAAGAATCTTTTTTTTAACGTCAAAAACTCCTTTCTTTCTTGGGATTTGAAATTTTATTAAAACTGCGAGAAATTGAATTCTTTAAAAATCTGTTCATAAATTAAACTAAATTAACTAACCAAATTTATATTGAAATAGTGAAATTATATCCCCTTTTCATATTTTAATGCATAAAAGAGATCACATCATTTTGCATTATAAATCTTAGAGTTTGAATGATTAAAATGCTCGACTGGTTCAATTTTAAAAACTACAAATTGTCCAATTTTTTAATTTAATTTTTAATTTTTTGTTTTAATTTATTTTAAATACTCATGTTGTGTTTTTTTAGGTTTAACGGGAGAAAAGAAGCTAGCGAAGACTAACGCCTCAAGATAGCCACTGATCTCTGATCATTATGAAGCAACGATCGTAATCCTAAAGCTGGGTTCTTCCAAAGGGACTATCGAGTCATAGATGAGGAACTCTCCTTAGCGAAAAAGTCCACACATTGATTAGCTTTACGAAAAATATGCTGGAGAGAGCAACACCAATCTCTTACTAATAACGTCCTGATGTCCTCAACCAGAAGAAACATAAGGTGGGAATGGGGGCAAGAAGTCATCACCAGATTCACCACATCTTGAGAATCAGACTCAACAATAACGCTTCGATAGCCACGAGACCATGCCAAAATTAAACCATGCCAAAGTGATTGCAATTTGACTATAATATTAAAAGCATGACCAATATATCCCGAGAAACCAAGAAGCCAACGTCCATATTCATCGCGAATTAGACCTCTAAAGCCAGCATCACTCAGATTGCTAAGACTACTGCCATCCACATTTAATTTAACAAAACCCAACGGAGGACAATGCCAAGAGATCCACACATTGGTAAAAACTGATTAGTTTATTAATTAATCGGTCAATTTTTGTAAATTAATAATTTTTATAAATTAAAATAAATCAAGTAATTTTTAATTGAAATTTTTTTATTAAACTTCAAAATTTTCTATTAAGAAGAATAATCTTTTTCAATCATATTTTAAATTCTTTAATTTTAATTAATCTTTACCTGATTTTATGACGATCTAATATTAATTGAACCTTTTAAACCTTAAATTTCTTATTTTATCGATTTAAATTTTTGTCCGGTTTAAAACATTGTAAAATACAATTAAGCCTTTTAATAACTCGATTTGCATAATCTCAAAAATAATCTTTAAACTATACAAATATCTCTTGAAACCTTTTTTTAGATCATGTAATCACTAATTCTCCAAAATCATCAGAGTAAATTCTTGAAAATATTTTATAATTTATTAGTGATATAATTTGAAAACATCACTTAAGAGTCAAAGTCAATGTATTATAAGGTTTTTCGTATTGTAAAAATTTGGAGAATTATAATGTGCATAACCTTCTTTTTGTATTTTTACGAAGAAACTATTTCTTTTTTTTTTTGGTTTATTTCAGGATATCCATCGGCGAATTCAGTGACTAATCTCCTCGTTGATTTGCAGATACCTCATAAAGTGGGACAGTTAGCCCAAAAATTTAAGACTGCTTTATATCCAAAACCAATGATCGAAGTTGTTGTTTGAAAATATAGCTCATCTAGTTGGATGTACTTATAGGAAGCTACCTAATATATAATCTTTATTTCATCCAAGTTAAAATATTTATAAATCTCTAGAAGATATGACTTTTATCGTGAAAAAATAAAAAATATCGCAATACGAAGTGTCACATAATGCGTCTAGCACTTATGAATGTTATATCTGGTCGAGGTCAACCACCATATCTCTTTTTGTGCAAAGAAAATCTAACAAAATCCAATTTTATCATTTTTTTGAGGGTTGACCTAATTTTTATTTTTTTGGTTAAGTACTCATATTATTAACAATTCATATGGCTGTTAATGTGAAGTCCAACCCTCTTTCTGACGTTGATGGTTAGAGGAGCAACTAACAAATCTCAGACCTTACTTATTTCAAAGGATTAAAAAAAAAGAAAATTAGATTAGAAGCTGTTTTTTTCTTCTGAAAATTAGATAAAATATATGAAGTTCATACAAAAAGTATGAAATCAAAAACAAAAAAGTCTTATATACTAAAATAATAATTAATTTTTATTAATTAATAATTTTTTATAGACTAAAATAAATCAATTAATTTTTGTTTAACAACTTTTTTCAATTATATTTCAAATCATTCGATAGGTAAGAACAATCTCTTTCATTCATATTCTAAATTCGTTAATTTTTTCGATTTTTAGATAGTTTTATGCCGGTCTAATATCGTCTAAGCCTTAAATCTTTTGTCTTATCAGTTTAACTTTCAGTCTGATTTTTAGAAATTAACATGATACACTATTAAAGTTGGGGATTACCTGCACTTTTTTTTTTGTGATTTCAATTGTTTCATTTAGATTATTATATTTTAAAAGTTGTCATTTATCTCTTTATAATATTATTTAATTATCATATAAATTCTTTCTTTATATTTGTTAATTTTCTTTATCTTCATAATTTTAAAACGAGATTGTGTTGTTAAAACTTAAGAATTCTAATAATGTCTAATTTTGAAGAAAAAATAGATGAAGAATTAATATAATATGGCGAAAAGAGTTATTTAATGCTTAAACAATACAATATATGAGTGATAGTTTTTAAAATATAATAAATAAAAAAAGACAAATAAGAAAATGATTAAAAAATTTAACTAGTTCAATCAGTTTGATTGTAAAAATCTCGAACTGGTCAATTTTTGGTTTATTTTTTAACTTTTCAGTTTGATTTATTTTAATAACTATTTTTGTTAAAAACCAATCAATGTATTAATTAATTGATCACTTTTTATAAATTAATAAGTTCTTATAAACTAAAATAAATCAATTATTTTTATTTAACAGTATCTTTTTAATTGAGCTTCAATTTTTGTTTGATGATTAAAGACAAACTCTTTCAATAATAATTCAAAGTTTTTAATTTCATTTAATCTTTAACTGATTTTAAGACAGTCTAATTCTGATAAAATCTTAATCCTCTTGTCTTATCGGTCTAGCTTTTAATTTTTTTTTAAACATTGGTCAAAAGAGTTTCCAATATATTTAATCCTAAAGTTTAAATAATAGGGTAATAATAACCACAAGTAACCAAAAAAACACAAAGGAGTAAGCTTAAATCTCTCTTATGGAACTCTTACTCATCATATTTGGCCATAAACGGTGGTGGGTTTCTTTCAAACTAATCATCTTGCACATGAGAAATATCCTATTGTTTGTCTACAATATACACCTAAGACCTAATCTTTTGTATGTCCATTAGACTATGGCACTTAAACTAATCTCTCTATATTTATATATTCTCCACAGAAGATCTCTTAAGTACAACCGTATCTCTTAAATATAGACCTTTTCCTTGGGGGGTTCAATGTATCAAGTCATTATCTCATAATTTAATTGGCTAGTCATCATTAGTTGCACCTGCTTATTGTAAATTATTAGGTGTAACCCTTCGCTCTATTTTTTCCGTTGATTAAAAAACTCGATTGATTTGGTCGGTTCAATCGTAAAAATTTTAGATCGTGTAATTTTTTTTGTTTTTTTTAACTTTTCTATTCGATTTATTTTAATAACTTTTATTGATAAAAATCGGTCAATTTATTAATTAATTAGTCAATTTTGATTGATTAATAAATTCGTATAAACTAAAAAAATTTAATTAATTTTTATTTAAATATTTTTTAATTAAATTTCAAATTCTTCGATAAGTAAAGATATTCTCTTTCAATCATATTTCAAATTCATTAATTTTATTCAATCTTTAGTCAATTTTATGATGATTTGATACGTGTTAAAATTTTTAAATCTCAAACATCTTATCTTACTAGTTTGACTTACGAATCAATTTTTTAAATATCAGGGATAACCTTAGTCTCTATATTTTTTTCATGCTTATTATGTGACTACTCAAATGATGCATCGACATCAACAAACTATGGTCCACCAAATCTAGTCACATGGTAAGACATTTTGGGCATGTTAAGATTGTCATCTAGTTGACATTGACCAAACAATGTTCCATTGTTTCCATGTCAAGTATTAAATTCTTATAGTAGGCAATTACATACTACGGTTAGAATTATAATTTATAATTATTGCCATCATATTAGAAATTTAATGGGTCACACCTAAAAAGACCTATAAAGGAGAAAGTGAAATTTGAATTAAGTTAGGACTTAATTGAGAAGTTTTAGAAACTTTAAGGGTCAATATGTGATATTTGATTTTATAAGAATTTAATAATAATTATAATTAAAGTTTGACTTTAGTTATAATTTTAATAAAATCTAAGGATATGAAAAATAAAATTTTTCATTTAAAAGGAAAAATTAGAAGAAAAAAATGGAGGCTAGCACTTCTTACAATTTTTCCTCTCAAATTTGAATTGAGTTTTCTCTGAATAGATCTGTGGATACCGTTAGAGGCCGGACAAGTGAACGTCATACGGTTTGACAGTTTCGGAGAAACAGGAAATTGTATCAAGAAATTGGAACAGGTTCATATAGCTTTGTCTATTTTTTATTTTATGTTTCTAATTTAATTCTGTTAAAGTTGATTCTATGGAAAAAAAAAATTATATTATTTCGGTTGCGCTTAGATTTGATCTTTTTTCCCAACATATAAAATGTTGACTTCATTTTTTTATAGGATAAATAAGTGTTTCGCCCTTCATGAAATAAAATTCATAATAGGATTTTTATAATTAAAAAATTTATAATTCTTAAAGTTATTAAAAATTTATGTTTTTTTATTTTTAAAAACATATTTTTCTTAAACTTTTATTAAAAACTGTTAACAAAATGGATACTTATAATGTGGTGACTCAACTCAACTTTTAAACCTGATTTGAATCATATTGATTGAGTTTAATTTGTTCTACCAGTCATGTTTAAAAGCTTAGTTGATTTGTTATGTCAGTGATATTTGATTAATCTTCATATGTATTGTTTTATGTAACATGTGTTTTGGCATTATTTTTGTTAATAAATTCTAATGGAAGAAATTTTTTGAAAATTTGAAAATAACAATTTTTTATAATATTAAAAATTAAGAGATTTTTATAAAATTAGTTAAATTACATGAAAGTAGGGATGACAATGGGTCAGTTCATGAGTCGGTCTTGCTAATTTTTTAAAAATAATTATTAAAAAATTTAATATGTAAAACAACGTTTTTTTATAATTAAGTTTATGACTGAATTATCCTAGCCTAGGCCTGCCCAGACCTAATTCTTTTTGCTTAGAAAAATTAGGTCTCGAATTATTATAAGTTTAATTTGACCCATAAATCGATCCATTAAATATACCTAAATTTAATCCTTTAGGTCAATTCGTTCTTATCCCTCCATCTTTTATCTTGGATGATAATGAATTATCCCATTTACGTCATATACAACAAGCTGTGATTGATGGGCAAAATCAACTTTTAAGTCATTTTCTTCTCCGTCGAAGAAAACATTGGAGTGGAAAAGAGGGACCAACGGAAAACAGAAAAGAAAAGAAGCCAAACAGAAAAAAGCAAGAGAGTGAAATGTTGGGGGACCGTAGTTTTTGTCATCCCAAAAAGCTAATAGCTAATCAGTATTTCTCTATCTGTTCCCCGTCAAATGTTACAGAGTGTGACAACAAACCATGTGCCGAGTAGGAGGCTTAACTTTGTACAAAATTACATTTTGGCCTTCAACTTTTATAATAAAATATAATTTAACCCTTAACATTGTGAAATATTTAGATTGAATCCTAAAATTTTCAAAACGTTTAGAACAAATTTTAAATGGACTGAAAATTTGACGAAATTAATTTTTTGTTAGTTAAATACTATGTCAATATTAGCATGATATTATTTTTATATTTTTAAATAAAAATAAGTTTCACTACCATATAATTAATTTTATAAAAATTAATCATAAAGTGGGTCTCGCAATTATATAGCAGCGAAATTACTGTTTATGTATTTCAGACATTGTACCTCACTTGTCACGTGACAATTGAGCTCATATTTATATATTTTTAGATAGTAAGTCTGACTTATCAAGAGTTTATTTTTATTTAAAAATAAAAAATATTGTCATGTTAGCATTTACTTGACGTCTAATTAGCAGAGAGTTAACTCTATTAAATTTTTAATATAAAAGTTTATTTTAAATTTTTAAAAAACACTAAAGTTCAATTTGAATACTTCAAAATATTAAGGTCTGGTCTACATTCTGTTGTAAACGTTGAGATTTAGCATATGAACTTTTATATACAATCTTTGAAATTTGTCACATTCCATTTTATTCAAAGATCTTATCTAACGAGTTGAATTACTTTAAGTTCTTCTAACTCATTATACACAAATTGAAGATTTGCTTTTGTCTTCTTTATCAACTTTTATTTTGTCTTTGATTCCATGTCAAAATCAAATTCATGCATACCTAATGGAAAATCGAGTCATTAAATAAAAATAACTCGATTATTATTTTAACAAATAAAAAAATTTGTATCTAAATTATATAAAAAATTATTTGATTTGAGTTTTGTACGATCAAATTTTAATAATCCAAATTTCATTTAATTCAATTTTCTTAAATTCGAGTTTAATTCAAAAATTGGTCAACTTAAATATAATGTGCTAATTTTTAATTAAATCGAATCAAATCCTTTGAGCCCATGGCATATACACTAATTTTAAGTTAAGTAATGTTTACCAATTTTAGTGTCTATTTTTATTATTACATTTTAATTTGGATTGGCCTAATCAAGGCTCTTAATCTTTCTAATTTCTTGCATAATCACTTTTTTTGGTAACTCTTTGGTTATTGCTTGAGAAGTGGAGCTCTTCAACCAAATGGACTGCCCTTCTTTTTCTTTCTTTTTAAAATTAAAAATCTAAATTATTGAAGAAACAAATCAATAGAATTTTTGTTGACTTTAATAATGTATTATTTTTATTTAAATTTTAAAAATTCATAACAATTTCAAGTTTAACAATAAAAAGTGATTTTAATATCTCTATTAATAATAAGATAAAAGAATTAATTCATGCAAATTACAACTCAATCACATGGATTACAATTAATTGAATTTAATAATTTATTATTTCTGTACTTAAAATTAAAAAGACTCCATGATAATTCTAAATTTAGCGATAAAAATGGCCTTTATTTATTTTTTATAATGATAATTTTTATTAACATATTCTAAATCTAAAACTCAACTTCATGAATTACAATTTGTTTATTGTAATATTCTATTATTTATTTTTTACTTAAAATTGAAAAATCTTCATGACAACTTTAAATTTAAATATATTTTAATTTTCTCTATTGATAATAAATTTCCGTTGATATATATATACAAACTAATAATAGGTAGATAATGCCAACAAAAGTACAGCTTTCTTGCTTCAGATGGAGGTGTCCTATTCACTATTCTTTAGTTTGGAGTTTCACAAGAGGACCACTAAGAAGAAAGATGAGTGTTTGGGACAAAGGAAAATGTATTTTTGTGATATTATTTAACTACCATATTATCTCTTTTATCATATTCTGTTACTTTTTTTATTTAATCATAATTTTAAAATGGTGTCATATTAAAATTTAATAATTTAAATTTACACAATTTTAAATAAAAATAAATAATAAACTGACAAAATACAATTAACAGAATTGTATAATGGCTTGTGAGTATTATAAAGATAAATGATTATTGAAATGAAATAAAGAATTAACATAAAAAATGAAAACAAAAAAAGAGAAAGAGAAAGAGAATGGCTCCACCAAGGCAGAGAGTTTTATAACATAGTAGGTTGTCTAGATTCTATGTGACAGGTTGTACACTGTGTCAAAGTCTGTCTGGGAATCTTTTATGTTTAAATAATTTATAAATGAACAAAAAAAAAAAACTTTATCAACCAAAAAAAAAAAAAAAAAAGAAACTTTAAGTGTTGTATGATATACATATATATATGTCATTTCTTGAAAGAGATTGAGTTTATGACAAATTGAAGCATTGCAAAAATGTAATGTAATTATAGAACTTTGTGGATGAAGTGTACGTTGCTATCCATTTCTTTAAAAATTAGACCAAAAATTAAATCAATAAGATAAAAAATTTAAAGTTTAAAAGTTCCATCAATATTAGATCGTCATAAAATTAACTAAATATTAAATAAAATTAAATAATTTAAAATATGAGTAAAAGAGATTGTTTTTAGTTATAAAAAATTGATAAAAGAATTTGTTAAATAAAACTTAATTTATTTAATTTTAATACAGATTAATTTATTTAATTTTAATGAAAAACTTTAAATGTTAATATTTTTAATGTGAATACAAAAATGCAAGTAAAAACTACTTTTTTTTAATGTGAGCAAGGTCAAAACTAAAATTTTATATTTGATGTAAGAGTTTACATTAAATAAGCATCACTCCTTTCACAATTATTATTATCTAGATAATTTGTTTTAATAAAAATTATTTTCTATTAAGTTTAGTGATAAAGGAAATAACAATGTTCTAAAAACTGAACCGAAGGTTAAACCGGCTAGACAATAAATTTAAGGTTTAAAAAGTTCAACTGATATTAGACCGTCATAAAATCAACTAAAGATTAAATAAAATTAAATAATAAAATATGATTAAAAGAGATTGTTCTTTTAATTGAAAAAAAGTATGGTTCAATAAACATTAATTGATTGATTTATTTATTTTAGTTTATAAAAACTTATTAATTTACGAAAAATAACCAGTTAATTAATAAACTGGTCAGTTTTTAACGAGTTATTAAACTAAATCGAACTAAAAGTTAAAAGATTCAAGATTTTTACGGATAAATCGGTAAATTTTTTAAATCATCGAAAAGTAAATTGTCCTTTTGAATAAAAAATTTTTGTAACGTAATATTTTCACTTTTTTTTATTAAAGTTTAAATTATTAAATTTAATGAAAATTCAAATTATTGGTGTACAATGAATTTTTATCTTTTCTATTGTCACTCAACTTTTATGAGGAAGGAGGGGTCTAATCATGTACACTCAAAAGGTCGCATTTTCTAGAGGGTCAATCTCAGATTTTTTCAAAGGAAATCTCTTTACTATTTCTGCCTTTTTGACACAATCTTTGAAGAAAATTGGTAAGCAATCAAAGATAAAGATGGTGAAAAAATGTTCAAACTTACACATGTCCTTTAAAGTTCAACGAGAAGATCTTTAGATGGGATGATCAATGAGATATCTTCAAAGTAAATCATAGGTGTGTGAAGAAAAATTCTCATACAATTCAAAGATATGAAACTTACGAGAAAAGAAAAGAAAAAGTATTACTTTTCCATATAAATTATCAAACTTTTTTTTATAAAAAATATACTTAATAATAAGTATTCAAATTTGTTATTTAACTTTAAGTTTTTAGTTTAATAAATATTGTTTTTGGAATAAATGGTTTGTGAATTATTATACACATACGATAATTTATTTAATATATATTTAAAAACAACATATTTTTAGGTTGTATAAATGGAAAAAATTATCACACCATATATTAATAAGGATGGCTGAGGCTCGGCTTGGCTTGACACGACTCAAAACCAACAAGCCAAGTTTGAGTTGATCGAATCTTGGGTCCTATTTTCTTGGTCTGATCGGGCCTTGAGTCATGCTCGGTTCGCTAGGGCCTGGCTTGGCCTGAGGTCCGATGGGTAACTAAAAATGATTTCGTTTTGAAAAAAATGATGTCATTTTGTTTTGTTTTTTTAAATAGGCAGGACCCGGCTCAATCTATTGTCATCCTTATACATTACACTACAATCTAATGATTAAAAAACTTAATTGATTCGACTAGTTTATCCGTAAAAATCTTGAATCGTCTAATTTTTCGGTTCAATTCTCAAATTTTTAGTTCCATTTTCTTTAATAACTCTTGTGTTTTAAAAATCAATATGTTTATTAATTAATCAGCCAATTTTTGTATAAGTACTTGTAAATTAAAATAAATTAAATAATATTCATTTAATAATTTTTAATTAAACTTTAAATTCATGAATAAGAACAATTTTTTAAATCGTATTTTAAAATCTTTAATTTTAGTCCATATTTAACTAAATTTATAATATATCATGACTAATTTAACCTCTTAAACTTTAAACTATTGTCTTCTAGATTTAGGTTGAGGTGTAACCTTTAAAACGTTGCTACAATGACAATCAACTTTTCCAATTCCACATAACATTGAGTAGAAAGATTCCACTAGGAG
Organism: Erythroxylum citrifolium; assembly: GCA_026284465.1. Lineage (NCBI taxonomy): Eukaryota > Viridiplantae > Streptophyta > Magnoliopsida > Malpighiales > Erythroxylaceae > Erythroxylum > Erythroxylum citrifolium. The sequence goes on from JANKOE010000003.1 coordinate 36,204,559, forward strand.
AAGCAATCATTATTCATGGGGAAAAAAAGTTAAAAATAGTTATATAGAATTTCATATAAACTTAACTTCATTGTGCAGTAATTAAGTGCAAATTTCTTGCAGACAACATAAATTGTGCTAAAAGCAGCAAGATTTGAGGGGAGCAAATCTAGGAAATGGACAACTCAGCTAACAATATCCCAATTTTGACAGGTTGCTATAAGAAATTACCAACCAAATATGAAGTTGTAGATGCATGCATGCAATGCATATGCATGTATGAAGGAGGCCCTATTTTAAAAAAAAGAGTAAAATTTTAAATTTTAAATTAAAAATTGAAAAATATTAATATTTATTATATCTAAATTTTTATATTAATTTTAATAAATAAAGTTATTGAATAAAAATTTATATTTTTTAAATCTTAATCATAATATAAGACTAAATTAAATTGAGATATAATTAAAAATGTGTTTTTATGCATTGTTTAAACATTCTTTTATATATTTTTCAATTTTAATATTGTTTTCATTTTCTAATATAGACATGTTGGTTTAATTTATTTTTATAACACATGAAGTAATTTCAGTTTTGTATTTTAATTTTTATAACTTAATTTTATTATTAAATAAGTAAAATTATTTGATTATTTAATATTAGTTACTAATAAAATTCTCCGGAAGTTCATGTACAAGACTTAATGGCTTTCATACAATTTCCTTATTTTTTTATAATATAATAAATTTTATAATAAAAGCTAAATTTTAATTATATAAAATTAAAAATACTTTTTATAATTTTAAAAATTGTCTAATACCGATATCATTTTAATATTAATATTCAAAATCTTACCAAATTTACTAGGAGATAAATATTTTTTAAAAATATTATATTGTAATAAATGAGAATGTATCATCATGGCCATGGGGCCATCAGGCATGGGAAACAAATCTTAAAAGGGAATCAAAGTGAGAAAAAAGACGGGGCTCATCTTTCTTTCCTACTTTCTTTCTTTGGACACCATCACCACCACTCCACTCCCCCACCTGCTCAAGATATGGTAAGCGCCACATGATTTCATGTTGGGAAGAAAAAGGGCACCCCAGCTGACATCACCTGTATCTCTATGAAGGATTTGCTTGGGTCCCCCACAAATGTTTTTTCCACCTCTCTTTTCCTTTGCTTTCATCCAGAACAGAACCCACCCATCTCTCAAAGATATATGTCCAGGGGCATTGTTGTGTTGTATATTTAAAGAAATCCCACCTCCCATTTTCCCTTAAATATTGTAAAGATATGATCTTTTCTGCATTTTTGTTTTTTCTTCTTACTGGGGTTTTTGCTATTTCTCTCATTATTTGCATTGCTTACTTTGTAATTCATATCTGAAATCAACATTTACAAGATTTGGCAGGAGATCTGGTCGGATCTTGCTTTGTGGGGCTGTGGATTTTGTTGGGTTTCATTTCATCAATACAAAAAAGGCCTCCTCTTCTTGTGTCCTCTCCTTCTCTCATTAAACCAACTCACACCACCTACAGACAGCAACTTTCATAACCAAAATAAAAAAAGAAGCAGAGCACCATTCTTTTTGTTTAATCAATCGGTCTACCTTCTTCTTCTTCTTCTTTTGATTCTTCTCGTTTACTCGTCTTGAATCTTTAATCTGCTGCAATGGCTATAGCAGCAGAGTCAGAGTTTCATGTTTTGGCTGTTGATGACAGCCTCATAGATAGGAAGCTGATTGAAAAACTCCTAAAAAAAAACTCATCTTATCAAGGTATTGCTGAACTTTCATGGCTTTAGTTGCCAATTATTCTAGTTGGTATTTATTGGATTCTGATTAGAAATGCACTTCTGTTATGTTGTAGCAGTTACTACAGTTGATTCTGGAAGCAAAGCTTTGGAATTTCTGGGTTTGCATGAAGATGAACAGAACAATGCAAATTCACCTTCTGTTTCTCCAAACAACAATCATGCAAGTTTCCTTTTTTTAAAACCTTTTTTTTCCCTTACCCTTGCTCTGTAATGTCAGAGATTCCTCATATTCCTTAGTGATTGTCCCTAAACTTTCTTGTCTGGTTTTCTGATTGTATCTTTTGTTTTCTTTTCCTTTTGTTGTTATTTTACAGGAAGTGGAAGTGAATCTTATCATTACTGATTACTGTATGCCTGGCATGACTGGCTATGATTTACTGAAGAAAGTAAAGGTATTACTACCTTTTTGCATTTGGTTTCTATCCTCTTCTCCTTTCTTAAAACTTTCCTATTAAGATCCATTCTATTCATGGCAAGATAGGTTCCTTTGAATCTCTTTCCCTGATTTAAAAACCTGAAGTTATATTATTTTTACTAGTTTCCAAAATTTTCCTTCATTCGCCAATTGCTAAGGAAATGTAAATGATTCTCTTAAGAATATTTACCACCTATCCTGTACCTAAGCAGATCAGATCAGGCTCAGATACTCCCAAGATTTATCCTTTCGTACATCAAGTGGGTACAGCTACTTATTTTGCTTTTCTCTATGGTTTTTTCAGGAATCATCATCCCTGAGAAACATACCAGTAGTTATTATGTCATCTGAGAATGTCCCTTCAAGAATCACCAGGTAAAAGATCATATTAAGCATAATTTGGAAATTACTTTTTTCAATTTCTTGATCCCGTTCTGTGCTATTCAGAGGGTGTAAAATTATGTTTTTGGGACCGTGAAAATTTGACTGTTAAGGCAACTGTGATTTTGATGACAGATGTTTAGAGGAAGGAGCAGAAGAATTCTTCTTGAAGCCAGTACAATTGTCAGATTTGAATAGGCTTATACCTTATATGATGAAAACCAAAGTCAAGAGCCAAGAACAAGAGCACCAAGAACAGCCACCACCACCACCACCACCTCCTCCTCCACCACCACAAAAACAACAGCTGCCACAACCACAACAACAACCAGCTTCCAATAATAAGAGGAAGGTTGTGGAAGAAGGACTTTCACCAGATAGAACCAGGCCAAGGTACAATGGCATCACTACCATGAGCTAATTGATCAAGGATCTTGAAATTGTCCTTTAGTTCAATCAGGCTGGATAGTGTGTAGAAAAATAGAATGTTCCCATCCAATTTTGTTTTGTAAATTAGTCAATCAAAAAAAAAAGAGAGAGAAAGGCAATGTTGTATCCATAGGATATATGATTATGTCTTCTTCATTTAAAAGAGCACTACAGAAAAAAGGCTAACTTTACAGATTCTTGTTATGTTGATAGTGTGTATAAATGACTGTTTATGATCAGAAATTCAATTTTCATTTCCTTTTACTATTTTTGCTTTGGTGACTCATCCACTCTTTACAATTTTTAGATCATCTATGATTGTTACTAGGCCGGGTTAGATCGGGTCAAGGGCCGCTTAAGGGCCCAACTAAGAAATGGATCAACCTTGAGTCTTTTTGGTTTTACTCCTCAAAATAAATGTTTTTGGTTAAAAACTAATTTGTCATGCCTAAGACCATTCTTAATAGCACACTAAACAAAGTTCTAAGAATGGATATTGATATAGTACAATATTAGTGCTTATTAATACCTAATACAGTCTAAAATAATTATTATCAAATTCAAATTGAGTTTCTTATTATAATTCAAAATTAAAAAAAATCAAGTTTTCTCTCAAAACTTTAATATATCAAAATTAACATAAAACATTTATTTTTTTAAATATAATAATTATTAACTAAAAATAAGAATATTTTCTTTTCAATTTACCCTTTCAACTTTTTTTAATTTATGATTCTTACTAGATATTCTTCAATACAAATATTTGGTAGTAGTATGATTCATTTTTTACGTTGATACCAACCCCAAGTTTTAGTGATGTTTAGAAGTCTAACTAAACATGGATTGGAAGAGGTCCATAAATACGTAATCTTACCTTTAATTAGTAGAATGGATGTTTATGATAGACTTATATTAAAAAATTAATTAAATAACTAATAAATAAATTAAAATTAATAAAAATATATACATATTAAAATAAAAAAATAAAAAAATAAAAATTGATACATTCACCTTAAATAGTTGATGTATTTGCCTTAAATTTTCTATCTTTCACTCTTCATTTGAGCTTTAATAGACTTCTTTATCCAACAAGATAAGGAATACTCAATACGCCGCTTAATCTAACTCATATTTTAATTTTAGTATTATAATCTTGTTCCAAATTATTATTCAACATTAGAAATCTTTTTTAAATTGGTGCTTAAAAATTTTACGCAGGTATGATAAGATTTGAAGATATACATGCCTCGAGAGCTTGAGGCTCGAGTTAATTCTTTCTTTTAAATTCAACTATCAGATTGGATTTTTTTGAAGTTCTGAAGTCAACGAATCAAGTCAAAAAAATTTCAAACTCAAGATCGAGCTCTAGAAAACTTAGACACGGTCCAATCCATTGCCAATCTAAACAAAACATAGATTACTATAAACACATTTGATGTAAATTTTACACACCAATAAATATCCATACAACCAGTTCTACACGCAACCATCTCTCTCTAAAACAACAAAAACAATCATACACAGAGTCTGAAGAGGTCTAGTAGTACGCAACCTTACTCCTAAATAATAGAGAGGTTGTTTCCTAATGCAGCCATCTCCCTCTCTAAATGCTATATTCACAAATTCATCCATCTCCCTCTCTAAATGCTATATTCACAAATTCATCCCAAGTTATGAGGACCTGCAATAACAAAAATAAAGGAAATTCCTAAGTTAAAGATAGTAGACAGGATCAAACAAGAGGTATAAGAATTCACCTTTCCATTTGATAGTTTTAATATCCGACTTGAAATCAACGGTACAAGCCCAGTTTGATTAAGTTCAAGATTGAACTTAGGGTTGAGAAATCAGGTTCGATTGGACTCAGGCTCAGACCTGACAAAATTCTGGCCATAACCAAACCAATTTGACCAGGCTTGAGCTCGGGCTCAGATTCAAGCTTGGTTTCGGCTTGAGTTTAAAAACATTTTTAGGCCCGAGCTCAAGCCAGCCTATTGCTAACCTTAGGTCCATACTCAAAAATGTCAAAAAACATTGCTTAACTACACATTTCTGTCTTCATCAAACAAAATCACCTCAAAAACACTATTCTATCAAGGACTCAAAAACTGTTCCCTTAAGAGAGCTCTTTAAATCAAAATTCTGAGTATGTCATGAAATAAGCTCTATGCTTTCTGAAAAATATATCAACACATAATGCACCAACCAAAACATATATAAATACTCCACAACTGGATAGTTCTGGAAATATATGACTTTGTTACAGGAATTCATACGTAGAACTCGTCGAAAAAGAAATCTTTTCAAAGACTCAATTTCAACATACACAAAATGTATCAATTTGGTAGATAGAAACATATGACATTGTTGAAGAGCCTGTTTTGTAGATCAGGATTAGCTTGACAAGCAAGTTCGACCTCAAAATTTTATCTCCCACATATACACATGCAGAGCAATCAAATTATAAACAAATGTAGTTATAAGAACTCTACTAACATATATAAAATGTTCAACATCATCTTGAATCAAATGAAGCTCGAAGTATGGACAGACCACAAATTTGTCAATACCTCGTTGCAACAATAAGGGAAATATAGTTTAAACCCCATAGATAGATGGAAAAGGTTGCATTTTCCTATTAACAGCTATTTAGGATCAAATAGTGTACATAATGAAACTTATTTCTAATGTGTAGAAGTGCTAGCACAAATTGCCATTCAAGAATTAATATATGGAAATAAGATTAGACCGCTAATGCAGAAAACACAAGAACAGAATAAAAGCTTTAAGGAATGGTAATGATGCCTCGCTGGTAAGCAATAACAGCATTAGAACCTCAGCGGGAAAGTGCAAAGAACTTACCAGGCTAGTCACTCCCGAAATTATCATAATTCACACCTTCAGACATAGTGTCCAGTCTTCTAACATCACCTGTAACGTTAGAGCATCAGGTTTTTTTGCTAGTTTTGCATCGCGCCACAAGAGCTATAAAGGCGCATAAACATTAACCTTTGTGATCTATGTCTGGAGAATCTAGAAAGCTTTCATCGTCTGGTCCTAGAAAGGGTGATCTAGAGTAGTTCTCCAATATATCTGCAAATTTTTAAACAAGAGAGTGAATCTAGATAAAATTCCAACACTCAATAGCATTATCTGATTAATACTCCAAAAATTTGTGTATTAAAATCAGCAAAATTGTCCGTTTCACATGCATGTTCTAGCAAAGTCATAGCCATACAGAAGATGCTTTAATTTTCCACTTCAACATCAATGTATGAAAAGATAATCCAGAATGAAAGACACGTAAGAATGCGATGAGGTATGAAAGGGCAGGTCCAACTGTGAGCTTGCAAGCAATCACTCAACCGGTGGACCGCTCATCCACATGAATACAGATGAACAGACATTTGGCAGGGAATGAAACAAACCTGAACTTCGGGAAAATATTGTCAGATCTGTGAGACTGAGATTTCGAGAAATTTGATCCAGAAACCCATAAGAAGAATCGTCTGTATTCAGCATGGGGTCATTCAGAGATTCTGAGTTGGAGTCCAGACTTCTGAAAGTTGCAGCAACAGATACATCTGTATTTGGTGGGCATGCTTCCAACACTCTATCAGCACCGAACATAAAAGTTGAAGGACCCAAATAACCAGATTCTGATTTGATCACTTCACCATTAAGTCCTTGCATAAGACCAATGTTTGATCTTTGTGTTGAAAGCATGTTTTGCGGGGCATCAAGTCTGTCGGAATGAGCAGACATGCTGATAGTAGGATCCATAATTGGGTGGAGTAATGATCCACCGTTAGCGAATCCATTAGTTAGACTTGAAGCTATCTGCTGGTGCAGGTTCTCTGACTTCAGTGCTGGTCCTGTATGTTCTGGGGCATAGCACGCAGAATTCTGGGCTGCTGACGGAACAAAAGGTGAGTAACAATAAAACAGCACAGAACAGAGGAGAAAATGCAAATCGATTCCCTCCCTTCTTCCTTTTAATTATTGATGATATAGCTTAGCCATTTTCAACCAAATAATTCCATACAAAAGGTTCTCAGTCATTTGAATCTTTAACCAATAAAACTTAGGGAAAACAGCACATCCAAATAACTATAGTCCACTGATGCAAAGCATGAAATGAGAGATTAGATCATATAATCAACATGTTGATCAGTTAAAAGAAGTCTCAGTCATATAATCAACATCTTGTTGATTAGTTAAAGCAAGTCTCACTTGGTGCAACATGAGATCCATTAGAAGTAGGTAGAGGAGGAAGACCAGTTGGATTTATCTGACGCATCAGTTCCACCTGCTGCTCAAGAAGTTTGTTGAATTCACTTATTTGTTGCTTAACCATCAGCCTCAGATAATAAGCATTGAAGAATTCACGATTCTCTTCTTCAAGCTTCTGCCAAACTGTGAAAGAAAGTTGGAAAATATGATAAATAAGAAAGTAAACGTAAATTTGCTTCTTCAGTGTAACTAAATTATAATGAGGACACACATTCACATGCAAGGAACCAAGAAAATACAGGCATATTAACAAGTGTCTACACAGGAGGAGAATAAGTAAAACCCCCAGGTGACTTCAATAATAGCATTACTATAAGAACTATGGACAAGGCAATCTTTTTGTGAAACTCCGTATATCTTTCCTAGAGAATTTCTAAACCTCTGGGCTTAGTGAAACGTAAGTTGCTATAATTCACAAATACAAATGGGATGGTCATACAAAAGTATAGGAACATGATCTAAACAAGTGGTAGCATTTACGAGTAGTCCATGTTAAGTAACAAAGGACTAGCAACAAATGATGCCACTTTCAAGGTGGAATTTCTACTGACATAACCATGGTAAAATTAACCAAAACAAAAATTATTTGGGCATTGTAACAGTGCCTGTGACTATAAATAATTATAAGGTCATCAGAATTTTTCAACCTGAGTGCTGATCAGTGACTATACACCAAACTGTGATTGATACGTATTAATTCTAAGCAATCATTAGCCAAAATATAGTGTTAAATGTCTCTGACAGTAAGATCAGTACTAACCAAGCTCTGTAAAACCAGGCTCTATCTTTGCCTGGGCTAACAATGTTTGTACAACTTCCCTCTGGTTCATATACAGCTGAAGACATCTTTCTATAAGATTTTGCACCTGGAATTCAGGAACAGAAAGGACGCGCATGTTAACGCATATACATGTGAAGTAAGCTACACAGAAAGGTTATACTTCACCACACTGAAAGCTCAACAGCTTACCACTTGTATATCTCTTGGTGAAACTCTTCTCCCTGGTGGTCCACTTGACATCTCTTAATCTTTTGGATAAATAGGATACAAGATAAGTTCGTTTAGCACTCTTAGAAACAACAAAAACTCAATTAAAAATTCAATCCTTCAGCCATCATTTGGTCCAACTATCCTACATACAATAACGTGCTATTCCTGAAAGCCAAATCAGAATCCATATATAATTATATCATATTCTTTTCAGTTACAAAACCCGCACTGCATTATTTCTCAGAAAAAAGTATTTGCCACATACAACAATCCAGAGATTCAACAAAGCCATTCAAAGCTGACCTCCATGATTCATTTCCTTCAACTGATTAATGATTCTTAAAAGGAAAACAGAGAGAAAAAGAGAAAGGAAGCAATAGAAGAATTCCCATCTCCATCAATGTTTCGTTTCAACTTGATTGGATAGAAAAACATGAGCACCAAACTGGTCATTAGAAAGTTTCATGAAGACAAGACAAGAAATAAAATAAAATAAAAACTTGAAACTATGGTAATATTTCTGTTAGATATCTCTAAAACAAGAACTTGGAAGATAATAAAACTTCAAAGTTTGAAAATAAAAAAGAAGACAATCGTATCATCTTCCCCATGACAGAAAAGGCCCGAAACAGGACACGCAAAAACAAAAGCATCTCCTCCTGGTCACCGAATTCCAGAAAGAAAATCGAAATCTTTAAACTCTCACAAACCGAGATCAACAACTACCATAAGAATTATAAAAAAGCACACACACACACATCATATGAATGTATTCCAGTAAGCCAGAATATAGTCAGTCGATATTGCAGAAGAAATGAAACAGACAGCTAGAGAATGAAAAATGAAAAGTAAATTTATGGGCACGAATGATCGAGTTCTACCAGAATAAAAATTCAGACAAAAACGATAACTTGAACATGGATAATTTCGATTCACTAGAGCAAAGATAATCCTTACCCTTTATAGGAATCGAGAGTTGGGATGGAGGAGGAAATCTCTAAACTTGTAAGTATTGAACCTTTTTGCTCGAGCTCAACTGATCAAAAAGCTTGGTTTTTGCTGATGTATACGAATACAGTACTAAGAACGTGGGTTGTTGACACGTGGCGTTGGTGGGGCCTAGTGGAGGAGATCAGATGGCGGTGGTGGTGATTGACTAGGACTCCTTATTGTTGGGTTTCGTTGCCAATGAAAACATGGTGAACATACACAGTAGTAGGGACAGTTTCGTTAATTTATTTAACATATTTTTTTAAAAATTAAATATATAACATATCGTCTTTTTTTAATTAAGTTTGAGTCTAAATTACTCGGGCCATACTGACTCGAGACTTAATTTTTCTAATTAAAATAACATACATTGACCCATTAAAAATACTTGAATTTAAGTTCATGGGTCAACCTATTATCATCTCTAAATGGCATATTAGAAAAACCATAAAAATTCATCTTTTTTTTTAATTATCAGTATTTGGTAGGAATGACAATGAACGAGCTACATTGGATCGAACTCGATTTGAATTTGCTGAAATTAAATTTAGCTTGAATTATTCAAAATAGCGTCATTTTAATAAAAATAATCGAATTGTTCGAACCAAATTTGTATTTGGCTTTTTAATTCGAATCAGATCTAAAATCTGAGTATGCGATTACTTAAAAATTGAATAAAATTAAATAATTTAAAATATAATTGAAAGAGACTGTCCTTAACCATCGAAAAATTTAAAATTTAACTAAAAATGAAATTGTTGAACGAAAATTAATTAATTTATTTTAGTTTATAAGAAGTTATTAATTTACAAAAATTAACCGATTAATTAATAAACTTATTGACTTTTAACAACTAGAGTTATTAAAGTAAATCAAACCAGAAAGTTAAAAATCGAACTGAAAAATTGAACGGTTCAATATTTTTATGGTTCAATAAGGCGAAACGGTTAAATTTTTTAATCAATGTTTATATCAAATTATTAGTAAATCATGAATTTCAAACAATATATTCAACGAAAATATCGAATAAATCATGTAACTAAGCTCAAATAATAAGAAGAGAGTTTCTAAAACATATAAAAAAAACCTCCTATGAATGAAACGTCTGTTTAAATTTAGCCTAAAATCAACTTCATTGAAGTTTAAGTTTGATAAATTTTGTAAATTGTAATTAACTTAAATTTAAATCAAGCCCATTCAAACTCTATAAATTAAATTAAAATTGATCATACTTAAATTTGAGTTTAATATTAAATATTTTAATCTTTTGAACTTAAATTTAAAATTAAAAATCTTTTTAACAAATTGTTAAACTTTTTTTTTTAAATTTAAACCCTAATAGTTAGAGTAAATGAATTTTCATTTATTAAAAAATACATTACAATTAAGAGCTAAGTAATATAATTTTCAGTCACTTTAAAGTTAAATGAATAAAATATATATCATCCATTAGTTAATCAAACTTAGACTAAAATTTATTTTTTCAAGTATTGAAATTGGTTCGATAATTTGATCAAAACGATATTATTTTATTTTGTAAATAAAAATTAGATCTTAATGATTCATCAATTATTGGTATCATTTTATTTAAACTTGATTAATTATATTTAGTTATTTGACAAGTCAAAACGTTATTGAAATTATTTAATAATAGACTGATAAGCTGAAAATGAAAAAAATTACCAAAATTTAATACTTAAAATTACAATTGTACCCTTTTTATGATATTTTGTTAAATGATAATAGGTTAGCGTTTTGTTCGAGTCCAGATCATTTGTGTAATATTACTCTGTCTTATTCTGTCTCATAGAATCTCAGCTATTTATTTTACGAGACTTACGTGGGTCTCATGTAAAACTCATATAAATAAATAGCTGAGATTTATTATACACAATAAGACACCATATCCTCTGTCCTCGTTTTGTTCTACCAACCAAACCCACGTTTTAATTGCTGCGGCTTGCCTTAGTACAACACAACCAAAATTGACCCTATCTATGATTTATGGACGGCTCTATCTTATCTGTTTCTTTACGAACGATGTAATCTTTTTCCAACTTTAAGAATCTAATTTTGCTAAATTAAATTTGTTTTATTTGCTAAATTAAATTTGCTAAATAATAGAATTTATTTTTCAAACAGAAAAATTATTAGTAAGAAAATAAAACTCATATATTTAAAATAACAAAATATTTATATATTTATTTCTTTATTTATATACATAAGAATAAGCTGATAATAATATAAAAATAAAGATAAGATATCCACATTTTCACTCAATTTAGATACTAAAATTTTAAAAATAAATTATAAATTTATAACGAATTTAAATCAACTTTAAATGTATATGTTTTGAATAATTATAAACTAAATTTAGAATAAATTATGTGTAAATTTATTGAAATTAGATTGAATTTTTAAATATCCCTATAATATTTTGTACATGACATTTTAAATAATAATATATTAAAAATTAAACATATCTTAATATTTTCACTTCTTAAACATATACATTTGCATATATATTAACATACTTTTTTTTTCCTCCATAAGTTATAATGAAATAATTTTTTTGTTAATTCATGCTATCATATAAGGATGTTACTTTTTACCTGGCTCGGCCCAATTTTGACCTGAGTTGACTAAGTCACAGGTCAAAGTCTAGCCAAGCACGGATTGACTTGGCCTAACCTGACTGTTACTTCAAAAACGACATCAGTTTTTGTCTTCTTTTTATATAAGGTAGGTTGGGTTAGCCTGATCCACCCATGGCCCATCGGGCCATGCCATGGGTATCCCAGCCCGTTAGGTCACAAGCCACCTACCTCGTGGCCTAGTCCCAACCCGGTCCATTGACGTTCTTACCCTTATAAGTCATTTTATAAGTAAACAACTAATATTAATTAGCTGATTTTACCGAACATCTTTAATAAAGAGTTGATGTTATTAGCTAGTCAAATCCACTTATAATTAACTGCTAATAAAATTAGCTAACAACTAAAACAATCCACTTACTGTTAAAATGCAGATAACTACCAATTACTGGGAAGAAGATACAACTAATTACTCAAGAAAGTTGGAATAACAACACAGAACTTTCCTGTTTCAATCATTCAATGAAGATGAGGTTGAGTTATCAACTGCCTAACATGGACCAGTTCTCAGTGCATGATCCAAGTCAGAAATAAGATCATTCACATCCTCTATGCCTATGGAGATTCGAACGAGATCTTCGGTCAGACCTCTTGCCTCTCGATCTGCTGCCGGTATGGAGGCGTGCGACATAAAACAGGGCATGCTAATAAGGGACTTCACACTTCCTGCAACAACAGACAATAATAGATTCAAGGAAACAGTACATGCAAGAAACCAGCAGCTAAAAAACAATGTCCCACATAACTAACAAACCAGGATATTTCCAGGTTTCCTAGTTCCAAATCAAGCAAACCTTAAACCACAGAACACCAGGCACACAACTAACAATTTGGCATGTACATCATAAATCATAAATTATGTTTTTCTATATGCTCTTTAAGTACAAAATGAGCTTTGACCAGAAGTCTTATTACCGAAACTGACAGTAATACTGAAGTACTTGGTAGCTTCAACAACGTGTTTTGAAAGTGCCAAAGATCCAGTTAGAAAGCTAAGCACAGATCCTGCACCTTTTGCCTGCAAGAGATCACAAAGTTTTAGACAAAAAGAAATTATATTCATAAAATTAACTGCAAAATTTCGTCTGATGCAGCACCTGAGAATAATGTAAATCATGTCCGGGATGCCCAGGAAGACCTGCATAGTAAACTTTCTTCACCTGTGGGTGAGACGACAGGAACTCTGCAATTTTCTGTGCATTTTCCTGCCAAAGGCACAGGAAGAAACTTAAACTTAAACCTGTTTAACAAATTCCCATTCGTGCAATACTACACAGCAAAGCAGTCCAAAACAGTAGAGTATAGAAAATATTACATGAAATTATCCTTCTTGAACACCTTAATGGTGAAGGGCTTATATAGAGTTTGACAATTTTTTTAACCAACTGGTATTGCAATTAGTCTATCACTACATTTGGAAAAACCAAGGAAGGCAAGGCGGATGGACAAAACTGTCTCTTGAGCAATTCGAACCAGTACCTGTTGTTTCTCAACACGCAAGGCCATGGTCTTGACTCCACGCAAACAAATCCAGCAGTCAAATGGAGATAGCCCAGAGCCTTCTGCATTTTGCAGGAAATACAAATCTTTTGCCAAGCTGGTTAAAAAGCACATCAAAGATGTCAAAGGACACATAGCATTTATATCTTACAGATAAAGTTCGATAGAATAAAACTACGAATCTAGGAACTAGCTTATATTCAAAGGAACACATTATACAAGATAGGTCACTAGTTCCAACCATGAAGTTAGTTGGCATCAATCAAATTTAACGAACAGGAAGAACGAAGAAGTTAGCATTAACAAAAATGCAACTCCAGACATAATATTATTAGCAGGCAAAAGAAAGAAAAGGAGGGTGGCTTGTGTATATAATATGAAAGCAGGAATTTAGTATAAAACCTTTCATCTTTAACCACAAGCACCCCTGCCATGACATCGCTGTGTCCTGCTATAAACTTTGTGGCTGAGTGCATCACAATGTCTGCAGGAAGCATGAACTAATAAAATTTGGCAGCACTAGCAAGCTAGAACAACAACTCACAGCATTAAATTTATTGTACATTTAAAACACATTGGATCGGACCTGCTCCAAGCTCCAAAGGTTGTGATAGTACAGGAGACATAATACTATTATCTATCAAGAGGAGGGCACCATGTTGATGCGCCAACTCTGCAATTTTCTGAGAATTTGACAAGAAGATTCACAGATTAAATAACAAGATATGAAAAGTACAATAACATCAAGAAACAGGAACTGAAGCAATAACCGAAATACAGAACTAGAAAGCAATTGAGGGGAATTTGCTACTTCATTACCACATCCCTCCACCCACTACACACGAAAAAGAAAAATTCAACATGCAACCAAATTTACCTTTAAATATGTACAAGTCTAAACATGAAATGAACTAAATTAAGAACAATCAACATGGCTTGCAAATGTCAAATCAATATAAAACTCAAGAATAAGATACTTGTAAACAAGCAAAATGTCATAAATTTGGAGAAACCAGGACATCTTACGCGAATGTCAGAGATTTGTTGACGAGGGTTTGTTGGGCTCTCTAGCCACACAAGCTTTGTCCAGGGGCCAATCGCTGATGCAACCTCATCTAGATTAGTTGTATTTACTCGTCTGCAAATTGTAACAAGATTTAATGCTTCATTCACGCCAAAGCATTGGTGAATATAAATTAAAAAAATGTTACTAACTTGACCATAATTCCAGTTTTAGGAATTACTCGTGACAATAATCTGTCAGAACCACCATAAATGTCTTCGCCAGCAATGATTTCCTCACCTAAAATTGCAATGGCCTATATTAATATTAAAAATTCCAGAAAAAATCCAATGGTGAATTTGTGAAGATAAAATGTATACAGATAATATTATACCCGAAAATGTACACACAATATATGAGAGATGACTGACATCTCATATTACATGCAGTAACCTCATATTTCTATAATATATATAGATTCAAGACATAGGGATACATGTCAGCTACACAAAAAATTGGTACAGAGTATCACAGAGCACTAAAGAATGAAATTTATTCCCAAATTGACTTGATAGCATCACTCTTATTTACCTTATTTGCTTTCACCTTGTTTTAGTAGTTTTCATGGGTTGGCAGAGATCTATGTTGCATCAATGTCTAGTATCTTTGTCAAATGCAACACTTATGACAACATGGGTTTTTTTTTTCAAAAACATAGTCATTTTCAAATCCAATTATGGAAAGATCCTTTCAGAAGTTTTCGGCACCTATAGCATGTATTTCCATTCTTGGCAAAACCCTTAAATCTTTATGCCCACATGACTGTGTGATTACAAACTAGAGGTGATAATGGATAATAAGTAGAAGATTGAGAAAGCACCAGTTCCAACAAGATGGCTAGCAGCAGATAAAGCAGCCATTCCACTTGTAAAGCAAAATGCTCTATGACCCTTATCGAGCTTAGCCAAAATCCTAAAGAATGAGGATGCAGAAAAAATCAACTTAAAGAAAAAAGGAGTTGATTCATCCAAGGATTGTGAATGTGCACCGATAGAAAGCATACCTTTCCAAAGCATCCCTTGTAGGATTACCACTTCTCGTGTAATCATATGGACCATTTTCAGTTGCTGATGGCTGTAATATAGGGAAAAGAAGATAAAAAGTACGAAATTATCAACCATGCATGCAGATCTTGTATAATAATGGAACTAACCCACAGAATTGCATGGATCATATTTTGAAATTTAACAACTTTCAGTACTTTATAAACCACCTTCTAAACAACAGAAACACTTTTAGAAGGACCAAATTCAGATTGTCAAAATGCCAACTCTTAACTAATTTCTTGGAGACCACCTTCAATTAATTCTTTTTTAGTACTACGCAATTATGCTCTTGTGCTACCTCACTCTTTGCACGCACTAAAGAGACAGTAAATCTTATTCTTCTTTTTCTTGTTCACCCTCACTTTTTAGGTATCACAAGAGGGGTTTCAAGCTCAGAATGCAACTGAAAGATCATGAATACCACTGGATTCTTTTGTCTTTAATAATGAAATGGAAATGCAAATATGGGTATAATTGATAAAAATTACCTGTTTAAATACAGACGTTTGGTACAGAGGCGTGCTTATTGCATTATAAGGATCAAACTCATTCTCAAAGTTCATCAACATTGTTGAAATGCTAGGTTCTTGAATATCAACATCTGCAGCATATGAATCACATGAATACAAACAAACCACCTGTTCGAATTAAATCTAGGGAACTTAAAGCTACAAACCGTTTACGCAATCAGCCACACTCTCAACAAAAGCCGAAGTGCTAACATCCATATCTTTGTCCTTCAAGCAATTAAATTCAAATTTATTTGCTGAAGTCAAACGCTTTCCTTTCAGATCAAGTTCCTGCTTAACCCAATGAGTGGTTGGGAAATTCCCACAAGTTGTATCCTGCACAAGCAAAATGGATGAGAACATATTTTCTTGAATAAGCTATTAAGGAAAAACAAAAAACAAAGGAGAAAGGACGGCATTAACTACAACTTGCAGCGAAAAAGAAACAATCTACATTACTCCAAGATACTAAGCTGGAGCTCCTTCATCAAAAGGAAAGCCAAAACCAAGAAAGAAAAAGGAAAAACAAAATAAATAAAGGTTTTGGCTCCCTCATCCCCCCAAAAAGACAGCTAAAAAAGGATCAAGATAAGTAAACTTACAAAAACAAGAAACATTAACTTTAACACAAAATTTTCTAATCTGAACCAATGAAAAGAGAAAACATAGAAACGATAATAAAAGAATGCTTCCTTCAATTTGATTTCAATCATGTTCCTCAATATTTTCCTCATTGCATAAGTGGTTCTACTCCAAAATCTTAAATGATGGATTTTGTAGCTGACTCACTCCAGCTCCAACCAAAAGTTAATCCTTTTAAACGTGACTGACTCAAATCGATGATAAAAAATTCGAAACCAGAGAACCCCGTTTCATGATGGCAAGAAAGAGGTGGAACATTATGACAAGAAATAAAATGCAACTCCATTAAACCAGACCACAAAAACAAGACAAGAAATGGAAAACAGAAAAAAGGAACCCCAGGGCTTGCAGAAAATTACAGAAAGATCAAGTCTTTCAAACACTTACTCCACAATTGAGACGAGCAGGAGCAGGAAACGCAAGCCTGGCAGTAGCCGTTGTACTGGGCGAAGAACTCATGCCTGCTAGTAAGGCGAAGGTTTAGTATATGGGTTTGGTATATTGGCAAACAAATATACCAAAGTGGTATGTTAGAATGATATTTTAAACATACACTGAAAAGCAAGTAATGTGAAGAACTTTGTATTGTATTTCTGTGTAGAATGATATTTTAAACATACACCGGAAAACATGTAATGTGAAGAACGTTGTATTGTATTTCTGTGTGACTTGTTGCACAATGTGTGCTGTATTTATTGAATTGATTCAATCTAAACTAAGTATAAAGCTTAAATAAAGTTTAGAACAGATTGAATAATGTACGTTTAAATAATGTGTGTGATAATTAATCTGTTGAGATGTTATCATACAGACAATATAGTCAATCGATATCGTAGAAGAAATGAAACAGACAGGTAGAGAACGAAAAAAGAAAAGTAAATTTATGGGCACAAATAATCGAGTCCTACAAGAACAGAAATTCAGATAAAAACGATAACTTGAACATAACGAAATGGATAATTTCGACTCACTAGTGCAAAGATAATCCTTACCCGTTATAGGAATCGATAGTTGAGACGGAGGAGTAAGGCTGCGTAGATCTTCCCGCGTTTAGCGAGATTTTTTTAGGGCGGTTGTTTATGTTGTTGCTGTTTGAGAGTTGGGATGGAGGAGGGATGGTCTAAAGAGTAAAGTCTAAACCTGTAAAGATTGACCCTTTTTGCTGGAGAGCTAGGCTGACGTAGACGAACACAGTATTAAGGACTTGGGTTGTTGAAACGTGACACTGGTGGGGTCTAGTGGAGGAGATTAGACGGTGGTGGTGGTGGTGATTGACTAGGAATCTATTGTTTAACAAGTTGGGTTTTGTCGGGGATCAATAGATGGTGAAAATGCCAATGGCAGATTAGAAGGAAACCAGAAAGATTCATCCTTTTTTCCTTTTTCCTATGTGATTTTGCTGAAGTTCAATTGAATTTCAGTTGCTTAATTTAATTTTGAGTTGAATTATTAAAAAATTTTGTTTTTATTTTTATTATTGTTTTCTTTTTTCCTTTTTACCAAAATCACCACCACGAGTAGTCTGATTTCATCATAAATCAAACCATCATTGATATAGGTAGGTATAACTACCAATTACCGGGAAAAATGTTAGGAATTTAGAACTCTCAAACCTACACCCAAGAATATTTAATAAACAAAAATATCAGAAAATAATAACACAAGAGAATTTACGTGAAAACTCTCAAATCGGAGAAAAACCACGGGCAATAAGAAGAAAATACACTATGTGAAAAATCTTACAATCACACAATTTTTCCTCTCACCCAATCCCCTAATACACCAACACACCTACAAAGAAATACCAAAGACAAACTCTCCAACTCTCACCTCAAAGGAGGAATTTAACTAGAGTCAAATTTGTACTACAAATCTTTGACTTTGGTTGGTGCATTAAACAAGGAGGTAGCAACCTCCTTATATAGGTAAAAGCTTGGCCTCAATTGTTGTCCCCAACCAATATGGGACAACAAAGAAGCCAAAATACTCAACAGGAATGAGAATAGAGGCATAGATCAATGGACGACGTTGGAGATGATAAGGTGAGCAATAAACCTTTCATTGGTTTTCTCCTGACCAAAGGAAGGCAAAGCTTGTTAAATGTACATGACAAGAGCGGTTTAATAATGGAACTCTGAAAGTATCCATAAAAGTGAAGTTCATATACGTGGGAAAAAAGAAAGATATAATAACAAATATGCATTGATCCTACCACTAGGCACCAACAAATAAAAATACGAAGACCTAAGGAGTAAGATGGATTGATAGAGATCACTTAATGCCATTTTCAAATATTAACATTTATTTAAAAAACATGACAGAGATAATTATATCATTTATAATATCGTATCTTCCATCCGATTACTAGCAACTTGCTTGTTACGTCTAATTTTTCTTAAATGAAATTATAGATTATTGATATATGAGAAATCTATCAAACATATTCTTCATGGATTTCGATTGAAACATTAGAGAAAGGATATATTGAATCCCAAGAAGGATCTCCACTACAAATTTGTAAGAATCAGTCAGTTGAGTGGTCTACAAATCCATAAGCTAGGAATTTAATTACAGAGAGAGTTTGTTATTTTAAACTAGAAAGAGAGTAAAAAGTGATACCATCATTAAGATTAATTAAATAATAATGTTATACATAAGATTGCAACTAATTGATTGACTACAAAGACATAAATTAACACTACAACAGTAGATAGAGTTCTAAAGAGACATTGAACGGGAGCCACCTAAGACAATAACAACATTTTCAGGTGATTAAGTGATCATAGCCTAGCTATAAGGGTCTATAGAGTCTTCACTCAAATAGTGTTAAATTCTATGTGGATCACGTGATGGTGCCTTTATACTTAGTAGAGCCTTCACTTCAACGTTGTGAGGTGATCGGTGGTTTGGTTATGTGTAAGTTTTAATTATTAACCTTTGATGATCTGTGAGCGCACGATTTGTTAGCATTGTACCAAATGTGTCGATTCCACGAGGAGGGAACTAATCTAATCCTAAAATCTAAGGCAAGAAACAAATAACATAAATCCAAAATGAAGCAAAACTAAAACGAGAATTTAATTCAATTAATCAAATTAAGAATCAAACATGAAAATACTAATCACTAAGCAATTGTAACATACCCAAGAATCAATCGAAAAAATTACCAATTGAGAGAAAGAGAATTTTACTTATCCTTAATGCTATCCTAACTGATTATGAATTATTAGATTGTTGGTTCTAGACTATCCTATGGTTGATTACTCTCTCTCGAGTTATAACCATTAACTCTAAATCATAAATCCTAATCAGATTGTGGAGGTTGCAATCTCTCAATTCACAACCTATCCAAAACCCTAATAAGTTTTGAAGTTCTATAATAAATTATCAGAAACCTATGTAAGATCTCTCTTCGCACAATTTCTCAATCTGATTCAATTCTTGTTTCTATTAAATCACCTAACTCTCGTTAGTCCAATTTAATCGTTTTTCATTTGATTCACCCTCTCAGTTTATTATCGAATTATGCAATTGTAAAATCAGACCACAACAGCATCCAAATAACACATAGTAATAAGATTCTTATTAATTTAAGAATAAAATTCTGAAGGTGAGTTTAGGACATCCTTGACATTCTAGATTCTATCATCAACTGTTCAATCCAATTCTATACAATGATAAAACTAAAAATAACACGAAAGAAAATCTAAAATGGATGATGGGAGGCAGTGGCATTGGAAAACCTCATGATTTGGGAAGTACTTCGAGTCAGCTTCTTCTCCTTTTCTCTCTCCCTTTTTCTCTTCCTCCATCTCTCAGTTATTTCTCTCTAGGGTTTCTCAAGGTGGCTACTACAAAGCTCTCTCTTCCTCTTTTGTTGTTCTTTAGATATCCTCTTGTGTTATGGGTAACCCTAGGAGTTTTTGAGGTCCGAAAGGTCCAAAAATTCTCTCAAAACTTGACATTCTTGAGTGTTCGCGTCTACCCTGCAGGCCACGATTGTGGGCCAACTCTGGTGCTTCTATCATGATTGTGGCCTAACATGCCATGATTGTGAGCATTTGTCTCTGAAACTCTTCCGTTCTTCGATATTGACCCTAAAACACTAACAAGCACATCAGGGTACCTTAAAAATATAATATTTAAGCTCAAAGATTTATACTAACCCATAAAACACTTAAAACATAAATAATTAACAAACTAACATAATTCTAACTTAAACACATACTAAATGATTAAATTAACAGTTAAACACGTATCAAACTATGCTTTAAAATACGATGCAATTTACACTTATCACGAGGCTCATAAGAAAGTGTGTTTAACTAAACAGAGAAGGATACTATTCATAACAAACAACTTTTAAAAAATGGCTAATATTTAATTCATACTCACTTAGCCCTCTCTCTCTCTCACACACACACAACCACACTCCCAGACATGTGCCTACATAGGCACAAACATATACAGACACATATGTACACATTCTTTTACATTGCCACACTTTTTTTGGTGCCTCTGTCTTGCCCATTCTTTATGTCCTGTACTAGTGAGATAATTTTGCATGACCTCGACTCTATTAAAACTATTTATGCCTCAAATCTAATGAACTCAAGTCTTATGACCTTACTTTTAAAATCATATCCAAAATCTACAACTGAGTTACTTTAAAAATTATGTTAAGAAATTAGGGTTATCTTTTGTTTTTTGTTAAGGATTCTGCTCTTGTTACCATAGTGATTATGAAAATTTTGACTATTTCTAGAAATTTAGTGGTCCAGTTTCATGATGTTTTAGGCTCTATGGTAAGATTGATTCCTTTGTCTAACTTTAGAATTATTGCTTGTTTTGTCTTACTATTGAGTCTCTCTATGTTAATCTAAAAAAGAGGAAGAAAAAAGCTTTTGTGTTCTCTAGTTCTTATACTTTGTTCACTTAGATCTCGAAATGCATTAATTTTGGTTATATCTATTACTTGTATGTATTGGTTATGATTGGTTGTTCCTGTATTTAACTGGTGTTCTAGTGCATAAGATCAATATTGTATTTTAGTTGTATGCTTTCTATTATGTCTGCCCCCCTTTTTTAATATGAATTGTTCTTGTAAGGGCATACTTATAATAAGTCTATCTTGCCCTTAATATATGGGAGTGCTTATACTTGTCTTTTGTGGCAATGAGTTAGATCCTTTATTCATTTAATAATTCAGTGATTTGAAGGGATTCATAGCTACCTAAGGGTTAATAGCTACCTAAGGGTTAATGTCTACCCAACTATTCTTTCCAGAAAACATGATGATGTGTTTGCTAGTACTTGCTTTGATTTTTAGCCTAAATTTCAGGTTTCGCTTGACGTTAGTTTGCATTTCATATAAGTTTCCTTATTCACTTGAACTTCGAAGGAGGTCAATGCTTTAAGCTTTCATATTAGTGATCTTTCATTTGTATTTTTGTTCTTTTGAACACATTTAACTTCACATGGCACCATTAACGTTTCTCATGAGAGGAATTTCGATCATATGTGAGAGATCTTAATTTGTACAAACATTCATAGAATAAATCATATTTTCATATGGTTTATGGAGGCAGAACATTTTACAAATTCTGAAGTCCAATTATAGTTCAAAAAGAAAAAGTCTAACAAAGTCAACAGAAGTGATGATTTTAAATCAATGGATTTCAAATTATATAATTACCAAATGAAACAATTAATTTCATTTTTAAAAAATTTTGTATAAATAAATTTTGATTAACACTTATTAACTTGTTAATCACATCATTTACTAACAATATTGATATCTTTACTATAAACATCAATTATATAGACCTTCATGTAATAGGCTTATGTTAGACAAGGCCCAAGACCAATTAACTAATTCAAATATAATACAAAACCCCTCTGTTTGGTTTCTTAAAAAATCAAGAAAGTGCCAAGAATGGAAATAGCTTTCATTGTCTAAACTCGACCTTTAATAACCTTCTGAATTTTGTCGTTGGGTTCCAGATCGAGTAGTTAACTAGAAGTGAATTGCATATCTTCCTTTTTTTTTGTGCAAATTGTTTGTCAATTGCTTCAAGAAGTTCCTTTTTACAAAATAATGAGTAGTTATTATTTAGATATTATTAGGTGTCGTA
>JANKOE010000003.1:36231120-36250571 GCA_026284465.1 Erythroxylum citrifolium
CTATAAGGATAATCCCTTAATTAAGGGACTATCTATTATTATGGGATTCTATCTATTATTATAGGATTCTCTACATAAAGCTACTAGGAAAGGATTTCAGATGTCATGTGAAACATGTAAGCAATATGATCACAATGCAAGAACATGTTCCAATAGAACAAATGACAGCCAAACCATCCAATTGATACAAGAACTAGCACAGATGAAAAAGAAAAGGAGAAAAAAAAAACTTCATTTTTGTATATGGTGCACATTGAAACTAGCTATTTATATATATGGAGCTCATTTTGGCGAGCAATTTTTTTGTGTATGATGTTTCTTATGGCTAGGTATTTTTGTATACGAAGCTTATTTGGATGATGAATTCTATTTATATATATGCTTTAAGTAGTTGTTGAGCTATTGATCTTGTGATCAAATTTTTGTTGTTTGACATGTTTCTATATAAATGTATTGGTTGGAAATTATAGCTTAAAGGGGTTAGAAGGCTTTTATTCTGGCTTATTTTGATCATGTTATGAATTATGGTACATGCAAGCTTATATTTAGCTTGGAATGGCAATTATGATTATAGGTTCGGGCCTTATTGTAAATCTCTTGTGCTAAATTTGGTTACAAGTATGGTCAACCAAAGGGTTATGCATATGTAGAATTCCTTGCACTAAATTGAATCATTTTCTTCTCTTTTGACAACCTCAAAAGGGTTGCTTTGAGATAAGGGAGGAAGGTGGAGAGAAGTTCATTGATCCCTTTTTATTCTTGATATTTGATACGAGATAAAGATACACAATTTGTATCTATTATATGTGTGCATTATTTTGTTTGCTAATTGAAAACAAAGAGCACTAGTGGTCATAAATAGTAACCTTACAGTAAACTTTGGCCTTTTGGCCGAATTAACTGTTTCTTCTATTGCTTGGACTTTGTACATGATTCGTCTTGTTTATATTCTTCAGGATTTTTTTTCCACTGGCTAGTTATATCTTTGATATTCAGTTGTTTCTTTGGTAACCATTTTGGTTATATGAACTTCTAAAATCTTGACTTTTATCTATTTATTGCCATAAGTTCTCATGGTATCAATGATCTTGACTATTTTACATGACCTCTAATGTATGCAGGACATGGAACTTCCATTTAAACCTTTGAAAGCACTTAACATAAAATTTGGCCATTTTTGTTAGTGTGCAAGAGTTGGTACATTATTTGACTGTATTATGTAACAATGATTCCTCGGGTTGCACCCTCATACATAGATGTTGTTGCTTAAGCTTACCTCACACAAATGTTATTGCGCAAACTAAACCTGTATCAAAACCGACTACCTATATATATATATATATAAATGTGATGGAATTTAACTGATTTCAACATTAGCTTTTTTTTTTCAACATTAACAATAAGTCATCTCGTTAATTCTTTAATGTATTATTGATCTCCTAGAGCTCATTGATTACATACAAACTTCTTTTTGTGAATTTTTTTATCATGCCATACAAGTCTCTCTAATGCGCGTCTCAGCACTCACGTTTCTCAGACTCTTACTCAGCACCTCACCGCTTTGTCTCTGTCTCGCTCACCACCCCGCCACCATTCGCCAACCATAGTAGCCACCCCTGCCCCCTTTGTGCACTAGCCAGCGTATAACGTATTATGGTACTCTCTCTCTCCTCATATTTGGTTTTGTCTTATTATTCATATTCATGAACAATTGAACTTGTATGATTGCCTGGAGAGGATTGTGGAGTTGTGGTTATGATCTGATTGAGGAATTGAACAATTGAACATGTATGCACATTAATTGTTTTACGAAATACCCCATTAGAGCTATAGCTATGTAATATAGTAATCCTACTCTTTTTGAGACGATATATAAACAATGACAACTTAGACTTATTTACTTGCCATACTAATCTTTGCTTCTTGGTGCTTTTCTTATGTTAATTTCATGGAATCAGATTGATTAATGTTGGTGGATTCGAGATAGCATCAAGACTACAAAATCTAATTCCAAACCAAACCCACCTGACTCTTTTTGTTCTGTTCTTATATGCATAAGTGCATTTTGATATATATAAAAACATGTCCTAAATCTCTTTCAACTCATTACATAAGTTAAATGAAGCAATTTCACAAATTTATAAATCATTATAAAAATAATCACTATTTGGAAAATAAGATAATTTTTACTTGCTAATTTTCTTTTATTAAAATATTACATTTACTTTCTCTCAAGTTTTTACTAATTTAATAGTTAAATGCTAAACGTCAAAAAATATTCTAACACTTAATTTGGAAGTGTTTTAAGAAAAACCTCTAAAAGCATATATACAGTAACCATAATTTTAGATCTTTATGCTCAAACATACGTTGTGAATCTATAGTATTAGAAATTACATAATATCCCATTTCATCTTGCCAAGTTCATATTGTAACTATGCAAAGATTAGTGTTTTCTTTTTTCAGACAATATGTGTTTTCAGATTAAACAAAACTCTCTTTCCCTGTAGATCTATAGAAGTATGAATTCTAAAACAGAGGTTTCCTTTTCTTTTTGTAAACCTGAAGATTTTACACAAAACAATGATATGCATTTCATCACATTGTTCTACACTCATTCATTGTGCATATGATACCAACATGTATGTGACCCCTTTTATTTGTCCTTTCTCTCAGTAATTTTAGCTTTGAAATTTAATGTATAAACACCTTATTCTCACATCCTTTGTAGATGGATGAAGTTTCGCTGAACACCAAGACAACAGGCGATGATGATGCAGATGAATTGGAAATGGATGGAGACTGTGCGATGATAGAATATGTTGGTCAACCAGGTGTAATTGACAGAGAGAATCCCCTGCCTCCTGCTGTTGGAATGGAGTTTGAATCCTATGAGGATGTGTACTACTTTTACAATTGTTATGCCAAGGAACAGGGGTTTGGGATTAGAGTAAGCAATACCTGGTATAGAAAGGGTAAAGAACGATACAGAGGAAAACTTAGCTGCAGTAGTGCAGGTTTCAAGAAGAAAAGTGAAGCAAATCGCCCTAGACCTGAAACAAGAACTGGCTGTCCAGCAATGATCAAGTTCAGGTTGATGGAGAACAAAAGATGGAGAATTATTGAAGTTGAGCTTGGGCACAATCACATAACTAGCCCTGCGAGTGGGAAGTTCTTCAAATCCCACAAAGTCATAGGTGCAGGTAGTAAAAGGGCAATGCAATTTGATGGACCTGAAGAAGTAGAGAAAATTAGGCTATTTCAAACTGTGATTGTTAATCCTGAGAAGAATGGCGTTGCGGAAGATGATGGACAATTTGCTGATCTCGTTGTCCTTCCCAAACAATTGAATCTTAAAGAGGGAAAAGCCTTGGCAGTTCAAAATTTCTTTTGTGATTTGCAGTTGATGGATCCCAACTTCTTTTATGTGGTGGATCTCAATGAGAAAGGATACATGAAAAATTTGTTTTGGGCTGGTACAAGGGCACGGGTTGCCTATGGTTATTTTGGTGATGTAGTTGCAATAGACACTACATGCTTAACAGAGAAGTATGAAGTTCCTCTAGTTTCATTTACTGGAATAAATCATCATGGAAAGCCCATACTACTGGGCTGTGGTCTAGTTGCGGGTGAAACTACCGAATCATATACGTGGTTATTGAGGGCATGGCTTACTTGCATGTTAGGTCGTCCTCCACAAGTGATAATCACTAACCAGTGTAAAATCTTGCAAACTGTTGTTGCTGATGTTTTCCCCAGAGCTTCTCATTGTATATATCTATCATCTATCATGCAAAAATTTTCCGAAAATTTGGGAGGAATACTTGAGCTTGAGGAAATTAGAATCGCATTTACTAAAGTAATTTACAACTTTCTAAGGCCTGAGGAGTTTGAAACAGCTTGGGAGGAGATGGCCAATCGGCATGGAATCAAGGATCATGGGTGGATCCAGTCCATATATGAACAGAGAAAACAATGGGTTCCAGCTTATGTAAAGGAGACATTTTTGGCAGGAATGTTACCACTCCAGCAAAATGAGACTGTGATTTCAGTTTTTAGAGGATATTTGGATAAGCATACGTCACTGAAGGAATTTTTGGACAAGTATGATCAAGCGCTGCAGGAAAATCACCGACTTGAGGCATTGGCTGATGTGGATTCTGGGAACTCAAGGTTTACTCAGAAACCAAGATGTTATTTTGAGGTGCAACTCTCAAAATTATATACAAATGAAATATTAAGTGGTTTTGCGAAGGAAGTGGAGGGC
Organism: Erythroxylum citrifolium; assembly: GCA_026284465.1. NCBI lineage: Eukaryota > Viridiplantae > Streptophyta > Magnoliopsida > Malpighiales > Erythroxylaceae > Erythroxylum > Erythroxylum citrifolium. The sequence continues at coordinate 36,235,388 of JANKOE010000003.1, forward strand.
TTGTACTCTTGCATTAACGTTAGACAAGAAAATGTCGATGGGCCTGTGATAACATATATGGTGAAAGAGCAAGTTGAAGTAGGGGGAGGTGGACAAGAAAGAAAAGATTTTGAGGTCATCTATAATGTCTTAGAAATGGATGCTCTTTGTATCTGTGGATTGTTCAATATTCGGGGTTATTTATGCAGGCATGCTTTGAGTGTGTTTAAACATAATGGAGTGGAGGAGATCCCACCTCAGTACGTTCTTACACGATGGAGAAAAGATATAAAGCGGTCATACGTTCTTAATCACAATTGTGCTGGTATCGATATCAACAATCCGGTTCACAGGTACGATCATCTGTACAAACGCATTGTGCAGGTTGTAGAGGAAGGTAGGAAATCAGAAGAGCATTACAAGATCGCTCTGCAGGGATTGCAGGAGATATTGAACAAGCTTCATCTTGCAAAAGACTAACCCAGGTAATAATAGGTAAATTATAAGACCTAGTTTCTGGAAAATGGATTGTATATAGCAACAAAGCACGGAACTTCATTGAATGTTAGAAGATGTTACTTATCAGATTTCATTTCTCTTAGCATTTTCAGAAGCTGCAATGGTCAGAGCTAATTTACGTGCTCTGTAAACAACGGAGTAACCGAAGAAAATCCATACAAATGGAGGCATTAGACTCAGACCACCAATTACCATTACTTAACAGCTGATGCGAGTAATAAATTGGCTTAGAAACCATAAACACAAATAGAGGAGTTAAATAGAACAAAAAGTAAACAATAATTCCAAAGTACAAAAATAAAACAATGCAGTGCATATGGTAGCCGTAATTTGATAAAGAGCCTCCCAAGCCATAATGTTAACGTTTATATCTTTGAATTCCAAATTTACCCCTGAACCTGCTCTTCATTTCCCTCCATCCTTCGTCTGGACAGCCCAGACTTTGGGGCGAGAAGGCGCGAACTCAGGTCAGTTTCTTCCAGTTAACCCTAACTTATGGTTCGCTTCCCAGGAAATGCAGCATAAAGAAAAGGAAATCAATCGCTATGGACTCTCTCTTTTTTCTTTTTTTGTTTTGGGTTTACGTACTTCTACATCTTTTTTTTATGCTCAATCCATTCTGATTTTACTTGTCTACTTGATCCTGATCGTTAAATTCGAAGTCTAGATTGCTAGAGTTTGCGATTTGCCTTACTCTCATGCAAATTATGCTGACATTGATAATCTTCTCACTCTGGCATGAGTAATCCAACGAAACCCCTACTCATATCTTCGCTTCTAAACTTATATTTCTATTGTTCTCCAAAATTTGATGCATCTTCATTTCGTTTTACGTATAGCTAATGTATGTGTTGCTTTTAGATCTGCTTGTTTTCCACTGTTTAGTTGAATGTTGATATCATGGTTACTAGATTTATTATTGATGGGACGCTCGTGATGGTACAAATATGGGGTGGGGGAGGATTATGGTTCATGGTATGTGGCACATGTGTTACTATGTTAATTTATTATTAGATTCAGAGAGTTCGATTTTGGGTTACTGAATCTTATTGAGAATGTGATGTCTGTTGGTGTTTTTGCATTGTATCTTGTGCTTCAAAAGTATGATTGTGTTTTGGAATTGAGGGTTTATTGGTGATTTGCGACCAATTGTGACTTTTTGACTGGCATTGCTGAATCACGAATTGCGAATCTGAAATTATTACGTAAAGTTAATAAGCAATTCAGTGGAGATTAAGCACGTTAAGGTAGTAAAATGCGTGCAACTGCAAAAAAAAAAAAAAAAAGCAGATAAATTGTTAAATGGTTTATTCATTTTTTCAGACACGAACTTGAATAATTGTGCTGGCTGAATCACATATGATTAAGGAGTAGGGAGGGGGCAAGAATAATCCCCAATTTTCTACGAAGTTCTTCCAAATCCTCATGGAAGTGCTTCTGATGGTGTTAACACATTAGATCTGTACACTGCACGCCAGCCCGCATGGCCATGTGAATTATTGTTGGAAGAATAGTCTTCTCTGTTTATCATTAAATCTGGCACTACCGCCCACTACAGGCATAAAGCACATTGGAATATACATCTGCTCAAACTCTCACCTTGAGGGATGACACCCCGATTAAATTTGTGGGCAGGTGAAAAAAGGTGTGCCAGAAGTCATAAGCCTCACCACCAGCCCGCATGGCAACATAAGCAAGCTCATCCGTTTCCATGAACCGAACTGGTGAACGGTCATCCGGGGAGAAATTCGTTGACCCCATGAATCTTGCATAAGCAGCACCAAAATGTGTTAGCTGGTAGGTCCCATGCATGTAACACCTGTGCGGATATGACCCGTGGTCTCTCCAACAGAACTTCCTGTGAATTGATAACTGTGAACGTCAGATAGATTCTTTTACAGATATGCAAGTATAGATCGACGTGTCGCAAACCCCTCATAACCATATATGATTTCCAATTCAATGTATAGTTTTCTTCAATTAGTATCTGATGTCCAATATCAAACACATTCACATGCAAATATTGAAAGCATGTGGCGCCTAACATTCAGTAAGGGGTGTCGCCCATAACTTAAGGTTTTTCAGGAATCCTTCGAACTAGACATCCGAAAGAATCTTTGCATTATTTTTTTTAATCATTCCACATGAACAATACCATGTAGTAAGCACAAAGCCATCCAAAAGCATATATTAGCTAGTAAAACAATGCATTGGATTGTCACACGTCGATGACTATTACAATGATCTAAATGAGCAAAAGAAAATTAAATGTAGCATGTCATTAGGGATCAAATAATATGAAGATGGTAGAATCCAAAAAGGGGTATGGTAAAATAACTTAGTGATAGGATAATACATAAAGAATGAAAATTGAAAGGAGATGTTATCTACATATTACCTTTTAAGTTGCATCAAATTGCATTGCTTTCTTGTTAACAGCATATTAATATGAAAGTTGTTACCTTTTTTGGCATTTTCTTGATTTTCTGCTAAACCAAACAGAGGGGTTTTGTACATTAGATGTGGAATAGTTGATTCGTCTTGGGCCTCATCTAACGCAAGCCTATTACACCGAGTTCTATATAGTTGATGTTCATGGTAAAGATATCGGTATAGTTAGTAAATAACATGATTAACAAGTTAATAATTGTTAACTAAAATTTATTTTATACAAAATTAAAAAATGAAATTAATCTTTTCGTTATTTAAAATAATTGCTTCTGTTGACTTTGTTGGACTTTTTCTTCTTGAACTATAATTGGACTTTGATATTTGTAAAATGTTCTGCCTCCCTAACCCGTATGAAAATATGATTTATTCTATGAATGTTCGTACAAATTAATATCTCTCATGTATAATCAGAATTTCTCTCATGAGAAACATTAAAGGTGCCATATGAAGTTAAATGCATTCAGAAGAACAAAAATACAAATGAAAGTCACTAAAATGAAAGCTTAAAGCGTTGACCTTCTTCAAAGTTCAAAAGAATAAGGAAACTTCTATGAAATGCAAACTAATGTCAAGCAAAACTTAAAATTTAGTCCAAAAATCAAAACAAGTAGAGTAAACACATCATCGCATTTTTTGAAGAGCATAGTCTGGTAGACATTAAACTTTAGGTAGTTATGAATCCCTTCAAATCATTGAATTGTTAAATGAATAAAGGATCCAACTCATTGCTAGAAAAGACAAGTACAAGCACTCTCACATATTAAGGTCATGATACTTATTATAAACATGCCCTTACAAGAACAATTCATATTTGAAAAAAAAAGGAAGAAAGTATAGACATCACTAAAATACAATCTTGATCGTATGTATTGAAACACTAGTCAAATGTAGGAACAACAAATCATAAGCGCTACGTACAAGTGATAGTTACAATCAAAATTAATGCATTTTGAGATCCAAGTGAACAAAGCGTAAGGATTGGGGTATGCAAAAGTTTTTTTTTCTTCTTTGCAGGTCAACATAAAGAGACTCAACAGCAAGACAAAATAAGAAGCAATTCTAAAGTTGGACAGAGCAATCAATCTTACTGCAAAACCCAAAATACCGGACCACTAAATTTCTTGAAACAAATACAATTGCTACAATCACTATAGCAACAAGAACATAATCCTCAATGAAAAAACAAAAGATAAACCCTAATTTCTCAACATAATTTTCAGAGTGATCTAGTTGTAGGTTCGGATTATGATTCTAAAAGTGAGGTCACAAGACTTAAATTTACTAGATTCAAGGCATAAATAGTTTTTAGTGAAGTCGAGGTTGTGTAAAGCAATCTTACTAGTATGCATGGGATGTGAAGAATGGGCAAGACAAAGGCACCAAAAAGAGTGTGGCAATGCAAAAGAATGCGTGCATGTGTGCCTATATATGTTTGTGCCTGTGTAGGCATGTGTGTGGGAGTGTGGGTGTGTGAGAGAGAGAGGGCGAAGTGAGTATGAATTAAATATTAGCCTTTCTTTAAATTTGCTTGTTACGACTACCATCCTTCTCTGTTTAGCTAAACAACCTTTCTTATGAGCCTCGCAACTGGAGACTCTGGTAAGTATAAAGGCAACATCATATGATCCACATGACATTTAACACGATTTGGATGAAGACTGTATGGACCTTTATAGTTAGGCTATGATCACTTGAAAATGTTGTTATTGTCTTAGGTGGGCTCCCGTTCAACCTCTCTTTAATACTCTATCTAGTAATGTAGTGTTAATTTATGTCTTTGCAACCAATCAATTAGTTGCAATCTTATATATAACATTATTATTTAATTAATAAAGGCATTATTTATCCTTAAATATTTTGTTAATTACATTTGATGTTTTAATACTAAAGATAAAATCTCTATAATGATTATTGTGCAATTGAAATTATAATGAAATCATAATTATAAAATTCAATTTGCTTTTTTGTATTATTCCTAAAATGTTTCTAATTGTAGTGTAAAACTATCCCACATTATATTTCTTTCTTATGAAAAATATAATTAATCTCATATATTAAAGTATGAAGATACTTTAATAAACATGTGAAGATATCAAATAAGTTCATAGAACTAACCCGATTATGAAGATCTCAAATAAAATATTACTTGTGTTTGTAGATTACTTCATTATGATGATTATATATTTGATCCTTAGACTTGAGATTGCCAAGTTATCTTTTATGAGAATTACTATGTTTTGATGTTATTTCTGGCCTGTCCTATTTAAAATAACTTAGCTGATAATACTTGGATACAATATGAATCATATGGAGATAATTAAGTAAGTCAATAAAGAATTTGTCACTCTAAAGTAATTAGAGATAATGTTCTACTATTCTTGATTAGTAGTAATTTAAGAAATTCTCTTATCAGAGTGAATTGACATTTAAAAAAAGTGTCTTTATCAATTACTAATAAGCAATAACAAATGTAATTGGATTTAAAAAGAGTAGATATTATATGTATACTCTATGTCCAATTGGAACATTTAATAAAAAAGGATTAAATTATACATCATAATCACATATGGATAGATTAAGTCAAACCATTGTGACATTTCTAATATTTGGATGGCCATAATATATACAATTTTGATCTATAATTATAAATTATTTAATTAGAGAATTAAATCTAATTATGAATTATAATTAGAATTTATAAACATTGCTAACAAATTAGGAATCTAATAAGTCACACATAAAGAGCAGTTAAAAGAGAAAAAATAATTTAAGTTAAATTTATTGTAAATTTTGAGATACTTCGTGAATCAAATACGAGCTATTTGATTTTATTTAAATTAAATTAAATTATAATTCAAGTTGTACTTTAGTTATAATTAAAATATTTAATTTATAAAAAAAACCTAATGCTCTTTCTGTATATAAAGAATTAACCTAATGAAGTTAGCACTCTTCCTTAATTCCTCTCAGAGAATTAAGTTTCTTTTTATTACTCTGTGGATACTATTAGAGGTTGAATGGGTGAACACCTCATGGTTGACACCTCAAAAAAGGGTTCACCAGAAATTTTGAATGAGATAAGATTCCTTTATTTAACGATTCATGTTTTTTAAATTATTCAATTATTGCGATCTTATAGAAAACCATAAAATTTTTATTTTTTCATTACTCCCGTAATTCAGTCATGATTGGTTTCCCAACATGTAGGACATCTCACAAATCTTTGATATATGTAAATATCAAGTGGTCTTTTGATTCTTCTTCCTACATTTGATGAGCCACTCATCTCCTAAGAATTTGTTTCTTTTATTAGCTTCTGATTGACCACTTAGAAGGAACATCAAGGAAAGCATACAAAAGTCTAGGTTGTCCAAGTTCTCCTTTAGTTTTAATTTTGAATGTCCTATTTCTTAAAATGTCATGTCTTCAACAACAAAAAAAGAATGGAAGAGCTTTCTTCTTTAGTAACATATAGCATGATGCCTCCATAACTAGGCAATATATTCATCTTTCAATTTTTGTGATTATGCAAGTCGCAATGCAATAAGGTTTTTGGTTAGTTATTGCCAAAGCTTAGCTCTCTTTGAAAACCTCAAACTTTGGATCTTTCTAACATTAAATTCTTTGGAACTATTCCACCATTTTTAAAGTCTCCAATATCTGAGGATAAACAACAATAGTTTGGGCATCATTGGCCAAAATCTGGAGCTTGCTCTTTTAGAATTGTCTCACAGCATTCTCATTAGATCACTGAACAAACAATATAAATGTTATCTTTTGGTTTATGTCCTACAACTAATTGATTGGTAGTTTAATAACATAATTATTTAAAGGCATTTTTTTTATCTTATATAAATTTATATATGTATTGTAAAGTTCATGAGATAAATATTCATTGCAAATAAAATTATGATGAGATTATAAATATGAAATTCATATTGCATTTATGTATTTTTCCAAATTGTTCCTATTTATTGCTTTATTAAGATTAGATATTAATAAAACATAAAAAGGACTAGCACATATTATGTTTTTCCTATGAAGGAAGTAATTGATCTTATAGACTAAAGTATGAAGATACTTAAACAAATATGTGGGTACTTGATAGAAAACTAATTCACTAAACTTACCCCATACGAGAAATCCATTTAAAACATTGCTAGTATATCTTTGAAAATTCTTGTTGTGATGCTTATATAAGTGATCATTTGACTTGAGATCTCCAAAGTTATCTTATATAGAAATTATTATGTTTTAATACTACTTATGAGCTATCCTAGTCAAGGATGACTCAATAGGTAGTCATTGGTTATAGTATGAACTATATGAAAGTAGTTGAGTAATTAATATATGATTTATCACCCTAAAGTAATTGGAGAGAATATTCCGTTGCTCTCGATTAATATTGATTCAGGAAATACTTGGATAAGGTGATATGATACTTTGAAAATAATTTTTAAATATAATTAGTTGAATCAATTATTATTTATTAATGACATAGAACCAATATGATTGGACTCAAATAGAGTAGATATTAATTCCATACTCTATATCTAATCGAAATATTGTATGATGAAATGATTGAATTATACGAAAAAATCATACATAAAAAAGTTAGTCAAAACTATTTTGACATCCTAAATATCTGATTAGACATGATGTGTTATGGATGCTAGTCTTAATCTATTGGTATAAATTGTTTATGACTCTTACCTTATGACCATTTCTTAATCTCCCACGAAACTCGTGACAACTTTTCAACTAACTATTGTTTTTCATGTGTCAAGAAAATGATCTCAATGGCGGTCCACTTACATTCACCTACACACCTCCTGTGAGACCTTCTTTTCGGTGTTTGGTAAACACCAGTATAATGCAACTATGACAACATGACAGTGGCATGTTTTGACAAAGTTGTAAGGTGTCTTTGATGATATATATGTGGCCACAAAGCACTACATGATATATGCTGGAAAATGTGACAACTTCAGTGTTGGCGTTGGTTATTGGAAATATATTCGGTGCTTCAACATTTTTTGGTAAAATGCATTGAAGGCTGGACACACTTGCATGGTGTGTTGCATGGAGTATATATGAAACATAAAATGCATGGCTGTTGCATGATGTTTGCGTGGCTTACATGAAGCTGGACACCATTTACAAGTTAATTGGTTTAATTATTTGGACATCATGCATCTGGACGTAAATCACATGGTTTGGACGTAAATGGAAGTTGCTGGACGCGAGCCTTACATGGCTTGATGAAAATGGACATAATTGCATGGATTTCACGTAAATGGCTTATGTTGTTTAGTTATTGGACTGTTTTATGTAAACTGTCCAATTGTAATTGTTGGTGTTTTTATCTTTTAAAAACGTTAATGACTGAAGGGGATAAATATGTGTAAATCCTTCGGACTTTGTGGGTGTTGTACTCCAATTATTCAGTAATAATACAACGTTACCATTTGACAGCTTGCTTTCACGCTGTCTTTCGTTTCTTTTTGTGAGAAGCATTTTGCTGAATCAAGTGAGGCATCTGGTTGCATTATGGGGCTGATTTGTTGACTTTTGCTAACCTCAAAGTTAACCCCGTAACACCTCCCCTCCCTATATAAACCACAACTCTCCCTTATCGAGAGCTGCAAATCAATGGACCAACTAGAGCAATTCCACTCCCAAACAATCATAATAGGCACAATAACAAGTCCTGTTGTGTCAACATTGGTGGGCAAGGTGGCTGTCTACCAAAGTTGACAGCCACCACAGCCACCCAAATTGACAGCCGCCAGCCACCAACTTTGAAAGTTGGTGGGGATGGCTGGCCAAACTCCTACCTATAAATAGGCAGGAGAGAAACGAAGAGATGAAAGCTTCCGGAGCAAGCATAAGGCAGAAAAAATAGAGAGAAAGTGAGGTGAGAGAAAACAAGAGAGATAGTGTGATACAAAAATATTATGTATATTTTTTAGTCTAGTTTCTCCTTGTAATTCTCTAGTTTTTCCGATAGTAAAAGTCTTCTATCCTTACCCATGGTTTTTACCCTAATTTGGGGGTTTTCCATGTAAAACCTGTGTATTCCTTACTATTCCTTCAGTCCTATTTTAGCTACAACCCTGCTCTAATCCGGTCAATTTTCACAACATGTTGTTCAAAGCCAGATCATTTCTTTGTGTTGTAATGGTGAGTTTGGTGACGTGGATTATGCCCGCCAACTGTTTGACACAATTCTTCAACCAAGCGTCTTCTATTGGAATATGATGTTCAAAGGGTACTCAAGGATTAATTGTCCCGAGACTGGACTATCAATGTACATAGAAATGTTGAAGAGAGATATTCGAACCAATTGCTACACCTATCCGTTCTTGTTTAAGGGCTTTACAAAGGCTGTTGCTTTGGAGTTTGGGAGGAAGTTACATTGCCATGTGATGAAATACGAGTTTCATGCGAATGTCTTTGTTCAAATTGCGTTGATTAACATTTATTCTTCACGTGGGTTAATCGGTATGGCTCGTGTGATGTTTGATATGAGTTGTAGGAGTGATGTGGTTACTTGGAATGCAATGCTTTCTGGGTACAATAGAATAAAGCGGTATCATGAAACTAGGAAGCTGTTTTATGAGATGATGAAGGCAGTGGCACCCACTTCAGTTCCTCCGGTTTCTATACTGTCAGCTTACTCTAAGTTGAGAGATATTGAATGTGGCAAACATGCTCCCAATTACATTATATATGGGTTGTTGAGGAAAGTTTGATCATGTCAAATGCTTTGATTTATATGTTTTCAGCTTGTGATCAAAAGAATTATGCATTTGGAAATTTTGAGAATATGGGGAATCGGTATGTGGTTTCGTGGACTGCAGTTGTCGTTAGTTTCTTGGAACACAGGCCAGCTTAATTTGGCAACGAAGTATTTTGACCAGATGCCAGAAAGAGACAGTTTCATGGACGAGTCCAGATCCTTTGTCCAATATTACAGTGTCTTATTGTGTTCAATAAATCTCAGCCATTTATTTATGTGGAGTTTGCATGAGGTCCACGTGAGTCCCGCAAAATAAATGGTTGAAATTTCATGAGACAGAATAAGACAGAGTAAAATTGGACAGAAGATCTGGTTTCCTCGTGGACTTCCATGATAGATGGGTACCTTAGAGCAAACTGCTTCAAAGAAGCCTTGATACTCTTTCGTGAGATGCAAGCTTCAAAAATAAAACCCGATGAGTACCATGGTCAATATGCGTACAGCGTGTGTACAACCTGGGGCACTGGAACTTGGAGAGTGGATCAAAATATACATGTACAAGAATAAGGTCAAGATTGACACCTGTGTGGGGAACGCCTTGATAGACATGCACTTCAAATATGAGAATGTTGAGAAGGCACAAGTCGTTTATAACAATTTGCCTAATCGTGACAAATGTACTTGGACAACCATGATTGTTGGCCTTGTAGTGAATGTATATGAAGTAGAAGCTCTTGATATGTTTTCCTTATTGCTGAAAGCAATCATTCCCGATGAAGTAACCTATATCGCTGTACTCTTTGCTTGCACTCACACTGGAATGGTTGATAAAGGACGAAAATTATTTGCTAGCATTACCACCCGTTATGGGTGCATGGTCGATCTTCTTGGCCGAGCAGGACATCTCATAGAAGCTCTTGAACTTATAAAGATGCCTATTAAACCAAATTCAATTGTTTGGGGAGCTCTCCTTGGTGCTTGCAGAATTCATAAAGACCCAAAATTAGCAGAAATGGCAACTGAACAGACACTTCAGTTAGAGCCAGATAATGGGGCTGTTTGTCTGCTTTGTAATAATGGAAGAATTTGAGGGAACTAAGACAAGTGTTGATGGATAAAGGAGTCAAGAAAATTCCAGGATGTAGCTTGATAGAGATGAATGGTACTGTCCACAAATTTGTGGCTGATGACCTATCACACCCTCAAACTAAAGAAATATTTATGAAGTTAGATGAAATGATAGCTGACTTGAAACTGGTAGGTTATTCGCCTGACCATACGGACACAGTGAGAAGTTAGCTATTGCATTTGGGCTCGTCAGTTCAGGAACTGGCATCACAATTAGAGTCGTGAAGAATCTCAGAATATGTATAGATTGTCACAAAGTGGCAAAATTGGTTTCTAAGATGTACGATAGGGAAGTCATTGTCAGAGATTGAACTTTGATTTCACCATTTCAGGCATGGTTCATGTTCCTGTAAAACATATATGTCCTACATATGAATTACGTTCAAGTTTCAACAGAGTCAATTTACTCAGATGTGTGCAAAAAACAAGTAATTATGAATTTTAAGAAAGAAAATAATAGTTCAAAGAACTGCGTCAATCCACAACTTCGTGGCAATAATAAACCACTCAAGAAATTTTACGGCACAGTTACTCAAAAAGGAAAATAAAGAGAGAAAGGACGAAAAGAAGAACAAACACCTAAGTATATTCTAATATGACTATTCCTTGATTGTTAATTGATATTCCATAACATTGTTAAAGGCAATTCAAGATACATCCAAAATGAGGGAAGATAAAAGATAGGAGAACAAGAATAGAGAATACAAAATTCTAATGCAGCAAATTTGTCCATCTATTCTTGGCATTCAAACAGTCACGTCTTGAAGAAGCTTCCACAACAGCAATTAGGCAAGGCAGATTTATTAACAAACTCCCCACACTAGTAGAAAGTTTAATATCAATTTGATCATGGATCAAGCACAGGGAGCCTGCAATGTAAACTGATGGACTTATCTGTCTGGCGAGTTCCAGGAATGAAGAACTGAAAAATCACTGTCAAGCAAACACCTCCAGGAGCAATCCCATAGAAAGTACAGTCTGGTTTTGCCAGGTGACACTGAAGACTCTTGGAGAAATGTCTAACACTTACTTGCACTGACAGAGCATCTCCACGCAAAATCGCCCTTTGTGAGCGAGTCTGTGCACTTAGATTTTGGTCCTCCAGTGGCTCCTGAGCTTTATCTCCAATAACCAACATTTTACGAAATTCAGCACCCAGTGTGATCAAAGTCGTGGAGATCTGAAGATGCAGATCCCCATACTTGCTTATGGAGACATTTAACAAATCTCCAACATGCTTCATTCTATCCACAAAGTTCTGCAATTGATTCAAATTTGGAACTTGAACAAGAGTCTGAGGCAGGTCTTGAGCCATATCAAGAGCAGCTTGAAGTTCCAGAAGTTGAACCCGAGACAATGGTTTTGAAATCGGAACATCTTGAATAACTGCAGACTTGTAACCCTTAGTTTCAAAGGTCAGAAAAGGCATTGGTTGAGTACAATTGGGAGACAGCTTTTTCACCAGTTTAATCTGAAGGCGATCTGTAGGTCCCCCACCACCCCCAAATTCACTACAGATGCTGACACTACTACGAACAGCACGGTGAAGAAGGGAAACATCAATAACAAAAGCAATTTTATCTTCATTCTGGCTAGAAATACGATAGTCATCAAATAGAGCCTCTTTGCAGAACTGCGCAATGGATTGAACCCCATCACCGTTAAGAAGGTTGTGCAGGAAAATTGCATGGTCTCTTGTGAGCAACAAGTGACAAACTTTGCCCATCTTGTCTAGTGCTGGCAAGAACCTCCTTTCCAAAAGGCCAACACCACTCTCCGTGAGAAATGCCTTGAATTTCATCTCTCTCCCTATTCTAATTACTTTTTAGTCGGTTCTTAAGATCAAAATTGCAGCTGTTGACATAGTGAGGCAAAGATCATAGCATCTGAACCGCAATAAGACACATACGAGAGTGAGAAGATTATCAATGTCAGCATAATTTGCTGAAAGGCAAATCACAAACTCTAGCAATCTATTGTGATTTTGGAATGAGGTACGAATTAAGATTCATACTTTATTATGATTTATGTGTTAATTATTTTATAAAAATTTAGTGATCTTGACTTTCGAGAAATCATCCTACCCTAATTTACTAATATTAGTATCAAAGCCATCTTTTATTATTTAATTTGATTAAAATATTAGCTTGTTATTGATTATAATTTTGGAATTGAATTGCAATAGATTGCAACATAATATGGCAAAAAATTTCGTAACGAGTTACATGAAAGAAGCATGGATACTATTAAACAATGTTACTGTATTTTCCATCTACAAATAAAAGGGTCGCACACATGTTGGTATCATATGCATAATGAATGAGTGTTGGATAGCCAACAATGTGATAAAATGCATATCATTGCTTTGTGTAAAATCTTCAGGTTCACAAAAAGAAAAGGAAACCTTTGTTTTTAGAATTCATACTTCTATAGATCTATAGGAAATGAGAGTTTTGTCTAAGCCGAAAACACATATGCTCTGAAAAAAGAAAAACACTTATCTTTGTATAGTTACAATATGAACTTGGCAAAGATGAAACGTGTTATTATGTAATTTCTAATACTTAGATTCTTACAAAGTAGGTTTGAGTTTAGAGATCTAAGATTATGGTTATTGTAAATATGCTTTTAGAGGTTTTTATTAAAACACTTCCAAATTAAGTGTTAGAATATTTTTTGACGTTTAGCATTTAACTATTAAATTAGTAAACATTTGAGAAAGTAAATGTAATATTTTAATAAAAGAAAATTAGTAAGTAAAAATTATCCTTTTTTCCAAATAGTTTGTTTTTATTATGATTTATAAATGTGTGATATTGCTTCATTTAACTTATGTAATGAGTTGAAAGAGATTTAGGACATGTTTTTATATATATCAAAATGCACTTATGCTTATAAGAATAGAACAAAAAGAGTCAAGTGGGTTTGGTTTGGAATTAGATTTTGTAGTCTTGATGCTATCTTGAATCCACCCACATTAATCAATCTGATTCCATGAAATTAACATAGGAAAAGCACCAAGAAGCAAAGATTAGTATGGAAAGTAAATAAGTCTCAATTGTCATTGTTTAGATATTGTTTTAGGAAGAGTAGGATTACTATATCAGATAGCTCTAGCACTGATGGGGTATTTCGCAAAACAATTAATGTGCACGCATGTTCTATTGTTCAATTCCTCAGTCAGATCATAAACACAAATCCACAATCCTCTCCAAGCAATCATACATGTTCAATTGTTCATGAATATGAATAATACGACAAAACCAAATTTGAGCAGAGAGAGAGTACCGTAATACGTTATATGCTGCCTGGTGCACTACGACGGGGGGCAGGAGTGGATGTTGTGGCTGGTGATTGGTGGCACGGTGGTGATAGAAATAAAGACGAGGCAGTTACGTGAATGATTGGATCTGAGAGACGTGAGTGTTGAGACATGCGTTAGAGAGACTTGTATGGCATGATAAAAAATTCACAAAAAGAAGTATAGATGTAATCAATGAGCTGTAGGAGATCAATAATACATTAAAGAATTAAAGAGATGACTTACTGTTAAGAAGGACATTGATTTGTAATTAGATAATCTTTATTGTAGTTGTTGGGTGTTACATAGCACCGTATATATTAGAAAAAATACATTTACTATATTAATATATGGATTAATATTAAATAGTATTTTGTACAAATATTTTCGGAATTAATGTATTAGTATTATCTTATTTGAAAAGTGCTACAAAGTTCCTTTTTCTCCTTTCAATTTATTTTTATATGTTTTTTTAGTTAGGAATGATAGATAATATAAGAAACTTGTAAGAAATTGTAAAAATTTTTGGAAAAAATAGTTAATGTTGAAATCAGTAAAATTCCATCACAATATATATAATGCTGAAACATGTAATACGATGAAAGTTAAAGATAATTTGTATTACATGATTTTGTGTACATAGGAAGAAGGGTTTATATACAAAATTCCTAGGACTATTTAGGAAGTAATCTACCTATTAAATCTATGAAATCTCTCAATTATAGGAGAGATTATAGGTGTAATTATAACAATATCAATGCTAATAATCTTTGGTTAACACTCCCCCTCAAGTTGGCGCATAGATATCGCACATGCCCAACTTGCAAACGAGGTTATGAAACTATTTGTCGTAGAGTCCTTTGGTGAAGACATCTGCCAGTTGTTCATTTGACCCCACATGGAACAATTGTAGAGAGCCATTCATAAGTTTCTCCTTCACGAAGTGTCGGTCAATTCTATGTGTTTTGTTATATCATGCTGAATAGAATTGTGAGCTATACTAATGGCAGCTTTGTTATCACAGTAGAGAGATGAACTTCCTTCATCCGTCAGTTGTAATTCAT
>JANKOE010000003.1:36261428-36275622 GCA_026284465.1 Erythroxylum citrifolium
TGACACTAATCAAATTGTGTTTTAAACCATCAACTAGCAGCACATTATCAATACATGCAAAGGAATCTTTACCGATTCCAATTATCTTGCCCTACTGGTTGTCTCTAAAAGTTACTGATCCTCCCTTCTTATATTGAAGATCTAGGAACATAGATCTTCTTATTGTCATGTGTCACGAGCATCCACTGTCCAAGTACCAATGTTGTTGGCTGCTTCTTCCAAGGAAGGATATCTGCAGGAGATATTATTTGTCTCTTAGGTACACAGATTTTCTTGGGTCCTTTGGAGTTAGTTTTAACATAATTCATAGTATGTTGATGATATGGCTAATGAAATTTCTTCTTATGAGGAGCAGGATTCTTTCTATACTAAGTATAGTTTTTAGTATACCCTAATCTAGTTTTATCATTAGGGTGTCTGTATTTTCCTAGCATATCATTTATTTTTCTAGTACTCTCCGTAAATGTTGATAAATCAGTTGAAAGGCTGTTTATTCTTTGTTTCAGCTGATTAATCTCCTTAGATCTATCTACAACTACCTTTTTCTTCATCTCATCTACTTGTTTCTTTAAGCAGACGTTCTCCTTTTCTAGCACTTGCATGTTTTTCACATTTTCTACGTACTTTTTCTTTAGCAATTTATAATGCTTCAGAATTGCATGAGAATCTTCTAATAATTCTGAATATACATCTTATAATTCATTAATTTTGAAGTTACCTTCTCATCACTTTCTCCTTCAGCTACCAGGCAAATATTTGCTTGTACTGATGCCTCTGAGTCAGTATCTAATTCAGACGAATCCAGATCTTCCCAGGTTGCCATCATACTTTTCTTACCTTCCCTACTCTTCTTTGGCTTTCTTTTCAGCAATGGACATTCGGACTTGTAGTGTCCCGGTTTATTGCATTCATAGCATATAATGGATGTTTTCTCATTCTTTCCTTCATCTTTGCTATTCTTCTTGAGGTAAGACTCTTTGTTTCCTTTAGCCTTTTTCTTCCACATGCGTCTGATCTTCCTCGAGATAAAGGATAGTTCATCATCTTCTTCGCTTGAATCTTAATCTGATTTACTGGAATCGTCATTCTTGACTTCCTTAATCTTCAACGCTTTCGACGATGAGCTCCTCTTCCTTTGATTCTTATGATTCTTCTGTCCGGCCTTCAATGCTATGGATTTATCCCATCTGGGCTTATCTTCTGCATCGAGTTCAACTTCATGTATCTTCAGAGATCTAAGCAATTCATCAAGCGTTAACACGCTCAAATCCTTGGCTTCTTGTACAGCTGTGACTTTTGGTCTCCATCTCTTCGGTAGGCATCTGAGTATCTTCCGAACGTGATCTTAATTGTCGTAAGTTCTATCAAGAGCTTTAAGTCCATTGATGATAGTTTGAAATCTTCCAAATATCTGATCGATAGACTCTTCGTCCTTCATTTTGAACAGCTCATACTGGTGTACAAGAATGCTTATCTTGGATTCCTTTACTTGATTTATGCCTTCGTGTGCGATGGATAGCGTATCCCACATTTCCTTCACAGTGTCGCATCCGTGAACTTTATCGTACTCACTTCTGCTTAGGGCACAGCTTAAAAAGAACTTGGCCTTCAAATTCAGTTGGTATCTTGATTTTTGATCTGCAAACCATCTGATTCTTGGAATAGCATTTCCTTCTTCATCTACTTGTGTATACGGTCCATTTTTTATTATCTCCCAAAGATCGATATGAGTAGATTCAATGAAGAGCCTCATCCTATCTTTCCAGTAATGGTAGTCTTCTCTATTGAACACAGGAGGTCTAGTGACGGAGGCGTCTTCAGCTATATATATGTGTGATTCTGCCATAGGTCTTTATCCACACTTTATTACGGTATTTCTTGGACACCGAGCTCTGATACCAATTGAAGTGAATCACACGTTAGTATAGACTTAATATTTGATATACAAAACGCACAAGAAGGGGGGTTGAATTGTATATCCTTTTCTTAATAATAATCCCCTTTTCAAAAATTCTGTTGAAAACTTGCTTTTACTCAAAACTATTGAAAAACAGTATTACGAAGTATTGCAATTTGCTTCTAAGTACTTATATGAACAATAGAAATTAAAAGTTGAAAGTTGAGAGTAAGAATCGACACAGCAGATTTATATTGGTTCACCCCAAACCGTGGGCTACGTCCCATCCTCAGAATCCTTTTTAAGATTTCACGATAATTCTCAAAGATATAAGTATTCTTTTCATCGAGCCTCTTCAGGTCTCTTACATCAAGTATTCTTTTCTCACTTAGCCTCTTCAGGCTATCAGCTTTTCTTCTTTCTACTGAAAGATGTTTCGAGCTTTGTTACAGACAATAGTAGCTCTAAGTTTAGCACAATGAATAAAATTTCTAGATTTAGAATCTCTAGCTCTTATGAAATTCACTAACTTCCGCAGTCTTCGACTCCGACTCATATTTATAGCCTTCGTCTTCAACTGCTTCTTGATAACTGCTTCTTTCTTCTTGTTTCTTGATCTTTGAAGAAATAGTTATTTAGTTGAGTTCTGTAACTAACTCAAACTGATTAATCATCCGACGTGGTTTCGAGTCTTTGTCTTATATTTCTTTCCACTTCTGTCTCATTTTTCTATCATCTCACTTTTAGCTTCCGCTTCCGTCTCATTTTTCTATCGTCTCATTTTCGGTTTCCGCTTCCGTCACATTTTCTATCGTCTCATTTTTGTATCTGATTCTGTCTCATTATCTTCCGTCTCATTTTTGTATCTGCTTCCGTCTCATATTCTTCCTTCTCATTTTTGTATCTACTTTCGTCTCATTATCTTCCGTCTCATTTTTGTATCTGTTTTCGTCTCATATTCTTCCATCTCATTTTTGTATCTACAACCGTCTTATATTCTTTCGTTTCATTTTTGTATCTGCTTCCGTCTCATTTTTGTATCTTTGCTTCGTCTCACTTTCTTCCGTCATTATTATTTGGTCTTCATCAAAACTATTAACCGTAAAGTCATTTTGGCTTAACAAATTTATCAAATCAGTAGGGTTTTTATTACACACACACTTTTTCTCATTTTTATAATATTGACTTAGTCTTTTGACGCGATGACAAACATTGGTGATGAATGTCCCCAGTTACTCAACTAGGCCACGTTTTTTTATTTATTAAGCTGGCTTAGTTGCAACGTCATTCTAGCGGTTTGACGTGAAGACAAACATTTACGATGAATGCCCCCGGTTACTTAACTAGATCATAGCTCACATTCTGCTACTAGCTATATTATTAACCATTTTTGGGTCAGCGGAATAGTTATTAACATACGCTCTTTTCTTTTCTTTTAGCTTATTATTTTCATGAAACGGAAACTGAGATTGTTTATCGATTTAATGACTTCTAACGGTAACTACATGTGAATTAGCAACATTAAGTGTAAAACCAAGTGTCCTATCCTAATCAACACATATGTTTATGTTAAAGCTAATTATAATCTAACTTCCTAAGTTAACACACACCACCAGTTCAACAACATTGTTCAAAATTAAGCTAATTCACATAAAATTCCTGCCACTAAACATCCACACAGTCACACATTTTCACACAAAAATTGAAAACAAATTGACACGTTAATACAAAAACATGAAAAATCATGCAAAACATGCAAAAAATGCACTCCTACACTTGAGCAACACATTGTCTTCAATGTGTAAAAGTGATACACAATAAACAACAACCACACATAATATATAAAAAAATCATAAATGAATAAATAAATAAAGAGGTATGAGAAAGCTTGTTAGTGTTAGTGTCGAGGATCGTGTTGGTGGTGGCTCACGCATTCCTCATAGCTTACACTTTACTGCTTCTTTTCCTGTATCTAAGAAAACAAAAAATAACATAAATAAAATATAAACACAAACATCCAACAAACATAAACAAAAACAACCCATCCTAGTTTTTAAAGTCGTTAGAAAGACTTTGATTACTCTCTGGTCATGGGCGGGGTTCGAGTAATATTCTTTCTCACTCAGTGGGCACTTGTCTTCCATAGTAGGGCTTGCAATAGTAGCCATTCACCCTGAGAGTTTCTCCATGCTCGTTTTGCAACTCTAGAACTCCATATGGGAATGCATTAATTACTGTGAAAGGTCCGCTCTATTCGAGTGGTAGCAATATCATAATAGAGAGATAGTTTTCCAAAAAAATAATTATACACATAATGTGCATTGAATAATTCCTATATGAAGTTGTTGATATTGAAAGGGAATCCTTTATTGTAGCTTCACAATTAACTTATAAGCAAAGAAATGTGCAAAAGGCTTTATCCAATTTTGCTAAGGATGAATGACTTATAGTAATAGAAAAAGGAATGAAATTTTACAAGCTTAATCTAAGTATGAGGAATGGTTAATCTTCCTAGAGGATGTAAAACCTTTAAGACAAATGAGTTCTCAAATGTTAAATAAAAGATTGATGGCATCTTTGAAAGATACAAAGCATGTCTAGTGGCAAAAGAATACACACAACAGAAGAGATTTGTTATAATAAAACATTCTCACATGTTGTGAGGTTTATATTAGTTCAATTAATTCTAGCTTTATCAGTCAAAATGGATCTTCAAATACATTAGATGGATGTCAAGAATGCATTTTTAAATTAAGATTTAAATAAAGGAATCTATATCCCCTAGGTTTGTTTTAGAAAGGCTAAGAGCGATACATGTTTAGATCATTAAAGTCAATCTATGTTCTTAAGCAGTCTTGAATTTAGTGGTATATTATCATATTGTAAACATTTCATATAATTTTAATATTATTAACAAAGCCCACTAAGTATATGTTAAAAGATATAATGATAAAAGTGTATTTTATCATTTTACATGGATAATATTTTGATAGTTAGTGATAGTAGTTAGTTTGTCAAGCAAATAAATAAATTAGCTATCAAAAGCGTTTAAGATGAAAAACATAGGTAAGGCTATATACCTTTTAGGGATAATATTGCCAATTATCTTTAAAGAACATCATTGTCACATTTACAAGTTACATATATATCAAGCAAATACTTAAATAATTTTATATACTAGATGGAAACTGCTTTATTATGGTCATTGCTAAAGGTGAGTGCCTAAGCAATAGATAGTATCCACAGATGTTATAAAAACGAAGAAAAAATTACGGTTTCTTATTTTTTTGCAATTAGTAATCACATTTACAATATGTTATATATGAATAAGTATATTGAAAGGCAGTATTAGGGAGCTTAAGGATAAATATTAAACCAAACAAATACATATCAAGTATAATTATATGAATGAAATATTACTACAAAGAGGGACGAATATGCCTTGTGACTATTCATAATACTTGTTATTAATGATGATAGTTTATTTGTCGTTGATTATTTGATGCAACATATGTTTAATCAAGTATTAAATGGAATTTTTCTAGAATGAATTTTAAACAATAATTAAGTTACAAAAATACTAGAATGCTTAATTTTGAATTGAATTTTCAATTCTAGAATGAATGTTAGAGTAAGTATTAAACATTGGCATCTAGATACAAGAAGTTTGTTGAACAGATATGGGATATCTTCCCACAGATAATCACCTCCATTACTTTGTAAGAATGAAGGTGAGACAAGTTTTAAGTAGTTTTATTAAGGTGACAAACAAGAGCTTAAGGCTGAAAATACTAATGTCATTATGAAGTATATTAAAAGGTATAAGAAGTTATTAGTAATGATATGACCTATAGAAATGGTGTATTCACCCAATATTTTATAATATTCTATATGTGAGTTCTAAAAGGTTAATTGAATAAATAAAAAGTGAACTTGAGTTAGGAATTAAATATGTATGACATATCCTCTCTACAATATTTAAGAAAGACATACATTTTGATAAAATAGAGTTAATGTTGTAACATATGAATTATAATATGTGTTCATTTCTAACCAATAAGTATATTATAAGTTAACTTCTCAACATATATTGTTTGAGGATCCTTTGAGGCTATGTGAACCTCAAATTAAAATACTCTTTTTTTCACTCCACTTTAGTTCTAGAGAATTGAGTTAATGATTGCTGCTTAGAATGCTACTAGAAAATGATGAATAATTTGATATAATGGGATATTCTATAAAATCAAATTAATTTGACTCAAAGGATCGAAGAATGAGAAAGATAATTACAAAATTTAAGTTTGCATCAAGATGTATTCAAATGGGCCCACCTTTTATATGGAAGGCAATATGGATACAAAGTATTTATTTAATGAGAATGAGATGGTGATGATTGATGTAGTAAATGATTTAGAACATAGCATTATAAATCTAATTAAGGATTGATTCATTAACCGAGAAGCCATATATTCCTAATATATGTATTTCAATGTGTTCTCACCATATACTAGTCGTAGGGGTCATTAGATAAGTATTAGATACACCAATGGTGAAATTAGATATTGGTGATTGCTTCAACAATCTAAATAGTTGAAGCAGTTCTAATAATCTTCTAATATAAAAAAAAAGGGTTTGTTCCTTTTGGTTAAAAAAGATAATAAGATAAGGATAAAAAAGAGAAAAACAGTAAAAAATTATGATAAGATAATATCAAGTATCCAAAGATTTTAAAAAATAAATAATGGCTGAAATTTTCTATTTTGAAAAAAAATCTTTAATCAGTAGATAAGAAAGAAAAATGTCTATTTTTTGTTTAAATATTAGTGATACAAATATTTCTCGATCCTACTTTATTATTTACATTTAAATTCAATAATATTGAATATTCTTTGGCCCGAAACATTTACGAATTCTCTTTGTTTGATGGTTATTTTCCTCCATCTTTCTTCTTTTTTTTGTTTTTTTCCTTTTGCCCTCCTTTATGATTCCACAATCACAACCTTCAATAGAAAAACCAAATTAAGAAACATGTCAACAATATTAAGAAAATAAGATTGGAAAATTTTAGAGAACATCAAAGAAATCAAAGTACAAAATCACCGAAAAGATAGCACAACGAATATAAAGACACTCTCTCACTATGCAGAAGTCTCTATTTGAACACTAACAACTCAAATCTCTCGACCCCCATGATATCTCCAGCATAAAAGAAATGCAAAGCATTGATTGAGAATTGTAGGTGACGTAACGAGATTTAGAACCATTACAGAATATAGTGTTCCAGAAACATGAGCCATATATTGCCTCACTGAGTATTGATTTGTTAAAGAAAAGTTGTGAGAGAACTTGAGTTAAGAAAGAGGTGAAAAGATCCCACAAAGAGGGAGTTGGAGTGTAATGAACAAAAAAAAACCTCCCCTTAAAAATATCCGAGGGGAATTGGATTTTTTTTCTTTTTCTCAATATATCTTTATATATCTTCATGTCCTTCCTTTTTAGCTAGTTGTTGGTTATCTTTTTCTTACTCCATGGATTTCACTCTCTAGTTTGCTGTTAATGTTATAAATACTATATTGATACTGGTATCAGATTTGGTTCTGGTACAATATTGTATTAGGATTAGTCAATATCAGGTACCATTTTTGATAATTTTTAAATTTATGAAATAGTTCCTATATTTTTTTAAAATTGTAAAATAGTCCTTCAATATATTGTACTGTATACTTTATAATTTTACATTAACCTTGTCTCCAAAAATTATAATAATAGAAATTTAAAATAACAATTTATTTATTTTTATTAACATTATTTTTCACATATAAATAATAATCACAATTAATATGAAAAAATTATTAAATTATTATACTAATATAAAATTAAGAAAAATAAAAATTATTTAAAATATTAAAATTTCATCATATAATAAATAATAATTATATCAAAAACGTCAAATAAAAACAATAATAAAAATTCATTATTCTCTAACGATTACAATTTACAACAAGAGTTCTTGTCGAAGAATCAATTACATTTGAAACTTGAAATAAAAATATTTACAATCATATTATATATGTAGAATTTAAAATATGCATGAAATATAAGTGAAATTAAAAGAAACGGAGAAATAAAAACATGAAACTTCATTTAATCATATACCCGCTATAATTTCATTGACCTCAATTCTCATTTGGTATAGAATCCTCATTATTAAGAGTAGTCTCATCATCACCATCATTCGAACTCATTGAACAAAATGGCATGTTGATGCTTTCCCATTCAAGATTATGTTCCAAGTCACTCTCATCTATCAAACCTGGTTCCTCATAAACTCAATATGCCAAAAGATTGATATTATCAATGCAAATTGGATTTACTAAACTATTTGTTCTATTAAAAGTCCTAATAAACAATAAAATTAAATTATTAAAAATTATAAGAAGTTATATCTAACTTAATAATGATAATAACATTAACAGCCCCCTCTCTTGAAACGACTAGGGGGCCTACTCGATATCCCAAGGTGACCCTCCAATCAGTATTTGATCTAGTTGAAAAGTTCTCATGGAGCTAAGCCTATTGCTCTTTTTTATTAAGAAAAGCCTTAACTCAACATTAATAAATATAAATAGTGGAGTTTTTTATTTAATCTTTTTATTAAAAAATTCAGCAGAATAACAATTGCATTTTGATATTTCCAAAATTTCCAAAGTCCTTGTAAAAGTTCTAAACACTTTTATATTCACACCAATTTATCTACTACAAATTTTGGACTTCGAGTCCTCTCACAAGCAACCTCAAACAATCTAATCAATTAAATTTTAAAAAGTTAAAACATATTCATGCATTTAATTTAAAAACATTTACATATATGCATTCTTTACACAAAATTACATTCAAAACATATTTATAGATATACAATAGTTCTCAAAAAGTATTTACAAGGCAAAAATGTCTGCACAACAACACGTGACGAAGCTGATACTCATGGGGTGAAGTCCCTGCTGTTGAAGCCCCTGAGCGTGCACCTAGGAGGTTTTATTTTAAAAACATAAAGTAGAGTATAAGCTAAATGAGCTCAGTAAGTGTTAGATTTTTTATTCAAATCATTTTTAACAATTTAAACTTCCCTAAAACAAATTCATTTCATTTTGTAAACACAATTTCAATTTTCTGAAATATTATTTCGAAATTAAAATCATAATATAAAAGTTTCTATTTTTCTTTTTCCTTTGTCAATAAACAGTGGTGGCAGCAAGTTTTCTGAAAACTTTTATACTGAAAGTAAGTCAACCACTATAATTGGTACCATATTGTGCCCTAGATATAAAGTCACGGAGCTAGTTTTGCATCGTTTACTCACGATCAGTTAACTACTAGTTGTGGAGCTGGTTCTACATTGCTTACGTACAATAGGTTAACAACTATAAACCGGTAGTTACAGAGTTGGTTTTATATCGCTTACTCGTAACAATTTTTGGCTAGCACTATATATACTTAATACATGCAGAGGGCGACTCACTAGATTACCAATATACATAATAACACCCCCTGCTAGTAACTGACTGCCCCCAGACCCTGCCATGCACATTTTAGGGTTAGTATTACCATGAAGGCATACCATAGGCTAAAAATTTATTTCCTTTTTATCAACAAATAACATAATTTCAATGACGATACTAATAAAATTCATAATCATACAATTTAATGCATAATTTAAAATAATGTCATCAATTCTTTTATAAAGAATTTATTCATATAAAATAATTCAAATACACTCACTGTTTTGCAAATTCATCACCAAGTACACTCATGTGTTCCGTGCCTCTCCTTTACCTACATAAATCACATTTTGCTTTCGCATTTATTCCCAAATTCAAAAATAAGGCATTAAAACTATCTTTTCGGTTTTAACCAAATTCAAGATTAGTGTTTAATCGTGTAACACGTACACTATTAGTATTTTTGCTTTAACTTCCGTAAGCTAACCTATTGTTCTTTGTTTCAAAATCTAACTTTGAAAATTACTTATATACCATCTTTTATCCATTCTAACTTATCAATTTCTTCAAAACATATCTCATCTAATTAATTCACCATATGGCCGAATATGTAATGCTATTAATGCTAGCTTTTTCCATTTGAGTTTCCACAATAATAACCTTAAATTTTCAACTTATTACACCATATCAAACTTCATCATCTCACACCAACAACTACATGTCCTTTTAAGGCCGAATGCCCTCACCACACACATATATATTATCATTTCATTTTCTTTCCAATTTTTAACACAATTCACCTAAGATCCATGCTAAGCATCATCCATCAAACTAAAAATTACAATTTTTCTCCAACAATTTTCTTGTTTGGTCGAATTGATACATATAAATTATCCTTCCATTTTCTGAACACATCATATCACAAATACATGTTTATAAACTATAACATTATTCACTTCACATAATATCATCCCTAACCAATTAACCACAAAAATCCTCAAACTTACATTAACTTCACCTAGTCCAAATTCATCATCTAAGCTACCAATCAATTTCATTTTTATTTTCAACACACTAATTAGCTTCCTACATATATGAATTGAAGTCCAAACACATATAATGAAATCAAAACAATTTTTAATCCCAAAACTCTAACCTTGACAAATTCTTTCAAGCTTGATTTCTTAGTTTACTTTCTTACTTTCAACTCTTAAATGCTTTCAAGCTTATTATCAACTCCATGGCAAGTCAAAAACTACTATTGCTTATAAATAAATCCATCCCACTCAAAAATCCACAAAACTAATAGCTTAAGCTAGGAAAACTTACCACTTTTTAATTCAATCTCTTGGGTAATTGATAAGCACCTAGACTTGATCAAAATTCCTCCAAATCGAACCCCAAATCCATTAAAAATGGTAACACTCTTCTTCCTCTTCTCCTTGGCTGAATGTCACCTTGGTTTCTCTTCTTTTCCTTTTCTTTTTCACTCTTAAGGTCATTATCACGGTTATCTCTCCAAATGAAGCAATTTGTAAGTAAAATTTTCTTTTATACTCTTTTAATCCATTACACATATCACCTTCTCATTGGCCATCTCTAATAACTCATCACATCGCACACATGTCATTTTCTCATTGGCCATCTCTAATGACTCATCACTATGTAATTAATGATTATTAATCCTTAAGAAATCAAGCAATTAGGCATTAAGCGTCGTTCATTAATCTACTAATACCATTTTATACAAAAGAAAACATCAATAACCATGAAATACTCTAACTAGAGTCAATACTTATTGATTGGATGCTTTAAATTTTTTTGAATGGGTTTAAACATTAATAGCCATTATTTTCCAAAAAGGACATTCTAATCCTAAACTTTTGGAAATCCTGAAATCCATCCAATCGGACTTATTTTTTATTCATTTCAATATCATTAGACTCTAATTCTTATTTTGAATATTTTCAATTATTTAAGGGTTGTGTCCTCAAAATCACTATTTAAGCGAAAATACTATTCCTAAATCTACTATTCATCCAAAAATATTATTCATCATAAATAAAAATTTATATTCAATTGTAAAGAAAATTTAGGGCTTTACAAACATATCTTTCCCAAAGTTTTAAATTGTATTGAATAAAAACCAAGTCATTTAATATTTTGTGCTTTAATCTATTCCTTTTCTTGGAATGGATGAATTCAAATATGCTCTAGTTCCTGTCATAACCTGTTGCACTCACATATTGACTTAGAATTTGAATTGCAAACTTTTGCAATTCTGGAACATCACTTCTAAATTGGCCCCACCAAGAAACTATAAATTGTAAGACAAAAAAAGTATGTTATAAACAAAATAAAGTGGTGATTAATTTTCAACAAGTAACACAAATGAAAAAATATATACCTTGATTAAGTTTTCTCTTTGATGAATGGCAATTGACATCCCAAAATTACCAAGAGCCTCCTTATGAATCTCCATTTGTGAGCTTAGGGAATCTTCCATAATCTTATAAGAAATAACTATTATAATAGTTAATAGCATTCTCGTATTAATTTCAACTTTTTTTTGTAAAACTTGCTCTGAAATAGATATTAGGATTCAAAAATGCCCCATCTGCAAACAGCGGAGAGCAAAGTTGCCTTTCTCATCTCTCATTGATGATTGCAAGATAAAGTGTGTACAAAGAAGACCTATTTCAGATTGACCTTGATTGCTTCCTTTACCCTTCATGACATCATAAAAATAACCCATTGTTACTTTTTCATCACTATAAGCCAGATGAAGTAGCGTCACCAAAGGCTCACAAATTTGGATGAAAAATTGATATTGAGATCGAAATTCAGTATCTTCAAGTATAATTCTGGAAACCTCCAATCTAGCGTTAAACTTAGCATGTTGAGATGTAACTCATTTATCACTTGAAAACATTTGTCTAAACTCTTTCTTTACCATAATAAAACATTGAAGTAATAATAAATATGTTATAAATCTTGTAACAGTATGATGACACAAATTCCTATCATTGGTGAAATACTTTCTCATTAAATTCAAGATCCATGTAAAATTGTAGGTGAACTTAGTCACATTTTTTGTTTTCTGCATTGTCTCATCAATAATAGGAAAAATACCTAACATCCCTTATATTTTCCAACATCAAGTTAATGCAATGTATAGCATAAGGAGTCAAAATAAAAGAATTATGCTTGCTTTGTAATCTTCTTCCATTCACATTATAAGCGAAATCATTGTCAGTAATTAACTAAACTTCATTCACAACTTCATTGAATATTTCAAATAAAGTATCAGCATTCCTAGTGAGGCCAGTTGCATGAATATATTTCAAAAATATTGAGCTCTTTGCAGAATAAACCTAAAAATTAATAATAGGCTCATGCCTTCTATTTGTCTAATCATTACATATGATTAAATACCCAAAAGTAGCCCAAAATCATTCTTCTTTCATCCAAATAACTTTTAATTTCATAAACAGAGCTACTTAAAAATTTACCTATATAGTCATCAATTGAAGGAGCTTTTTATTCCGAAATGTAAGAGGCAATAACATCTGCCATAGGTTGATAATAATAAGACTGGGAAGTATTGAATATTATACCTAAATCATATCACAATATAGTCATTTTTATATCCACATCATTAGTTGTTTCTCTTGATTGTAAGGTACTATGAATTGAAGGCTGAGCTTTAGGAGTTGTTTGTAATGTAAAAAAATTAGACACTTGTCTTCTTCTTTTCCTAGAATCAGGTCCAAGTGCAAAATTTACTTCTTGTTAGGTAAGAATACTACCACCTTCAACATTCTCAATATCATCTTGAGCACCAACAAACGAACTTCCACTACCATTTCACATTATGACTCACTTCAAGAAAAGTCTTCATTTTTCATTTCACATCATGACTCACTTTTTTACAAGGTTCTACATTACCTTTAACCCCGACTAAATGCTTCTTTAATCTGGTGATTCTTCCACCTTTCAAATGCTTATTACAAAATAAGCAAATGGTATGGTTCTTTATTCCAGGAACCATTCTAGTATGAACTCAAGTTGGATCATTGTATCTTTCTGAAGCGGTTGAGTTATTAGGAGTACTTGAAACTTCCTTCCATTTATCTGTAAAAATAAATTAAGGCATATGCCAAAATTAACTTAATAACTTCATATGGAAATAAAGAACAAATAATTTCATTACCAACTACTATCCCAAAATATATATTGTTTAACTCAGAAGTCCAAACTAACACAATTACACAATATACATATACATCTTATATAATATAACTCATTTTGTATAATTACATCATACATAATTCAATTTCATCTAACACAATTCACCAATAAGTCAAAAACCAACAATTCAAGTATTCAACATATACAACTACACAATAAACATATATTATATAATATAACTCATTTTTTATGATTACATCATACATAATTCAATTTCATCCAACACAATTCATTAATAATTCAAAGACCAACAGTTTAAGTATTCAACATACACAATTACATAATATACATATACATCTAATATAACTCATTTTGTATGATTACATTATATAAAATTCAATTTCATCCAACACAATTCACCAATAAGTCAAAAACTATCAATTCAAGTATTCAACATACACAATATAAATATGCATCTTATATGATAGAACTCATTTTATATGATTACGTCAATAGAAATCATCCAAGACGAACTCTGGATGAATTTTCAGCTTTCCTTTTTCATTATCAGGTTCAACATGATATGGTGGTTGAAAATCTGGCACCA
>JANKOE010000003.1:36285495-36297423 GCA_026284465.1 Erythroxylum citrifolium
TCCTTGAAAATCAGGGAAATCAACGAGTCTTTGGTTAAGGATTGATCCCTGAAACGTCTATGGTTTCGTTCCTGCCATAATCTATAAATACAAACTCCTAGTATGATAAGATGGATGGGTGAGTGCACAGAAATACCGTTAGTGATTTCCAAAATGGTTGTCCCTGG
Organism: Erythroxylum citrifolium; assembly: GCA_026284465.1. Taxonomy (NCBI): domain Eukaryota; kingdom Viridiplantae; phylum Streptophyta; class Magnoliopsida; order Malpighiales; family Erythroxylaceae; genus Erythroxylum; species Erythroxylum citrifolium. The sequence goes on from JANKOE010000003.1 coordinate 36,285,663, forward strand.
TTGCATCCAATTACAAGAAGCTGTGACATAAACCCATATGTCCTTGTTGTAGGGGCATTCAAAAAATAGATGATTGCAAGATTCGCTCTGAATTAAACACATAGGGCAGTTGTTATTCAGTTGGAGATAAGGGAGTCGGTCCGCTGTAGACAACTTGTTCTGAATAGCTAACCAGAAGATGAATGAGATTTTCGGCAATAGATGCTTGTTCCATACCTTAGGGGCCCAAGTAACTGGAGAACGATGACTGCGGACAAAATCACAAATAGATTTGTTGGTGAGCTGCGCAAGGGGAGTACCTTTCCAGAAAAATATGTCCGATTCCTGAGGGGAGGGAGGATAATTGGGCTGGAACCGAATCAAGCTTCTAGGAAAACTCCATACATGGCCAATGATGAAGGTGCTCATCCGAGTTTTTAAAGGAAAGGAAGCAGTAGCTTGTGGAAATAATCCCCCATTAATCAGAGGTCCCCTACTGGACCAATTGTCAAACCATAAGGAGGCGAGGCGACCATCCTTAATCACACAAGAGCTATCCTGATGAACCGAATCCCTCAATTTCAACAATTGAGTTAGAAAGAAAGAGTGGGAACCAGATGGCTTGACAGCCCATAGACTATGCCCCTTAAGGAAATAAGCATGAAGCCATTTAATCCATAAACTCTTCTTATCATCTAGAATCCACCATAATCTTTTGAGAATGAGAGACTGGTTAGCAGCTTTAATGGAAAGAATGTTGAGGCCACCTTCTTGTTTTGGAAAGCAGATATCAGCCCATTTAACCTTGGCGGCGCCCGGACGCCCATTTGAGTGACTCCAGAGAAAAGATCTGAGAGATCTCTCAATTTCTTTTATGATACTTTGAGATAAAAACATATGAGAGCTCCAGTACACATGCAGAGAATTCAGGACCGATTTAATAAGTTGAAGCTTACCCGCATATGATAGAGATTTATTCACCCAGGACTTTACTCGCCTTTGAATCTTGTCTAAAAGAGGGCGGCATTCAGCGAAGGTAAGCCGTTTGGTCGACACCGGGAGCCCAAGGTACAGAAGGGGGGGAGTTTGAAGTTTCATTCCAGTAGCTTCGACAATAGGCTGCTCCAAGTGAACAGCACTTTTTGATAGGAGGAAGTGACTTTTCTGAAGATTAAGATGCAGCCCAGAAGCTTGTTTGAAAAGATGGAGAGCTCGCATAAAGGAGCGAATGGATGACAAATCAGCCCTGCAAAAAAGAAGAAGGTCATCGGCAAAACTAAGATGAGTGAGATGCAGCTTCTTGCACTTTGTATGATATTTAAAACTGGAATCTGAGGAGGTCTCCTTCCGAATGATGGCTGTGAGTACTTCCATAGCAAGAATAAAGAGGTAAGGGGATATCGGATCTCCCTGCCTGAGACCCCTAGCAGCTTTAAAATAAGGGGTAGGGGAACCATTAACCAGAACCGAGAAAGAGGCCGAAGTAATACATTCGAGGATCCACTTAATAAACTGGGTTGGAAATCCAAATGCTTCCAGCATATAGTGAATGAATTTCCAACTGATACTATCAAAAGCTTTATGGAAGTCAATCTTCAAAGTGCAGTTCGGAGGACCATTCTTCGTAGAGTAACCCTTCAACAGTTCTTGAACAATTAGAATATTGTCCCCAATATGCCTATTCGATAAGAACGCATTTTGGTTGTCACTGATCAAAGGAGCAAGAACTTGTTTCAGTCTACCAGCCAAAATTTTAGAGATCACTTTATATAGGAAATTGGCACAAGAGATGGGACGGTAATCCGCAAAGCTCTGAGGAGTTGCCCCTTTAGGAATCAAACACAAGAACGTTTTATTCAGTTCCTTTAAAAGAACACCATTGCGGAAGAATTCATGGATTGCCTCCTTAACAAAACCACCAATTATAGGCCAAGAATGTTGGTAGAAGTAACCATTAAGACCATCCGGACCCGGGGATTTCATACCATTCATTTGAAAGACACATTTCTCAATCTCTCGATCTTCCACAGGCTTGGTTAACAAAGAAAAATCTGCAGCAGAAACTTGAGTCAGGTTAAAAACTGGGAAATCATCTCTTGTGACATTTGTAGGAACCTCAGCTCCCAGGGAAGAGCCAAAGAATCGGTATGCTTCTCAAGTTGCTTCGCAATAAACATCCACTTCAAAACATTCTGATAGTGCATCACATGTTGATGCTTCACAATGAACATCCACTTCAAAACATTCTGATAGTGCATCATATGTTGATGCTTCGCAATGAATATCCACTTCAAAACAAAACATTCTTCTCAAACTGATTGAATATCGCATGTGCCTCACTTAAAATGATGGATCTTTCTAAAAACTTCTTTTCCGGTGCTTTGCTGGCAAACATTGGTAAGCTTTCCAGGTTAGAGAAGCTGAGGATTAATGACAATTCATTAGCTGTTGATGTTCCAGTTCAGTTTCTAGATCATAATTACAAAGTTCCTGATCTAGGGCAGAACTGGTTTTCCGGTAAGATTCCTCAGTTTTTGGGCGAACTACAGCGTTTAAAGATGTTGTCATTGGGAGGACATATGTTTTCTGGTTCGATTCCAGCTAGTCTTGGAGTTCTTGATTAGCTTCAGACTTGGAATTAGCAACAATAAGCTTACAGAAAATTTACCAACTGGTTGATGAAGCCCAGCAATGAGTACTTTGGAAATCAATCAAAATGGATTCTCTGTCGAGATACCTAACGACACAGGGGATTTGAAGAACCTGCAAATTATAAATATGAGTGCATGTGGTTTTTTCGGCAGAGTTCGGGCGAGTATTAAGGGTTTGTTGAAACATAACGTTCTGGATTTGAGCAAACAAAGTTTGTCCAGCTAGCTGCCACTTGATGTTTTTGGTGTGCCAACTCTTAAGTCGTTGCTTTGCTAGAGAACGGTCTCAGTGGGGATGTTCCTAAAGGTTTTAGTAGTTTAGTTAATTTACAGTATCTGAATCTCAGTTCTAATTCATTCACTTATCAGATTCCAGCAACCTATGGGTATCTAAGGTACTTGGTTGTTCTGTCATTATCGAATAGTTCTGTATTATTCCAGGTGACATCTCCAGGTTATCTCGCTTCAAAAAGCTTGATTTGGGTCAGTATGAGTTAACAAAAGCAATACCAGAAGATATCCACAATGCTCCTCCATGAATGCTCTGTTCCTGGATGGCAATTGTCTTTCAGGACATATACCAGTCTCATTGTCAAGGTTGTTTAATCTAACACTAATGAATCTTTCTTCTAATAGTTCGAGTGAACCAATTCCTACAAATCTCTCAAAACATTTTTGGGTTGAAGTACTTAAATTCATCAAGAAACAATCTTGAAGGAGAGGTTCCAAATCTTCCGGCTTACATATTCAATGACCCTTCAGTTTTTTGCGGAGAATGGAAAGCTATGTGGGAAGCCATTAGATAGAGAATGTCAATATGTGAAGATCAGATGAAGGAAAGGCTCTTTCTGTGATTCACTGTATCACATGTCAATTATATGACTGTAAAATCGGTTAACAAATTTTAAAAAACATTATAATAAAATTCATAAAATAAAATTTCTGGCTTAAATATCACATGAATAATGTGAAAATTTATACCAAATGTTTGAAAGCTTTGAAATTTAACGTTTTGGAATATTAAGATTAAATTTATATTAAATTAGATTTAAAATACATTTATTTTCTAAAATTTACAAATAATTCAGTATATTGTGTAGAATATGAGGAAGTATGGCTGTTTTTCTTTTTTCAACGATGTTTCCATTTAAAAGAAAAGAATCCATATTTGTAAAATAAAGTTTGTGCAAAACTCTACTTGTTGGAATTTTTAATAAGACTTAATAAAATATCGGAGCGGCGGAAACGCTTACTCTTAAAATCGCTTAAGTTTAACCCAATGGGTGTGGTTGAATGGTAGGGACTTATCCATCCTTAACCAAAGGTCAGGGGTTCGATTCTTGTCTTTGGGTATGGAACAACCTTAAATCTTTGGGCCAGCTATCCACCTACAAGCCAGCAAGAGAACTAATCACTGGATCCGCCGGTAGATACCCTAGTCTAAGACCAAAAAAAAATCGCTTAAGTTTAGGGTAAAATCTTTGATCTCTTCTTTTCGAAATAAGCCCCCTCGCGGACTCTCCTAAGATCAAATTTAGCTAACACCGATCGATCTAGATTTTTTAACTAGTGACTTAACAAACGTTTAAAAGATCCATCTTATTGAATTAGACTGCTTGTTTGCAAATGAAGAGAGAGAGGGAATGGATGGGCAAATCTTCCAGAATTGGCAACCTAAAGAAGCTGATGCAATTGAGAGATGTCAGCAATTGGGAACCCATTAATACTCCACTTAAATGCAATAAGTTGGTTTCACATATCAAGTGTAATGTATATATATTTAAATTTCGATAAATGTATAGAATATTAGTTTTATACTATAGGCTTTCTGAAGCCAGGAAAATGAGAAATTAATCTATATTGAACTCCTCAAATAAACTTGCTAATACACAACCAAAAAAAGCAAAGAAAATTGACAAAATGGTACTTTCACAGGTCAAGTAGGTAGGTATCACAAAGCATGTTGCAAGGCATCTCCGTTTTAGCTAGTCGAGTTTCTGGTCCTGTAAATCAAGTTATCTGCACACAAAGAGCAAATGTCAGCAACAAGTTTGTTGCCTTTGTTTGCTTTAACACCAAGCTAAGACAGTGGAAACTTAAATTGTTAGATGAGGCTGAAACACACGTGACGTGAAATGCTGATTCTCATAAATTGTGAAAACTTCGTACAAATAATCTCTAGTTTGTCTAATTGTCTCTTTTTTAAGCTAACATTAAATAACATTGCAAACGTATTTAACCCTTTATTGCCGTAAGGGACTTCAGACACCTCATACTTTATCGAAAATTGATATTCCTAGCATTTCCTGCAAGACGGACAATATCAAGCTCAAGCACAAAAGTCTTCCACACACTGAGAACAATTAATCCCATATGAATGCACATGATACTCGACAAACTTTAATTCTCTAATTTTTGTCAATCACGATCATGCCAACTTAAGTTACAGCATTAATTTGCAGTTACAATAGAATGTGGTAAGTTCTCAGGCTCAGTTGTGATGATTACCAGAATTTGATTTGGTGGAATATCTGAAATCTTTACAGGTACTCCTTTGAAGTGCTCTCCACATATTAGTGTACAAAATCTTTATGCATATCTGGCCGTCTCACATCACATTTTGCAGATAAAAATCTGGCCTTCCGAGAGCTGCAAATTTGGTTGGCCTTCCTGAATTGTTTGTAGAGGCAAAAACCCTCTACCGAAATACACTTGAGAAGAAAACTTCCATATGCTTTAGATCAATGGCCCAAAGAGATGGTAGGAGGGGAACTCATTGACATAAACTCTACCCTCTGTGCACAGAAATTCCTCACGTAGTTTGTAGTTCTTAGCCTCTCAATAAAAATTAAGGTCATGGCCATACCACGACATATTAATGTAGATTCCAATCTCCGTCAAATCCATACCCATACAATGTTCCAGAAAAGTTCACAAACGTACATTTTGACTTGAAAAGGCAATGGATGCACTGGATGCAGTAAACTGCGGCAACAGAATCCGTAAGAAAAACTTACAAAAAAAGGTAAAAACATCTCCATTCATCCCTGTTGGATGCTAGATACTATAGGTAAACCTGAACTGTCAACTTGTTAGGATAACTAACTGTTGAACAAAAAAAGACTTCACATGAAACAATAGAAATAATTAAAATATGTTAGCTGAGAGAACATACCAGAATCTCAACTCTGCATTGCATAATAGTGAGGAGCAAGCTCAGTCAACCATAAATAATCAATTCTCGTTACATTGCGGATGTACTTTTGATTAGTTTGGACAAGTTCATTAAAAATTATACACTCTGCCTTTGACTTGAATAAGACTGAGGAAGGGTGGATCTGCACTCTCTGACCACTTGCCAAAGCCCTTCAATAAAGTTATACCAAATTTGTAAAGATGAAGTTTTCTAACCGTAAAATGGGGCACCAGGAAAATCATATAATAGAAAGAAAACAGAATGTAAGAACATAGTAATCAACTAATTCATCGATCATAAACTGATTAAAATAGCAACACCCTGAATGGACTTTTAATCAGATTTTAATGCCCAGGTGACGAAAATGCAATACCTGTATGCACCCTCAGGTTGCTTCAACGCCGCATTAAGGAAAAAGGAAGCAGCAAGACATCTGCCAAATTGAAGCTTATCCTCTCCACAAGAAGAGACGTGAAGACCCATTTGCTCAACATGTCCTCGAATTTGACTGTAAATCAGAATGACCACATGAATCAATGAACTCGATGATATTCACAACAAATCAACTTTAACAAAAACATTTAATCCAGAACACTGCTAAATGAAAAGTAGAAACATGAGTAAAAGCCTACTGGACAGAGGGAAAAAGTAAGATAAAGAGCCAACCTGTGAATGTCGCGAGCATGGCGTAGAGATCGACTATTAATAAAATTCTCCTTGCACCATTTCCTCAGAATTTTGTCAGTTTTCCTTTGAAAGTTTGTTTCATTTTTTCCAATAAGCTCTCTGTTCCTCTTCTCCAAAAGTTCATCTGCTGCTCGATATACATTAATTAACGTCAGATGATCCCCATCAGGACTTGTAAAGCACTTCATTGCAGTTTTTGCCTAGCAAAAGGGAGAAAATTGATTAAATGCTTTGTTAATGGAGTAATCATGGTGTAAATTTAATTTTAAGAAAAGATTGCTGTAGTTCATAATTGAAGCATATGATGCCAGTACAGATTTCATAGGTGATGCTGCTAACAAAACTTTAGAGGAGAAGACTTTCATCTTCTAGATAAATCAATCACTCTACAACATGAGCAAGATAAAAATGACAGATCTTAGTTTCTTTGTTTCGTAAGTCTTAAACTTCTAGAAACTGTAAGAACCATGTTACTGGAACCAACCAAATAACAGAATGAATTCAAAATCTATTGGTTGGTTATTTCCTTGTAGTTATCCATCTGATCTGGACCGGCCAGACACAACTCAGATAAAAATATTTTCAACAACTAGAAGTTAAAATAACCATCTAGGAAGAACGTAGAAGAAGCAACTGACTACCTCTTCTGACTTCTCTCGGGGAGTGTAAAAGATAGATTCCACTGAAAGCATTGCAACAGTTATCAGCATTTCTTCTAAGCAGTTGAACTGACTTGCTAGGATCAGAGCTTTTGAATATATGGGGTCTAAGGGAAGCTGAGCCATTTGCCGCCCAACTGGATCTGATAACTTACAATCATCTGTCAAAGCACCTAGCAGGTACAATTGCTCCAATGATTTGATAATAGCTGCCCTGTTAAAAGCATGGCCAACATGATCATGACATGTTTCTTCGTTAGGAAGCATTTCCTAACAATATAACTAATGCAAGAAAAGGACCTTATTGACATCTTCGAAACAGTATCAATAAAAGTTGCAAGCTACGCAAAACAGACAGAAAAGACCTGTTGCAAGCCAATTGCTTACAGCATAATTACCATTCTAGAACCAACAAACAATCTACAAGTTCAATGAGTTCACAGTGCATCACAAATGGTTTAAAAAGTTTTTGGCAAACAAGGATTTCCCTAAACCAAATCACATAGACATGCACATATTCATCAACATAGGAAAAAAATATAAGCTATAGCAAGAAGACATCATCTTCAAAATATGGAGTACCACCCACACTAATCGGAGGATATAAGAGCATATGTATACTCACCTAGATGGTTTTTCCAAGAAATCAAACCCAATTATATCATCAACCCCAAGGACCTTGAGCTGCAAAATGATATTTGAGAGGTTGCACCGTTTAATCTCTGGTTTTGTGGAATCTTCTAATTTCTCAAATTCCCTCTCTGGATAAAGACGGAAGCATTTGCCAGGTCCTTCACGCCCTGCACGCCCACTGTTGTAAGACATTAACAATCATTTTCAATTTCCTGGTCACAAGCATCCCATTGGTTCAGCAGTGAGGACTTTTGGGTCAACAGGGTTAGAAACTTGAGATATGCTAGAACATACAAGTTCAATTACCTCAAATATGATTAATTCATTGAAAAACAGTACTTGGTGAACACACATACAGGCACACAAACATTCAGAGCCAGAGAATAACACGCACTTAATAACATCAACTAGAAGGCATAAACAGGTCCTTATGAACTGCTAATAAAAGATATTATGAATTCAACATAAAAGATGATCTTGCATATAATCTACAAGCAACAATCAGCTTGAAATAATTCAGTTAACCAAACTGGCCAAAACTTTACATATGAGAACCTTTCTCTTCATTCACAAGTATATTTCAGTATGACTACCTTCTCTGAAGTGCCTGAGCCTTTGATGTTGGAATTATCATCAGTGATTCCATTCCCTTGAGAGGATCATACGAGCGTGCTTTTACAAACCCAGGATCAACAACGTACTTAATCCCAGGTATTGTGACTGATGTCTCAGCAATATTTGTAGCTAATATCACCTGAACAGAATGGTAAGTTGAGAACATCAAATCCTGTGAAAAATTAAAACATAGCACAAATGGCACCCCACATATGGTAGGAGGTTCTGCAAAAGCACTGCAGATAATGCTCTGCAACTACTATGCAAAATTAAAACATAGCCCAAATGGGACCCTGCTTATGGTAGACTTTAAAATGCAAAAGCACTCCAAATGCAGCTTTGCAACTACTACACAAATTTACATTGCACCAAATATTTAGATAGATGGATATATAGTAACAAGCAGTGGACAAACTATCCGTTTCTATCATAAATAATCAGACTAAAGTTTTCATGTTGTCCAATATCATGCTAATAATGTAATTCCAAATCAACATCATATCACCATTACCATGGAGGGAAAAGCATCCAAATCATGAGATTCGAAATATTCATGTGGTATGTAGAGGCTACCTCAAATGCCTCACTATGTTACCTTACGATACCCAGCTGGAGCAGGCTTAAATGCTTGCATTTGTTGTTCGGATGGAAGAGATGAAAATATGGGAACAGTTACCATCATCTGACTACTTTCCGGTAGGCTATTAACTTGCTCCTTGACAGCTCTTTCGACAGATTCTATCTCTTCTTGGCCAGTTAGAAATACCAATATATCACCAGGCGGCTCCTCCAAGTGAATCTAAGAAAATAATGGAATCTGGATAATTTGGTTTAATAATTCAACAAAAGCATGACTACAATTTCCACAAAAAATAATTTAACTTTAATAGAGTAAAAACATGAAATTCTGCTTGGTATGTATACATATATATCTTGAATAAAACTAAAGAACTTGAAAAAGGGATCAAAGAGCATATAAATCATAATCGTATACCTAAAGTAGAAAAAGATGCTCTTGGGAAACCTTTTGCCACTAAAAAATTTAGATATTGAAAACAATACTTAGCATGTGATTAAAAGTAGTCAGAAGATTTCCAAACTTGGAAACTTCAGAGAGGGGGAAAAGATACCTACCTGAAAAATTGTAACCAAAGTAGCCTCTAAGTAGTCTCTCTGAGGATGAAGAGTATAAAGTATGTCAACCGGATGCTGGCGACCTTCAATATGAACAGCTCTGGCACCACCAAAGTACTTTGAAAAAATTCGTGCATCCAAACTAGCAGACATTATGACTAGCTTCAAAGGAGGAAATTTCATGCCTTGGCATTGCTTAAGAAAACCAACAGATTGAGTACCACTCTCGTTTTTCCTCACTATTCCAAAATTCCCCTTCTTACTATCTGCATTCACACAGCCACCAACTGATTTTGACCTTGCATTGAGTACACTTTTAAGCAATCCCAGCAACACATCAGTGTGGACAGTCCTCTCGTGAGCTTCATCCACAATGATAACCGAATACCTGGACAGATAAGGATCCAATAATGCTTCCCTGTAAACATAACCAACAAAAGGATCAAATCAACAAGAATGAGTGAATAACGAAGCACAACATACATAGGTAAGAACAAAAGTTTATTACCTTAGCAGCAACCCATCAGTCATAAATTTGATCCTAGTGGAACTGGAAGTACTATCATCAAACCTGATGGAATATCCCACCCTTTGGCCTAACTGCACATTACATTCCTCGGCCACTCGTTTCGCGACGGTGACAGCCGCCACGCGTCGCGGTTGCGTTATTCCAATATCTCTGCCGTCGTGACAAAACCCGGCATTGAATAGAAACTGAGGCAATTCTAAAGAGAGAGAAAAAAAAGCAAATTAACATCCATGGTTTTCTTGATAAACTTAGAAGAAAAGAAGAGGGAAGATGCAAGCATACGAGTAGTTTTGCCACTCCCAGTTTCACCGACAATGATCAAGACATCATGGGCCTTAACCTCCTCGACAAGCCTCCCCCTCACTAGAAAAAAAACAACAATTTATCTTCTTCTTTTATTTTCATTCTTTGGCTATTATAAGACAAACTCATCGAAGAAGGTTACCTGAGGCAATAGGAAGAGAGTCTCTCTGTTTTCTCATCCTTTCCCTCCTGAAACAAGAATTCAAATTATTGTAGAGGCGTGAACAAAGAGAAAGAAGAGATAAGAAGTAATAGTAAGTAAAGTAAGAACCTGGCAATGGCATCGTCTGAGCTATGTTGATTGGGTTTTAGGGTTTGCTGGGGATCAGCCATTGAAGGCATCTCCGAGACAGAGTTCACGTCGCTCTTGCTTGATTCAATACGACCGTTCCATATATTACTATTTACTAGAGTTAACCTACCGATTTAAAAATAAATAAATCTATATATTAAATTTGTTTATAGCTATTTAATTTTATAATATACTAGACATATCTCATTATTGTTATCCAAACCTAGTCCACGTTTACATTTAAGCCTTGACACAAAAATCAAAGAAATAAAGCAATATAAAATTATCATTTAGTAGGAAATTAAAAAGTTTTAGGTTTGAAGTTAATGTCTCGACCTCTACTATTGACCTAGGAAGAGTCTTGAGAAGACCATATATAATAAATATCTCAAATAAAGATATTTAATTTTTAATATCCCAAACTCCAACCTTTAAGGAGTAGATTATAATAAAATATTCCACTAACCTATTTCCAAGAATAATAATCAACATCAAATTTCTCTTATATACCAATGTTATCTTTAGTAATTAAGAATCTAAATAACGAATTATATGTTTTTAGTATTTAACAACTGTAGTACACAAGGCTCTCCGCTCTGTGAGGGTCAAAAGAGGGAAATGAATTAAACGCAGCCTTCCATTTGCAGTTTTACAAAGGGGCAATTTTTGTGAATCGAACTTATGACCTTTTGATCACAAAAGAATAATCGAAAGTCACAGATTTAAGTCACGTAAACAACCTCTTTGTAAAACTGCAAAGGATTTTGGTAGGTTCAAATAGATATAAAATTGCTTTTACGATCCCTTTTGAATAGTTTGAATGGAATATAGTACCTATTGGTCTTAAAAATGTTATATTAGTATTCTAAAGAATAATGAAAGTATTTTCACCTTATTCATAATTCTATGTAGTTTATATGGATGATGTATTGATATTTTTCTGAACACTAAAGCAATATTTCAAACATATTAATATCCATACTGGTTCAATCTGATTCTGTTGTGGCTGAACGTCGTTGTTTGGATCCATGATCTGCGTGACTCTGACTGTAGAATACCTGCAAAACAGATAACGGCGGGCCG
>JANKOE010000003.1:36307188-36317715 GCA_026284465.1 Erythroxylum citrifolium
TAGGGCACAAATAAACAGTACCGTCCATGCATAAGTCGACTTATCCCATGTACAAGTCGACTTATCGGTACTGAATGAGTGTAAGTCGACTTATCCATTGTACAAGTCGACTTGTAGACGACTTACACTTACACACTCATCATTATTCCTAATCCTAATCTCTTAACTAACTTATATGGCATTAAGTTAATGATAGCCCTTATGACATCTAATGCCTTTTCAATTGATAAATAAATAAGGGACTATGAAACTCTTTGAATCCTTAAGCTTTTTAGGTCGTTTGTTCTAAAGGATGGATGACTACTCCTTACTAACTGTCGTTGTAAATAATTCCTCCATCTTCCTTTTAATCGCTAGTAGCTCCTTCAAAATTTTGGAATAATTTGGCATATGATAAAGAGCCTAAACAAAAGGTAAGTTATTATATTATTTAAAAAATTCTAGGAGCTTACTGAACTATTCATCCATATAATCCCTTTTTAGTTTCATCATACTCGAGATGGTAGGCTTTAACTCCTTCACCAACTTAGGTTGCTTGCCTTCTCTATATTCTTTGTTATTCTTCTCCTTTTTCTCAGTCTTCTCCTATTTAACTTATTTCTTTCAATATTTAACTCCCTTCAACTTTTAAGACTGACTACCTTCATATGCTCCTTCGGGTTTATGTCGGTCTTACTAGGTAGGCCCTCCTTTTTGTCTCTTAGAAATCAATCGACAACTATTCTATTTGATTATATAACTTATGGATAAAAGTCTCTTAGTCTTAGTAAAGATTCAGTATCTTAACAGTGAATTTTAGATGCCTAAATAAATTTATTAATGATATCTTCTATGTTAGGCTTATTCTCTTGTAGATGATGTTGTTGGTAAAATCCAAGTTCATAGTTCTGTCTTTGTTACCAATTTCCTTAGGAAAAATTTGAGTGGTTCTTCCATCTTGGGTTCTAAGTGTTGCAGTATGGGTTATTTTGCAGTTAAGGTACATTACCCATATAGTCGACATGTGTGGCTGATTTTATTGTAGCTTAAACGGGCCTACATGCCCTCCTCCATATAACCCACACAACATCTTTTGAGCTAGCTATTGTATGACTAACAATCCACCAATCTTTTTACTTAGAGCTTTAACTTGATCTGCTAGAGCTATAATTACATATACATCTAAAGTCCAACCTACTTATTAGACTTAGCTCTTGTTAAATTCCACTAACAGTTTATACATAGCCATCTTTTTAACCAAATTTTGAGCCACTTTAGGTTGTTTTGCTATATTTGTGTAATGTCCCGTCTTTTAAATTGTTGAAGGATCTAAAGTGTTAGACTATTGAGTCACATAAGTGACATCATATAGAATGAATTTGGTACATCTTTGATATGATTTTTTGATTGTATTCATATGCATAATATTAACATACACACATGAATTGTGATTTAGACAAATTGCACTCAATTGACATTATGAGGTATGAAACTAAAATGAATGTGACATGAATAAGCAAATCCAATGTCTTGTACTTTGGATTACAAATGACAAGAATTGATGGACTATAATTGGTAACTTGGAATTTATTGTTACAGTTGAGAAATTGATAAATTAAAATCTACATTTAGTCTAGGTAAAATGCCAAGTGGCAAGACAAGTGGATACATGAAAAATTAGGATGACAAAGCCTATAAAATGAGTGACATTTGGCATACATAATTGAGTGACATTTGGCATAGAGATTAAGTGACATATGGCAGCTTAAAAAGAGGACATATGGAAACTTAAGAAGAGAGCATGTGTACCATTTAAGGGGAAGACATGTAGCTTGCTTCCTTGTAGGACAAGTGTCCTTAAATAAGGAGACACTTATCTTAACTCAGCTAATGACACACGTATATGGCAAAGGCTTTCCTTAGATGTTTCTACTAGAATTCATTCTTCTTCCTTCCTCACATTTCCGAAATACACTCATAACCCTATAGCTTTTAAATTCTGCTTTACTTTTGTTCATAGTCACTTCAGGATTCATATAAGATTATGCTCAAAGATTATTGCTATCATCTCCTTGCCTTTGCGGGAACCAATCTACTTCCACTTTGTGCTTGGATGATCTTGCATGTATGGAGAGCTAAGTTAGACTTGATGAATTGAGCTGGAATTGGAACTACATAAGTAAGTAAACTATTGTTCTTTATGGCATGTTATAATAGAAGGATTATGATGATTGAATTGAGATGGATTGTATATGATGTTGATGATGAATTATATTGGAAAAAATACTTGAACTTGGATATTTTTATGTCTTGTTTTTGATGTATAAAAAATTGTAAGTTATAGGTTGTTTCATGGATGAATTGGATTGGGATTTAAGGTATAATGAAGGTAATTTATGTTAAAGAAAGGAGTTAATATAGTGATCTTGAAATGTGAAAGAATTAGGACTACATGTAAGATCAAATGAATGATTGTTTCTGTTTTGATTTTGATGCATGAAAGACCATAAATTGTGAGTTACCAAGTGAATGATTCGAGTTGGAATTAGATATGGAATTGATGAGTAATTGACAGATAATTAAGGAATAATTGAGGTATAAGTAATGGACTATGATGAAGATGTGTTGAATTTGGTATAAAGGTGTTAGAATATGGAAAAATTGATGGAAATTGGACAATGTACATTCAGTTAACCAATTCCATGATCTTGGATAGCTATATTGCTCCTTTTGTATGATATTTGAACCATATAAGGATAAGACATTATACTTTGGTGCATTTGGACTTAATTGAGACTTAAAATGAACCTAGTTTGATGTCGAATCAATTAGTTAAAGGTTTGATAAGTTTAGGTTGTTAATTAATGCTATAATTTAAGGAATGGATCGTTTGATATCAATGTATATGAATTTGGGAAGTAAGAGTTGTTAATGGTATAAAGATGTTTTTGTGAATGCAAATGTGATCCAAAGGATATAAGTAATGAATTAGGTATGATTGAATGAGAGTTGGGAAATTGTGTGATTATATAAATGCTAGAAAAAGGATTAATGAATGTATGAATGATGAATTGAGAGTAATCAAGTTTACTTAAGGTATAAACCTAATTGCAAACAAGTTATATACAAGCTATGCTAAATGAATGATTAAGATTTGTGAATAAGGAAACATACCCGAGATAGTCAATTGAGCATGAATTGAAACATGATCTATATACATGTGAATTATTGGGTAATCGTATGATTGATAACTTAATGAATTTTGAACTATGTGTGTGTATTACAAGAAGATAGAAACACAAGTGATCGACAACATCCAGACATTGTCGGTTCACCAAGGGAATAGCTTATCTGGAGCGTATTGTGAGTTAACCTAGATGTTTCCTCACTATGATTGAATTGTTTGTGATTAATGTCAATTAATGAATTGTTACTAATATAATTATCATAATTCCGGACATTGATGGTCCGAGAAGCTTAATATTCGTGATTGTATTGGAAGTGCTTTTTAATGATATGTGCAATATGGAATGTGTTCTCAACTAAATGTTGAATGTTGGACTTAGATCCGATGAATATGATAAATGACTGTGCACACTGAATGAAAGTTATTGATAGCATATTATATGAAATGATGCATTTCAACACATGAATATGCATGATCAGATAAAAAAGTTGTGGCCAAAGTGACCAATGTGAAAAAGAGCTTAAAGATAAAAAATGTGCACAAAGAGCCACAGGCTTAAGGATCAATGAGTCTGGTATCCACAAAGAGGCATGGGATAGTATCTGAAATGAGCCCGGTATTCACAAGGGATAGGGATAGTTAAATAGGCGCTCAATCACAAAAAATAAAAATGAAAGTAGAGTCTTATGTGCATTTGTATATATATTTTTACATGTATCATGTAAATGATTGCAAATAATAACTAAATTAAGTTGATATAATGATATGCAATGTATATGTGCATGTTGATGATATTAATGATTGAAATAAATGATTGGATTATTCTGAAATATATTACTTGGAATGTTTGTAGTTTATGATGTACTTGTTGAAATATGATGTATAATCTAATCAGGTAATCAATGCTGAATGATGTGTTATATGGGATTTGATTCTGAATGATGTGGTATACAAAGTTGGATAATATGAAATACTTGTGAATTTGATTAAATAATTGTGATATTTGTGTTTTGAGTGAGCACATCGATGATGGTTCATTCGTTGAGTTCGCAAAACTCATCAAAATTACAATGTCGATTTTTAGGTACTGAGGAGACCTAGCTTCTCTAGCTAGTGTAGTTGAAGTAGCTTCTGCATTTGGACGGTCAGTGTTGGGATCAGTTGTACCTACAAATGTCTTAGTTATGTTGTATTAAGAATTATATCTCTCAACTACTATATATTCTATATGTGAATTTTAGAAATGTAATGACAATCATGATTGAATATGACTGAAAATAAAAATGGATCAAAATGATTGAGATTGAATATGATTGTGAATAAAATGATTCAAAATGAAGTTTCAAATGCTTTTGATATGTGAAACCTTAAAATATGGAAATGCGATTTTTTGAACGTGCCATTTTTGTAGAGTATGTTCCCAAATATCCTTCAGTATATCAGGCATATGCTCTATGAGAGTGGTAAGTTACAATTTGTTCATCTAGCTATGAAATTTATAATCTACTTAGTTGTAGGATTTGGAGAATTATAGAATTTCTAAATGTGTAACCAAATAGGAAGACCATGATATGGACATATTTTTAGGAATCTTTGAATCTTTCCCACGTATCATATAAAGTATCCAATTTAATTTAAGTGTAGCAAGAGATGTCATTCCTCATTTTCACCCATTTGGCTGATGGAAACTACTTCATTTGAAATTTCTCTACCATTTGATCCCAAGTCATAATTGATCCTTTAGGAAGAGAGTTTAGCCATTGCTTGGCTCGGTTCCTCAATGAGAAAAGAGACAAACTTAGTCTAATTACATCATCAATGGCTTTGTTTATTTTAAAAGTATTGTAATCTTAAAAAAAATGGTGATGTGACCATTTGGATCCTCATCTTGTAGTCCATCAAATTGAATGGATTTTTTCACCATTTATGTAACATTTGGTTTAATCTCAAAGTTTTTAATTATAATAGTTGGTCTGATCATACTAAACTCAATTGCAGATAGTGATGGCCTTGCCTAATTAGACACAGTTCTGTTTTGTTCTACCATAGTTTCTATTTGCATGTTTTCAAATTCTCGCTCTCAATTTTCTACCCTTTGTCTAAGTCTAATTATAAGGTTTTGTAAAGTTATTCTTTCAATTTTAGCATCTCCCTCAACTAGTTCTGACAGATTGCTTTAGGTTATAAACAAATCCAACTCCTAAAAAAGCAATAAGAGAGAGAAATATTAATGATCAAAACTAAAATATGAAAAGAAATAAAATAAATGAAAAATAAATAAATGGTTAGATTAATAATAATCAAGTGTTCCTAATATCTTAGTCCCCAATAATAGTGCTAAAATTTGATGTGATGTTTGATATGAATTAATGTGTTTTGACTGTAAGCACAATGTCACTTTAGCTAGCATTGGTGAGTATGGGTCGATCCTACGAGGATTGTGAGTACTATTAATAACTCTTCTCCTCTTATCTAACTGATAGTCAAGGTGAAGTTGATATATCATATTTTAAATAAAAGAAAATTAAACTAATAGCAAGGCAACACTCTCAAATAAACTAAAATAGAAAAGAATGAAAAATCAACTAATAAAACATCGATACTTGGAATTCAGATGCCTTATAGTCTCAAGTAATCATGATTTCACTAATCAATTGAATCTAAAATTCGGTAAACCATAGAAATTCTTTAATTATGCCAATATCTTTCTTAAGAATGTTGACACCTAATTATAGGATGATCAATTGAAATCTCTTTCTAATTAAAAACCTAAAATTGGAAATTTTAAAATTTACTATTAAGTGTAACCTTAATCTAGAAGATTTATGTCAACCTATCTCTTTGTTTTCTTGCAACTACTTTCAATAACATTAGATCTATTCGTATATTGGATTTTTAAATCTCAATTATATGAAATCATACATGAATCAATATATTGACAATATTAACTGAAGAATAAATAAGAACAAGATAGATGCATAATTGATCATATTTATACCTCATATTTGATGCATTTTTGCTTGATATTTTATATTTTATCGTATATTTGGTACTTAATGCCTTCCAAGTGTGTTATAGAGTATAATTGCCTTCATAAATTTAAAAGAGGAGAATTTGAACAAAAATATAGTATAAAACAAAGATTCAATGCATAGAAGGGATGCACAACTGTCCATCTTTTGGTACAGGTCTCCTAAGCCATGTAGTTTCACAATATTTAGAGAATTTGGTCGGTCTGATCAAAACCCTCAAATTCAATATAAAAGATGATTTTCAGAGGTAAATAAGAGAGGGAGACAAGAGGAGACTTTAAGAGATGATTCAAGACGTAAAGATTATTATCAAGGGGTGATTTGATTAAAAGAAGTGGAAAACACAAAGAATTCCTCGAAAGATTTACTGAAATTCAAGATCAAACCTCAACATCGTAAGAATATTCAATAAGGGAGATTTAGAATTATGAACCCATTGTTTTCAATTCGTTTTTCTTTCAATGTATGATTGATTTTGTGTTTGATAAAGTGTAACTAAACATTTTGTTAGTATTTAGGTTAGATGAACCCTATATTAATACTTTGATATGATTTGATTCTTTTATTAATTAAATTGGTTTGATTGTTATATTGTGATCTGATTACATATTTTATTTATGTCTAAATAGACCCAAGAATATTAGAAAATAATATGATTTCATACATAAAGATCAAGAAATCTTATTGATGAATAGATCTACCATAATTCGAAGGAGTTGATTGTAACCGTAGAGATAAGATGACATAAATCTTCCAAATTAGGGTCAAACTTAGTAGAGGGATTTATAAATTGGTAAAGCAATCCTATAAACTTTAACCTGAGTAATTCAGTTGAAAACCTTAGGATTAGTTGTTAGTAGACTCGAGGTCAGCTATTAACATACTATAGGAATCTCGAGAGTCTAATAAATCAATAAAACAATTGAGTAATAAAAGATCAATCTTTTAAGGGTTTGGGGGGATATGAAACCTAAATACTAATTATTGATATTGGAAATTTTCTAAGTGATTTCTTAATTCTTTGTTCAATATCGTTACCCATTTTATTTTACTTGCTTTAGTTTTATTTTCTTTTATTAAAATCCAAAATCGATAGGTTAGATAATAGAAAAAAGGTAATTTCTAATTACTGTCTTGGTGGGATCTACTTGTACTTACCGGTACTAGCTACAACTATGTCGTACACTTACGGTTATTAAGTCAATCAAGTTTTTAACGTCATTGCTGGGACAATGATATTAGGAAAACCTCTATTTTATTACTCTAGCCATTTCTTTTTATTTTATTTTTGTTTCTATTATATTTTATTTTAATTAAGCTTATTTATTTGTTCTTTATTATATTTTATTGTAATTATGGTTTACTCATTTAATTATTTTTTGAATTTATCTACTTGATCTTGAGTTTGTGTGTTATTGTAGGATTTAAAATTCATTGTTATAGCCACAACTCATAACAGAAGGAAGGAACAAACAATACTTTTATGGGAGCCATAGTACATCTTTGTTATTTTTAATATTACCATATAAAAGAGAGAGGTGTTCTCGCATATTTTCGGAAGCTCAACTGATATCTATATCGTGTTGTGAAATTTGTGGGAGTTATCACTACATTCATGAATGTCATATACCAGTATATATGTGGGACCAACTGAGCATATATAACCAACCTTAAAGTGCACCATATGAAAATAGATATAATTCAGAGTGGAGCAACTCTTTCGCCTATAGATGGAATGAAGACGCTCTAGTTGAATATTTATAGCACCCAACACCTCTAGTTAACAAGTCAACTATGGAAGATATAATGATTGATTTAATTTAAGAATCAACCATGAGGCATCAAGAAACAGATGCTCGTATATAAATTTGGTAGATCAGATGGACCAGATAGCGGAGATACTATATAACAAACTGTAAGGGAGTTTGTTTAGTCTTATTGAAATAGGTCCCAAAGAACTTAGGATGGCAATCACCCTTAAGAGTGGAAATGAGATCCTAAAAGAAGAAGAAGAAGAAGAAAAGGGAAGCATTAGAAATAAAATAATGGAATACCTTGTCGAACTTAAAAGCTAAACGATGCGAATTCAAAGAAAGAGTTTCTTCACCTGAATATCTTAAGCATAATGCATAATACTATTTAAGCCTATTAACATAGCAGAGTGAAGAAAATACGATGATTTACTTCATGGATGAAGAGATATTCTAAGAAAAGCTTCTTGAAGAAGCCTCCATCTAAGAAGAGGAAGTAGAGAAGTAGCATGAGATGATTGAAGAAGATAAGCTAGAAACTTCTATCTAAGAAGAAGAAGAAGAGTGGACAAAGGTAGTTGAGGAAGAATTAACAGAGGAACCAAGTAAGGAAACTATTGATGAGGTGTTAGTAGTGACCTTAAGTACTAAGGGTTCTCACTTCCTTAAAGACAAACTGTTCAAGTCAACCAACACTTTAGGGAGTTTTGTTATTCCTTTTTCATTAATAATTTGTCATTAAAAAGGACATTAATGCTTACAATTGGATTTACTAATTTGATAAATTATGTCCTTGTTATTATTTTGCAACAAGTGGCTTACTTACAAGCTACGACACCTTTATGTAGGGAAATGGGTGGAAACAAACCGCTCATTATTGATCCATAATGAAGTTCATCATTTAATGAATTTTTAACAAATTTTTTCAAGCTTATTATAATTTTGATTATCAATTCTATCATTGATATCTTGAATTAGTTGAATTCTGTCTATAAACATAGTATTTCATTATTGACTATTGATTTGAATTGGTATAACAAGGATGATGGTTAGAATAAAATTAGTTTTCTAAGTCATATTTTTAGTGTGCAGTGAGATGATCAAGTCGAATGATATTGCAAATTATTTACACACATAATACCCATCTTTTTCCTGAGCTTTTGACCTAAGATAAAATTTTAAAAATTTTTAAGCTCTTTTATGTCTTTCATGTGTGTTGTCATTGTATAGTAGAATGATTATAGAACTTGCTTTTATTATGCATATTGAGACCATATTTGTTAAATTAGAAACATTGACATGATGAAGGCATTTATATTCAACAACTTGTTTAAGTATATTTCTTTGAAAATTACCACACCCTTAAGTTTACCTTTAAGAATAACCAAACTAAGCCTTAGCCTTTCTCATTGATTTAACCCACATATTAATTCTTATCCTGTTTTTCTTTGAAGACCTTTTTATTGTTTTGAACCTTTAAGGTTATTTACATTGTTTGCTTATTTAAGACTTGAATTCTTGAAGGGTCAATTACTTCTTTAATTGTGGTAATAAACACTCAAATTATTGTGTTAAAAAAAGAGCATTAAAAAAAGAAGAAAAAAAGGGAGAAAAGAATAAGTATATAGTACCATTAGTTTTGCAATAAAAGGACCTATGTATATTTGTAAACAAGTCTTGTAATGTTTTCTTTTAGTAAATCTCCTTTAATTTAACCCTTTTTATTATCCCAATCATACCTTACCTAAGCCTTATTGCAACCTTATAAGACCTTTTGATTTTTGTTTCTAATTTATATATAAGTGGTGGAGATGTGATTTTATTGCAAGCTTTTGGTAAGAGTTTTACTATGCATTGATTGAGAGTTTTGATGCTTTTCACCCTAAACACTCAACTGTATTGAGTGAAATCTTGATGAGGGTGTGAAGATATATGCTTTTGATTTCAATGTGTTTGTTGATGTGATCACTATTAATATTACTTAGAGAGTTAATTTTAAGATAACTTGATTATAATTGCATGTCAATTTTATTCAATATGATATGATGATGTATAGTATGAATGGACAAATCATGATTGATGTTGAAGATTTATAATTTTTATTATGGTTTGCTCAATGACAAACAAAAGCTTAAATGTGGGGATGTTTGATCATATTTATACCTTATATTTGATGTATTTTTGTTTGATATTTTATACTTTTATCATATATTTGGTACTTAATGCCTTCCAAGTGTGTTTATAGAGTATAATTTCCTTCACAGAATTAAATGAGAAGAATTAGGACTAAAACACGACATAAAACAAAGATTCGACGCACAAAAGGGATGTGTGCCCATGCATCTACCTGTGCACATCTCCTGGGCCATGCAATTTTGCAATATTAAGAGAATTTGGTTATGCATGGTTTGATGCACGGGCATGCATGTTGGACCCCGAACTTTTCTTGAAAATTTGAAGTGTAAATTGACATTAAATGAGAAATTTGTGGTGAATTATTTTTGTGCAAAGAAAGAGAAAAATTCAAGAATGGGGATTGTTATATGAGATATGTGAATTTAGCAAGATGAGAGGGTAT
>JANKOE010000003.1:36396238-36409968 GCA_026284465.1 Erythroxylum citrifolium
CGGGAAAGTCCCGGGAACAAAAATTTTTGTTTTCCGCTGCTGGAACATGTGATGTTCCTCCCGGGATTTTCCTACAAAACCCTCTAATATGATTGTGAATCCCTTACACAATCATGCATCCAATGCACGATCGTGCCAGAGGGTTTTTTCCCAGATATATGATTATGTAAGGGAACGATGATGCACCTCCCCTTTTCAGCCCTCCACCTAAACCCTAGCCTATTTATATATCTTCTTCCTCCCTCCTCTCATATTTCTCTCTCTAGTTAGTAGGCCCCACTCTCTCTTCTCTTGTTTTCTCTTAACTTTCACTCACTTTTCATAAAGATTTCACAGTTTTCTTTCACTTTTCTTCCATTTTAACATTCCTTACCTTCAAATTTAGTTTTTCTTCTTTTTTGGAAAGAAAAATGAATTCATTAACAAGGCCATAAGGGCATCTAGAATTTAATTACAAGGTAGTGCTATCGAATGATACAAAAGATACAACAAAACAAATATTTTACATAATAAGCCTTGAGAGTACTAAAAGAAAACATCCTTATTAAAGTAAGTTCCATCTTCTTTTGAAAGAGGAGCTCAAGTTATGAGTGACCTTATATGCAACTAGAATCTCTCTGATCCAATAGAAAACTTTATAGGCTATAACATATTTTTTATTTTTGATATTCCTAAAAGTCCTTTAAGTTCCTTTATTTCCATATAAGATACACAAAGCAATTCAAGCTCAAGCGTAGACATATTTGATTTTTTCCTATTCTTTTGTATTGACTATCTGCCTATACTAGGATTTCATCCCAATTGCTATATGAAAAATCTAGATTCATGAAATGAAGCATTCTGGCCCAAATGGAGGAAGAATAGTAGCATTGGAAGAGTAGATGAAAATTTGTTACAGGTATCAGATTACAAAGATAGCAAGCTTGATCAATGGAAATCTTAATCCTGTCTTTTGTTTTCAATCTCCCTCTAGCAACTAGCCATGTGGTAAAAGAAGCTTTGGGCATCAAATATGAATTCTAAAAAGTGAGTAGATATTTTGCGTTTTCTTAAGCATGAGGATGAAAGGCCAATAATGTTCCTTCTTTTCACTTAATTGCCAAAAACTGAAGTCTCTTAAATAATATTCATTAGTCCATTTGCTCCAAAGGCTTTTTTTTCGTTAAAAAGCCTTCAAATCCTCTTTGACACTAAAACTATTTAAATCAAGTTAATCGAGACAAAATCTAAACCTCCTTCATGCTTTTTCTATCATAATTCATCCCATTTATCTTATGATTGCCATATTTTCTAGATCATAGGAAGTTCCTCATACTTTTTTCCATCTCTTTATTAATCTTCTTTGGCAGGAAAATATGTGAGCTATAATGAGTGTGAAGATTAATCAACACATAAATAATGAGTTGGACCCTACCTGCCTATGAGAGTGCTCAATTATACCAAGCATTGATTTTCTTTATGAAACTCTCCAACAAAGGAAGGGAATCAGTGAACTTAAGCTTCTTTGAGGAGATAAGGACTCCAAGATATTTAAAAGGCAAGAAGTTTACATTAAATCCAAATATATTATTTAGGATTTCAACATTAGTAACATTAGAGGAAAAATAAATCTTACTTTTCTATTAGTTTAAACTAAGAGTAGATATCTTGCAAAATTTAAGAAGAGAGTCATGAATAATAGAGATGGAGTTGTGATGGGCTCCATATAACAACATAAGATCATTTTCAAAGCTGAGATAAGTGACGTGAAAGTCCTTGCATTTACAATGAAATATGAAGTCAAAAGTAGTTGAAATATTCTGCATAATAATTCTGGTAAGGATCTCCATGGAAATTACAAACATGTAAGGAGAAATTAGGTCTCCTTGTCTTATCCCATCGAAACCTTTAAAGCTACTATTTGGGGCACCATTAATGAGTAATTTGTAGGAGCTAGTGGAAAGGCAAACTTTGATCTAGTAAATAAATTTCATAGTGAAGCCAAGCCATTCCAAACTGCTGAGTAGGAAATTCCAATTCAAGTTGTCAAAAGCTTTGAAGAAATCCATTTTAATAGCACAACTGTAATTGGATTTGTTTACATTATAGTCCTTTATTGGCTCTTGCACTAGTAAAATATTATCAAAGATACTTCTGCCTGAAATGAAAGCACCTTGAGATCTTTGGATAAGATGTTTAAGAGGTTCCTTTAATTTGTTGGCTAACAGTTTGGATAACACTTTGTAAATAGTGTTACAACATTAAATGGGATGAAAATCATTGATGGAATTAGCATTAGGGATCTTAGGAATCATGTAAATATAAGTTGCATTAATCTCCTTTAGGAGTTTCCTAGAATTTAAGAATTCCTGGATAACTTCAACTAAAAGCTTACCAATAATGTGTCATATGGATTGGAAAAGATGTGCATTAAAACCATCAATGCTTGGGGCCTTACTTGGATTGAGTCTAAAGAAAATATTCTTGATTCCATGATAAGAAGTTGGTTGTTAAATCCACTCTAGAGAGTTCTGAGATAAAGGAGGACCAATGAGAGCCGCAAGATCTTATATATTGAACTTCCCTGATGACCTTAAGTCAAACAGGTTGTTTCTTAACTAGAAAACATCTTTTTAAAGGTTTTTTGTAAGAAATTTTGTTACCCTCTCTCTCCTACTTTTTTGATGTTTTAGTGATTCTTTTCATGTTTTTCAATAAGACGACACTGAGAGTTAAGTAACTTACCCATAAGTCCAAACCTAAAGGAATAGAGAAGGTATTCAAAAGTGGTGCACGAGATTTGGTGGCTGATTTTGGTGCTCAGTAAACTTGAAGAGAACAAAAAGTGCCTAAAGGGACACATGGACATAATGGAGAAATAATTAAAGGAGGTTGTGTGACATCAACCCTGCCAAACTAAGAAATTATTGAAGTTGTTTTTAATGTAAGATATCTAAGTCCCATCTCTTACTTCATCACTACCACAATCTCCATGAGTATTCTGGCTTTTCTTTTTTTTCTTTTTTTAATTTTTATTGTTTTACTAGTTTGTGATTGCTTATGTTTGAATTTTTTCCCCATTGAGGACCATATGTTGTTCAAGTGCGAGGATATATATGTAATTATAGAATATTTGTGTGTGAATTTGGATTTACATTGTGTTAGCTTTTGATTAGGTTAGCATTGTATAATCAATTTGTTGCATGATGTGTGAATTGTGTTAATGTGTCAATGGCATAAAGTTGAAAAGAATTAGCTTATCTACGAACATGATCATTTAACTTGTCAAGAAACATTAGCTTGTGAAGCTTATGTTTTAAGTTCTTTTACGGTGCATATGCAATTTTATTAGAATATTGTACTTAGTCTTTCATTTTGTGACACTTGTTTGAATGTAGTTATACTTAAATTCATTTAAGTTGGTAGACATCACTAGTAGCCTTTCATGAGAGTGATTGAATAGGAAGAAGTGACATAGGTAAACACACAAAGTGTGTTGTATAAATATGTTAAGTAAAATTCCTATTCTACTAACCCGTTAAAAAATATAGGTTAAAACTAGAGCTAGTAGCTAGTTGCGAGTTATGATATAGCTGAGTAGGTGTTGTATAAATATGTTAAGTAAAATTCCTATTCTGCTGACCCGTTAAAAAAATATAGGTTAAGAATAGAGCTAGTAGCTAGTTGTGAGTTATGATATAGCTGAGTAAATAGGCGTATTCACGACAAAAAATTTTCTTCACGTTGAAAGGCTAGAATGACACTCTAACCAAGCTTAATAGGTATGATGCTACCAATAAAGGAGAACCTATTGATCTTTTTGTTAAATGTCAAAATAAATTTCATTGATGGATATTTAGTGATGACCTACCTCTTTAATTGATAAATAAGAATGAGTTCATTCTTACAAGCATCATATATGTATGAATAAATGTTAATATTTTGGTTAATATGTATATTTAAATCAAAGAACTTGAACATGAATGAAATAAGTTAGTGTGTTGGAACCTTTTTAAGTGATTGATTTTTGTAGCTAAAGGGTGTGTTTTTAATGTTTTTTATATGAAATCATATGTTTAGGACTTAGATTTTTGTTCTTGTTAGTGTTTTTATATGATAAATTGTTGTTTAAGGAAAGATTTTAATGTTGATTGTATGTTTCAAGGCTTATTTGATGAATTTGGTGATGAATGGAGACAGAAAAATCCAAGAAAAGATAAAGAAAAATGTGGAGAATAATGTCTAGCATGATCGTACATAGTTATGCATGATCGTGCACGAGGAAGCAACAAATTGGGAAGTCTCTGGCACAATCATACGTGGGTTGGAGCAATGTCATGCACGATTGTGCAAGGAGTAAATTCTAGCTTTTCCAAGTCATGAGTTCTTTTTTTTGTATTTTTGACATTTTAGGGCTATTTTTAGAAGATAAACATAAGGAGAAACCTTAAGAAACCTTATAAGACTAAAAAAAATTATAAATAAGAGAAAAACATCATTTGATGATTACAAAAACATAACAATAGGAGAGCAAAAGAGCAAATTATTAAGAACAAGGCTATAGATTTTTCAGCTCAAAGCAAAGAAGAGAAGACATCCAAATTCAATTATATATTCTTTTCTTGTTGTTTTTGGATATTAATGATAATTAAATTGTCTCATATACTTACATCTATGGATTTCTAAATCTTTTTTTAGGAATTACTCTTAATTTATTTGTTAAAAATTACATTATTGATTTAATAAAATATGTTAGTGATGTTTATTGCTTTATATTCAATTTGAATCAAGAGATTAGATTAAATCACCTGTGATGTGTCGCATAGTAAGAGCTGGTACCTTAATAGACGATATCTAGGATTAAGTATGAATAAATCAAGAAGGTATGGTGAAAACAAATAAGGATAAAAGTAATTCCTAGTTGTACAAGTAATTTATAGTTTCATCATGAATCAATCAGTTAATTTACTATTGCCTAGTTCATTGTTTAGTTATTAAGTCTTTGTTTTTAGTTTAATTTTTATTTATTCATATTATTGTTTATCTTAAATGAAGTTTACAAGAATTTTTAGGTGACTACTACAATTCTCGTAGGACGATATTTTTATATTAAAAGTTACGATCTGTACACTAGCAGTTAAGAAAGTTTTTCATTTAAAACTTCAACAATTGTGTCTACCTAAATTTTGAATTTCCATTTGTTTTTTACTTTTTTGTTCTGCAAAATCTAATATATCCTAATATAAAAAGTTTTATTTATTCATCTCTTTAACTTGTTTATGAAAAAAAACACTAGAAAATAAGAAGAGTAAGAGTAAGACAACTATTTGAATGATAATGACGCATTGTGATCCTATTGAAATAACAACATGATCTTCATAGGTAGCTTGGACACAACATGAGGACTCATTTATTGAACTTCTATATGATGGTGAGAAGATAAAGTTTAATCAGTAAGTGTGATTTTTTTAATTATCAGTAATGGATTTTTTGCTATAATTGTAATTGCATTTGAATATAAACATTGGTATCAGAACTATTAATATTCTACAATTCCTTTGTGATTAAAACTGTTGTTCTTTAATTATTTATTGAAAGATAAAATGTTATGTTTCACTTCATTAAGAAATGTTAGATTATGATTTAAATTTTTTCTTTATAAGGAAATGAAGAAAGTTGAATATAGTGAAAAAAGATAAATGATGAATCTATTTTGTCATAAATATTATATGAACTAATGTCAATTACATCCAAAGTTATCGGAGAAGACTGAACTCGTTAATGTTTTAGTCATGTTCAATTAATGTATATGATGCATGAATCCATGACTCCTTAACATAAATACCATACGCCTTGCCTTGCTACGTGTATGGTACATAAATCCCAAATAAAATCACCTGTTCCATAATTGCTGTGCCAATACTGTTCCATTGCATCTAGTCCATATATTTTTGTGGGTCCCATATAAATGTATGGACCAGATGCAATGGAACAGCACTGGTACAACAATTATGGAACAGGTGATCTGTTCCCCATAAATCCATAGCTCCGTAACATAAGTATCATACGCCTCTCAATCAAATACAAAATAATTCAATTTAATCATTAAATTTAATATGAATTAGTTAAATATGATTCAAATATATAATTTAAAATAACTTTATTAAATTATTAGTTTATGGTAAATTTAAAAATCGAGTTGAATAATTTATATACTAATGCATATTATATGAATTTTATTATTTCAATAAAATATGAAAAATATATTTAAAAAATTTTAAAACGGAAGAAAAAACAGTTCTTTTAACCTAAGAAGGGAAACAAATGGACATCCCAATTGCCAAATCAACATGGGTAGTTCATAATCAGTAGTAACCCCTCTGAAAGAATCCTAAGCCCTACCTTCTCCAATTCAACCAAGCAGCTCTTTATTGGCGCGTGCAGTAGCTCCTTAGAGAACTTAGGGTTTACTTGATTGTGATTTAAATCTGGTTAGTATGGTTGTTTTGGGATATTACTTTACTTGTTAAGTAGTTGAACTTGACGTTTTAATTGTTTTGAATCGTTGGGGCAGGGTTTAGGTGGGAGATGAAGAGTTTCAATTTTCTCTTTTCAAGATTTTCATGGTTTTTGAATATTTGTTTGTGATCGTTGTAAATTTTTATCATATTGTAATCTTTGTTGTGTTGTTGAGAATCTTATTGGGATTTCAGTTGAAGCTGCCTAGCCATAAATTATCTGGTAATTAGGGATTTCGTGGACTGTAAAAGGGGAAAAAAAGCTCTAATATTTTGCTGCTTAGTGATATTGGAATTCATGTTTCAGGTCACATTCGTCTGGTTAGTTTACAAAAGTACTGTTATGCATATATTAACGTAAGAAATAGGTATCCAGTAGTTGTTGAAATAGCTTTCTAATTACATTGACTTGGTCATTTTTCCAGGTCGACCATATTGACTAAATAGGGCTGTTTTCTATGCCATCACCATCGTTTAGTGGGATGTGTGGTCGTATCTTTGGTGTTTATTTGAAGTGGATTTGTTTTTGTGTTTGTGTTAGTATAGTTGTTTATCTGTTTGGGCTGATATGCATCTTGTGACGTGTTTTGGGTGTTGTTTTCTGTTTAGAGCTTCATATTTGCTTGCTTAATTCAATTGAGAGTTCATTGTCCTTATGGTCTGGTTTCAGCATAAATGGAGGCAATGAAGCCTGCTCCAGAAGAAGTTAGTAATGCCTTTGTGAATCAGTACTACAATATTCTATCTCATTCTCCCGATGAAGTTCATAAATTTTACCAGGACGCAAGTACAATTAGCAGGCCCAGTTCTGATGGTTTGCCTTCCTCTGCATCAACCTTAGATGTGAGTTTTGTGTCTTTATTATTTTGTCGCTATGATGCTCTGTTATTATCTCCATACAGCATATTACTGATAAACCACACACATTTGAAGTTTGCTGAAGAAAAAACACACACCCGCACATGGTGGGATTCTGCTGAGCAAACAACGTACACACACACCTAGTTGGAGTTTATGCATCTGGATGTTTTCTTTACCACTGGGGGGAAATTAACTGATGCATAATACCTGGAGTTGAATTTCTTCAACCAAAGAATTTGATGTCCTTTTACCTAAAACAAAAGTGCACTTGCTATTGATAGATATACCTTTTATTTGGAATGCTGGAGTTATAACATGCTTTGCCTAATGATTTGACTTATGTACATGAGCGATCACATTACTGGAGAGACGGTAGTTTTTTCCTTCTGAGAGCTATTTTCTATTCGTTCTCTTCGACACATAGAGCTACTATTCTCATGCATATATCCCTTTTTCTTTCGTTTTGACTTTTGTTTGCTGACACTTCGGCTTGTACTTACCTTTTGCTAAGGTTACATATTCCTTGTTATTGGAGCAGGGAATTGATAACTTGATCCTCTCTCTTGACTACAAACACTGTTTGATTGAGATCCTGACTCTTGATGCTCAAGACTCTTTGGGAAATGGGGTGATTGTTTTGGTTACTGGTTACCTCACTGGAAAAGAAAATATTAGAAGGAAGTTCACGCAGATATTCTTTTTGGCCCCACAAGGAAATGGAAGTTTCTATGTTTTGAATGATGTCTTTAGATATGTTGATGAAGAGTATGTACCAGCTCTTCAATCTTCTGAAACTGATGATATGGCTTCAGCTGATACAGTGACACCAGATCCTGGTAGGTTTCCTTTGGGGTTTGTTACTGACTCTTGTTAATTTTATTGGAGAATAAATGCTGTTGGCTTTATGAATGCAGAGCCAAATGCCATTCCTAATCATTCTGTACTGGATGATGAAACAACCCCACTGGAGGATACTGAAAAACTAGATGAATCTATTCCTCCACTAGAGAATGGAATGATTCTTCCTGATGAGAAAGAGGCTGTTTCTGGCAATATACTTGATGCAAATCTTGATGATGGGAGCCTGGTTTCTGATGGAGTGGATGGGAATGATAATGATCACCATGCAGTTACTGAGGCAGCTGCTTCTGATGTCCAGGAAGATGCTCCTAAGAAGTCTTATGCGTCAGTGGTTAGTTCATATTCCTAGGTTTCAAACAAGAACTGTATTTGTACAATTGTTTTTAATTGTACTTTGTTCTATATGCAGGCAAATGCATTGAATTTTAAGAAACAACCATTCCAACAGAGAATCTGGCCCCCCAAACCTGTACAGCAGGGTTCTACACGTGAATCATCTCATTCAGTGAACAGCAATCCTATGGAAAAGAACAACAATCTTATAGGTTTTCATTTTTGTTACTGTATGTTTATGATCTACAGGCAGGATTAGCTTTTGTTACTTAGCTATTCTATATGTTTTTCAATTTGACCTGTTGCAGTCAAGGGTTACTCCGTATTTGTTGCAAATTTACCAATGGATGCAACTGAAGAGCAACTTAGGGAGGTTTTTGAGAAATTTGGACCTATTAAAAGCAATGGTGTTCAAGTCCGAAGCTCTAAGGTTTTGTAACAGATTTGAGTATTTCTGCATTAGATAATTAGTTGTCCATGGCATAATACTCATTACATGAATGTCTTCTTCCAGCAAGAAAAAAATTGTTTCGGCTTTGTTGAGTTTGAATCAGCTGATTCCATGCAAAGTGCCGTGAAGGTATTCTCATACTCTGCCTTTGTTGTCTTTGAGTTGTCATTATTGCCATTGCTTAGACATAATAGTGACGTAGATTCTTCTGATATATGTTGGAAATTAATTTCTTTCTGCTGCTGCTTTAGTTGAATTATGGAACAAATGCACAAGTAAATTTTGGTTATTTCTTTTGATATTAACACACTTATAAGCATTGTGTTAATATGTTTCAATATTCTACTTAAGCATGATTCTCATTAGGATTTGGGTGATCAAGTTTTATTATGTTTCAGTTGGTAGTTATA
This sequence comes from Erythroxylum citrifolium, assembly GCA_026284465.1. NCBI lineage: Eukaryota > Viridiplantae > Streptophyta > Magnoliopsida > Malpighiales > Erythroxylaceae > Erythroxylum > Erythroxylum citrifolium. The sequence goes on from JANKOE010000003.1 coordinate 36,405,652, forward strand.
GAGCCAAGTTTTACTCATCTTACCATGGATAGCTGGTAATGATGCATTTGCAAGCCCCAGTTAGGACAATTCATTTATGTCTCTGACATCAAGCTGTTCTCAGGCTGCTTCAATCATAATTGGCAATAGGAGGGCACATATTGAAGAGAAGAAAGGCAAGTTTGAAAGATTGACCATTATATTTCTTGATCCTTTTTAAGAGACGACTTGAAAACAATTTTATTATTTTGCCTGTAAACCTAAACAATCTTTATGCACTCTTTGCAGCAAACAGTGATGGGAGGAAGAAGCCCCCAAGAAGAGGGGGTTTTCGAAATGAGGGAGTGCGCAGTTATGGAAGGATTGATTCGGAGAACCAGCGTGGGCTCCCACGTCAAGGCCGAGGAACTAACCTACGTAATGGAGAAGCTAACAATACTGTTCGTCAGAATGGAGGAAAAGTACCTCGGCAATCCGTACAAGGTCAAGGTGTGAAGAACTAGACTGCCTCTTCCTCCACTGGATTTTGTTTTAATACATTATTTTCCCCTATCTTCAGTCCGTATTAGAGTAGGAACTAATTCAGATAATCGGATTGGGGCAATATATTTATCAAAAGTTTTTCCAAGCATAATTGATAAACGAGTGATTTGCCCTCATGTTGTAAGAAATGTATTGGAAGATCATCGATTGTAGAGAACTTGTTTTTGCAGCATCATTGTTCCTGAGTTCTAATGCTAAAAAGTTCTAATAAAAAAATTTTTTCTTGGCATGTATCCATGTTTATATCAACATAGATCATATGTCGATGACGTAATTGACTTCTAGGTGTGACGTTGTCTGCATCAATTTCTGCGTACGAACATAACTCGTCTGTGAAACAGCCGCATCTGGTATCCTATCTGATGGAAAAAGAAAAAGTTGTTACTAGGACTTGCTGCATCTATGGTTTTTACTTTTTCTTTGTACAAGGGTATTGGTGCGGTGACTTTCGGGCTCATAATCGTTAGACCCAGACCGTGTCTTTAAATGAGAGAGAGAGAATAAAGGATGCATATACTAGTACTAGTCTCTTTGACTAGGCCTTGCACATGCAGAGCACAAAGAACACCGGAGTGCTGTCTTCTAACTTTTCCCCCGCATCCCTTTCTTTATAGCAAAAAGTCAACACGTGGCATTGCTTGTGTCGGAGAATCTTATAAAACTCCACGTCTACATCACTTATGTGTCCTGCAAGCAAATCATCCTACGAAGATCTCCTCTCCTCCTCTGTCCGACCAGTCCTTACCATTTATTTCGCAGTGGAAATGGGAATCATTATCGGCACACGTGGCCTTTCAACTCTGGACCGCTAAAAGTTTTTATTTTTCTGCATAAAATAAAACCAACGGTGTGATTAAAGTAAAACCACTATTTATAAATACATTCAGATTCATGTTATTATTTAGTAGATGAAATTTCTCCATTTATTGAGTGAAAAATGAAATGACGAAAAGGGCTCAAGGAGCGGTCGCTCTCAATGTCTGATTGGGGATGAGGGTGAGTGATAATATAACTCAGCAGTAGGGGGGACCCTAACATCCATCAACTAGTATATCTCTTTCTAGTGTCTCGACACGTGGGACAACGCTGGCACATCTCCTTCATTTTTTCATCCCTGTACTGTACTCTGCAAAGTCCCACTCCCACTGCGTCTTACATTTTTTTATTTGTAAACCAAAAAATAGCGCAAAACAGCAACTTGTCCTAAGTGGACCCCACTTTTATCAATTGGGACCACGTGCATGTGCGTCACCTGTTTTTCTCCTGTTGCCAAAAACTCGTACGTACCTCTTAGACCCACTTTTTCTAGATGGTTTAATTAAGAAAAACTCGAGCTTTTTTTTTTTTGAGAGAAGAAAAACTCGAGCTTTTAAATGTTGTTAATTATAATTCGAATTTTTACAAAATAATAATTTTATATTTAAATTTTTAGCTCTTTGCAAAAATAATTTTATGTTAATAACTTTGTTGATAGAGCTTATGTGATAAATCACCTTAGACGTGTTTACTTACAAGTATAAAAGGAAGTATACATAAGAATTTTATAAAATTTAATTAATTAATTTTAAATAAAACTATGAAAAATAAACCCTAATCCAATTTATTCCCTCTCATCACAGAAGTCACCAACTTGGCTACTGTCTGCTAGTGATTTATAATTTTATATAGTTCATATTAAGAATGGAACCTTAAACTCCGTATAAACGCCTGATACCTTGAATGTTATCGTTATGTAACCTATGCTAGTTCTAGTTTCGATACTAAGCCACATGATAGCCCCTCGACCTTGGCTACATCCGAGTCGAAGCAAGGGACCTATTTCATATAACGTCACCGTCTCCAAGTCGAACGAACCTAGTCTCAGACCCACGAACCCCTGCTCATCCCCGCCATAGTGGAGCCATCCAATGGCTGGTGTAAAAGTATGAGTGATAACCCCTCCGAGACCTTCAAAAGGTGCCTTGTTTGTTGAGAAATTAGGATATGATCCAATCCTCGTTACAACATAATAATTACGAAATTTTTTATATTTTAATTTCTAAAAAACTAAGATCACTTTAATTCTATAAAATGATTAAAACAAAAATTATAATAAAACGTAAAACTTAATTCGTATTTTATTTCAAAACTTGAGCATTTGATTGTATCCCTCGAACCGTTTCTAAAATCGATCCCTCTTAATCACTGTAGTTACATAAGTATCTGACCTCTAAGAATATCTACATAATAAGTTGAAAGAACTTTGTAACTCGTACAAATAGGGTTAGTAAGAAGTGCTAACTCCATTAGAACTTAAATTTATTTATAATAAGTTTTGAATATTTTAGTAATTTAACTGAAATTAAATTATAATGTCAATTAAACTTTAATTATAAATAATTCTAATTAAATATCAATTATGCTCAAATAAGATCTAATACTTATATTGATCCTTATTTATTAAATATTTCATATTTAATCATAAAGTTTCTTAAATATCGTTTGCCCGAGGACTGACCTCCTCTTGCAAAGCCCCTTCGCTGATTCCTTTCCCTCTTCATCACCTCTTGCCTCTCTATCTTCATAGCAGCCTATACCAGCTGATGATAGTTTACTTATTGCAATAGAGTAACTGACGCCAAATGCTCTTTGACAGAATCATTCAATCCATCCTCAAACTGATGACACCGGAACTCCTCAGTAAGCACCGATTCTAGGGCATACTTACTGAGACGACTGAATTCCCAATCGTACTCAGCAATTGATAAGTTTCTCTGCTTCAAGTTCAGAAATTGCTTCCATTTATCTTTTCTGTAAGCCTCTGTTACATACTTAGCTTTAAATTCTTGGGCAAAGAAATCCCAAGTCAAAGGTACTGGTAGCTGAGGACTCCTCATAATGAACTTCCACCATTCATAAGCTGCTCCTTGCAGAAGGGAGACAATATAGTGCACCATTTGCTCAGCTGGACAACTGATCTCATCCGGTACCCTCTTCACCTTCTCAATCCAGAACTCAGCCCTTTCAGATTCCTTTAGAGATGTTCCAAAAAATTCCTCAACTCCATACTTCCTCAGCTGATCAATCGGAGCCTTAGGTGTTGTCATCCGATGTAGCAACATCATCATATCTTGGGACAACTTAATCAAAGCCTCTCCCTGAGCTGGAGGAGGAGGTGGCACCTCAGCTTCACCTCGATTGACCCCCGACGGTCTAGGTATTTCTGAACGAGTTTGCTCCGACTGATTACTCTCAGCAATTTTGTCAACAAATTCGCGAGATCCTTCCATTGTAAATTCTATAGACAAAACATAGGACATTGCATTAGGCCAAAACATAACTTGTATACTCAATAGAGCACTGGTTAAACCAGAATCGCCTAAACCATGCTCTGATACCAAAAATTGTAATACCCACATACCCACTAGAAGGATGTATGAATGCCACACAAAACAGTATAAGAAACTAAAGCATACGAAAACTTCCAGTAAATAATCCCGAAAAACATACATTAAATTATATAGTACTTAACACAAACTCGCTAAAAAATTCAATCCAAACTGAAGTATCATTGTTACAAACTTACAAACAAAATCCACCTATACATATCAGATACAAGCCCAAAAGTCAAACCAAAAATTTACATTATTTTCAAAACAATACTCAAACTTCATTGGCCATTGCGGATGACTTGTCACAGTCCTTAAGTGCTCTCTGAACCTACACGGCGCAAATCTATCGTGCTAAGCATATAGCTTAGTGAGTAATAACTAATCTATACATAAACTGACAATTCATCACACTGAATCATGTAAC
>JANKOE010000003.1:36413343-36446191 GCA_026284465.1 Erythroxylum citrifolium
GTGTGAATAGTACCTATGTTCGCCCTCTGTCCGTTTAACGGACACCTTGGTCCGTTTAACGGACACATTCGGGAAAAGTACTGTGCAAGTTCAGCTTGTGTCCGTCTAACGGACACATTCGGGAGGAATAGTACCCTTGGTGTATCTTGTGTCCGTTTAACGGACGTGGCCTTAAAAGTCAAAAGGTTGACTTTTTCCAAGATGAATTAAGTTTTAATTAATGTAAGACCCCCACCAAAGAGAGATGTTCTAAATCAAGAGTCAAGTAAAAGATGTCAAGTAAAGTTCATGATGTCCCGAGAATGGGCCCCAGTAGGGCTCACTTCTCGGGACAGTCGGGCCTCGGGGCCGGGGTCCGACAGGAACTGCCCAACTTATCTTGCCACCTAAAAGATAAGAAGCTTAAGGAAGTTGTTTCTTCAGTTATGTTTATGATTGAGACTAATCTTTCTACTTCTGTTCCATATTTTTAGGTATAAGATATTGGATGTGGTTGTCATATTTGTATTAATATACAGATCTTACCATGGAGTAAATTGTTGAGGAAAGGCAAAGTGGACCTGTGAGTTGACAATAGAGCAAGTGTTGCTGCATTAGATATAGGAACTTGTAGTATAGCTTTGCCTTATGGCCTAGAACTAGAACTAAATAATTGTTAATATGTTCCAATTGTTACTAGAAACATCATGTCTATTTCTTATTTATATTTGAATGGATTTGACTTTGCTATTAAAAGGAAGAGTTGTTCTTTTTAAAAAGATGATATTTATTATATATCTGGATTACTTACAAATGGTTTTTATGAGTTAGATTTTGAAAGGCCAATTTTTAACATAAATAGCAAGACAAGAAAGTTAAATGACCAAAATCTATCTTATTTATGGCATTGTGAATCCTGTTTGTTGTGAAAGATGACCAAACTACCATTTACTGGAAAGGGAGTATGTCCCAATAAGTTACTAGAGCTTATACATTCAGATGTATATGGCCCTATGTCTTCTTATGTTAGAGGTGGATTTTCATATTTCATTATGTTCACGGATGATCATTCTAGATATGGTTATGTGTTCTTAATGAAACAAAAGTCTGAATCATTTAAAAAGTTCAAAGAATTACTTGAGGTTGAGAAAAATTTGTAAAAGTATTAAGATACTTAGATCAGATCGACGTGGTGAATACTTAGACCACGAGTTTCTTGGTTTCTTAAAAAAGAATAGGATTCTTTCACAATGGACTCATCTCGGAACTTCACATCGTAATGGAGTATCTAAAAGGAGAAAATGTACTCTATTAGATATGGTACGTTCCATGATGAGTCATGCAATCCTTCCTATCTCCTTTTAGGGATATGCTATTGAAACTACTACTTACCCTCTAAATAGAGAATTAGCTGACAAGACACCATATGAGATATGGATTGGTAGAAGGCTAAGGTTATCATACTTAAAGATTTGGGAATGTGCAGCTTATGTGAAGTGTGCAATATCAGATAAATGCAAATTTGTGAGGTATCCAAAAGAGAGTATTAGATATCAGTTTTAACATCCTCTCGAGCAAAAGGTGTTTGTCTTAAGAGACACTACACTCTTAAAAAAAGAATTGATTCTCAAAGAAAGTAGTATAAGTGAGGTAGAAATTAGAAATTTCAAGAACCACAAATTCACATTCAGATGGAACAAGGGCCTCTAGTTGATACATATGTTATACAACCAAGGCTTCAAGAGACATATAGTCTGTAATGCACTAGTAGGATACATCATCCCCGCTAAATTAGATCTACATATGAAAAAGAGGAAGGATAATGTATTACTCGTATATGATAAGCAAACCACTACTTTTAAAGAAGCAATGTCTGACATTGATTCTTTAAAATGACATGAAGCCATAAGATCTCAAATGAAATCCATGAACTTTAAACAAGTACGAAATTTGGTGGATTCACCTAATGGTATTGTAATTATTGAATGTAAGTGGGTTTTAAAGAAAAAAAACAGAAATGGATGGAAATATACATATGTACAAAGTAAGGTTAGTGGGTAAAGGTTTTCTTTTGAAAAATTAAAATTTATTGAATAAGTAAATATAAACATACATGTTCTGGAATCCACTTATACATCAAGGATAAGGTAAAAACAACAACGTGATAATACTATGAAATGATTAAATGACACCATAATAAACATAGATGCAAACTAATATATTAAACGACAACGTAGAAACACAGAAATAAAGCAAATGCTTTAACGATCAAATTCGGTGGATTTCCCTTCAAGAGTAAAGAAACCCCTCCCATTTAAAGGAAAATCCAAAAGCTTCCGTAGTAGGGTAGAGCAATCGGGCTTCTTCTTGATCTTCGTGTTGGTGATATCTACTCAAGTATGAAATTCCTATCTTGAATCATGTTTCTTCTTCTTCTTCTTCTTCTTAATCATTGGTCTTCCTATTTAGGGTTGGACCGACGAGAGATTTATTCTAACCCGTGCTGGTGAACATTACCCAGGTGTGGAGTCTTTATCTTGAAGTTCATCTTCTTCTTTACCGGTGATCGCGATTTGATGTGCTGTAGCGGCATATAGGTTTAGTCCCATAAGGTGAGTACTAACCCTAACTTTGAAAGTTCCTTAACACTTCTACATGGTCTTTATGCTTATTCCTGATGGCCAGATGGTTTCTAGAGATATTTGGACAATCCTCAACCTTCATTTAAACCTTTTAGGTAATTTCTCTCTTTTACGGAGTTTTGGATGACTGCTCTCTATTGACTGAAATCTCTGGCTTACAAACATGTTATTATCTGCATCCCTGTTGATTACCAAATGTTTAGGAGTAGCCTTTTATTGTTGTACTTTTTTCTTTAGGTATATGTTGTAATTTTCACTCTTATTACAAACATGTTGTTATCTACATCCCTATTATTTGGATTTGTTTTTGGGTACCCTAGGAATCACGGGGGACCCAATCTTATCTTAGCATAATTTTGGCCCTTATCTAGAGTTTCTTGGAGACATATTAAAGTCTTTAAGAAACCACTAGTCTCGTTCTACATTTCTTCTCCATCTAATTGACAATCAGCTACTCTCTTTTGTAATTGTAAGTTTAGTGAGAGAAGTTAAACATCTAGATCTCCCTGCAAATCTTCTGTTGTTTCTCTCCTTCCAAATCTCTTGGATACATGTTGTAGTTTCAACCATTTAGATTTCCTTATCGTGCTTGGATTTCTGAAATCTATAAGAATCTCATTGGCTATAGTCATATATGATGATTATGAAATCTAGCAAATGGATGTTAAAAATAACATTTCTCAATAGGAATGTGCTGAAGGATGTTTATATGACATAACCTGAGGTTTTGAATCTAATAGATTTCCTAATCAAGTTCAAAATTCTATTTATGGACTAAAGCAAGTGTCACGTAGTTAGAATATCCATTTTGACGAGACAATCAAAAAGTGTGGACAAACTATATGTCTATAAGAAGGTTATTAGAAGTGTAATTGTTTTCTTAGTGTTATATATGGATGGCTTATTGCTAATTGAAAATGACATACCAATGCTCCTGTTTGTAAAGATTTAGTTATTCAAGAACTTCTCCATGAAGGATATGTGAGAAGCAATCTATATTATGTGAATAAAGATCTATAGAGATATATCAAACATGTTGCTTGGGTTATCTTAATCGACGTACATAGACAAAGTGCTAAAGAGGTTTAGCTTGGAGAATTCCAAGAAGAGATTCTTACCCATATCGTATGGAATTTCTATCTCACAGAGTTTGTGTCCTAAGACACAAGAAGAGAGAGATAAAATGGATTGTTTTCCATATGCTTCATCAACTAGATCAATCATGTATATGATACTATGTACTAGATCAAATATCTCTTATGCTTTGAGCATAATAAGTAGGTTTCAAGCCTATCCAGGTGAGTGTCATCGGATGATTATGAAAAACATCTTAAAGTACTTAAGAAGAACTGAAGATGTTTTCATAGTCTATGGAGGAGTTGAAATGAGAGTTTAAGGGTATTCATATCCTAGTTTTCAGTCAAATCCAAATGATAGTAGATCATAGTTAAGGTATATCTTCACTTTGAATAGTAGTGCAATAAGTTGGAAGAGTTTCAAAATAGCCAACCATTGAAGATTCAACAACTGAGGTAAAGTACATTGCAATGTTAGAGGCAACAAAAGAAGCAGTTTGGATCAAGAAGTTCATCGTTAAACTTAGGGTAGTTACTAGCATTGTTGAGCCTATAGTATTGTATTGTGATACCAATGGCGTCATTACACAGGTAAAGGAACTAAGGTCTCATTAACGGTCCGAACATGTACTCGGAAAGTTTCGCTTAATTAGGGAGAAAGTGGAGCTGAAAGACATAACATTGGAGTGAGTTCCCACTGAAGAAAATCTTGCTAATCCTTTTACAAAGCCATTGTCTTAAAAGAGACATGATTGACATATGAAAGGATATGGTGTTAGATACGCAGGCAACTGACTTTAGTGCAAGTGAGAGCTTGTTAGTTTATGCCCTTGTAGCCAATCAGTTGGTTGCAATTTTAATTTATATCGATGTTATTTATAATTAATAAAGGAACTCTTTATCTTTATATATTATGTTAATTACATTTGATGTTTTACTACTAAAGGTAAAATCTCTGGAATAATACTGTATAATTGAAATTATAATGAGATCATAATCATGGGATTCAATTTATATTTATGTATTATTCCCAAATAGTCCTAGTTGTAGTTTCATCAAAACATGATATTAATGAAAAGGTAAAACTAGCACACATTATGTTTCTTTCTTATGAAGAAAGAAATTAATCTTATAAATTAAAGTATCGAGATACTTAAACTAATGTGTGGGTGCTTATTAGAGAATAAGTTCACTAAATTGACCCAATTATAAGGATCCCAAATAGAATATTACTTATGTGTTTGTGGATTTCCTCATTATGATGGTTGTATAATCGATCCTTAGACTTGAGACTACCAAGGTATCTTATATGAGAATTACTGTGTTTTCATGCTATTTATAAAATGTTGTAGGATAATTCGGTCGATAGTACTTAGATGCACTATAAACCATGTGGAAATAGTTGAGTAAGCCAATAAAAGATTCATCACTCTAAAGTAATTAGAGGGAATGTTCTATTGTTCTTGATTAATAGTGAATGAACATGATTGGATACAAAATAGTAGACACTATATCCATACTCTATCTAATTGGAATATTAGATGAAGAAAAGATTAAATTATACATCAAAACAATACATGGACAAGTTAAGTCAAACCACTTCGACATTTCTGATATTTGGTGGTCATAACATGTTGCTAGACGTTAATCTTGATCTATGATTATTTATCTAATTCTAATTATGAATTAGAATTACTAGTTTTAATTTGTTTAATTCTAACTATGATTTAAAATTATAATAGGAACCTAAAGAGTCACATAAAAAGAGTAGTTTAAAAGAGAAAATTCAATTTCAATTAACTTAGACTTAATTATAAAGTTTTGAGAAACTTTAGGGATCAAATATGAGATATTTGATTTAATTCAAAATTAAAATAAATATGATTAAAGTTAAATTTTAATTATAATTAATGTATTTAATTTTAATAGAAATTAAAAACCCTTATGTTTGTTTTATAAAGAGGAATAAGCGTAAGGAGTTGGCGTTCCTGCTAATTCCTCTCAAAGAGTTGAGTTATTACTCTGTGGATACTGTTAGAGGTTGAACGCGTGAACAACTCATGGTTGACACTTCTAAAAACTTTCAAAAGGAATTCAACAGGAAAATTGAATTAAGTATGATTTCATATTTTATTATTCAAGTTTAGTTTTTCAAGGTATTCAATTAATGATATCTGTTTGGAAAAAGTAAAATTTTATCTTTTTACTATGTTTGTCATATCGATGGTAGTAAGCTGGTCAATAGATAGTGGGCAGAGAAGACATACTTTTGTGATAAGAGAAAGAAGACGAGTTATAGTTTATTTTTATATTTTTAATAATAATTAAATTAATTTTACAAAAATTTGACTTGTAATTCTATTACACTTGACATTTTACATGTCTATAAACACGTTTGACGTGGTTGACCACTTCAAATTCGTTAACAGAGTGACTAAAATTGGGCTACTTTTACAACAAATTGAAAGTTAGGGTATTTAACTGGCAATTTCTAAAGTTCAGACTATAATTGAAAATTTGTGCAAAGTTTAGAATTTTTTTTATAATGAACCCTAAAAAATTTTGAAATTTTATTTAATTTTGCAATACTAGCTCGAACTTTAAAAATGACGCTAAAATATCTCAATTTTAAATTTATTATGAAAATAGTCTAATGTTAAGTTTCCCGTTAATATCATTGATGTGGCCAACTACACCAAAATTTTTAACATACCATGTGGCTAACACATGTCTCTTTTTTCCCCAATTTTGGAAGAAGTTGGTGTGTGGTACTGCTCCAACAATTATAGTTCAAGGTTTCTTTTCTTTTCTTAATGTTATTTCCATATTAGATTATCACAATGGCAGAGTGAAGATTTCTATAGTAGATTAATATCACCAATTTGGTACTTGTTTGACATTTCTAAATTTGATTGAAAATTTTGGACTTGGATTAAAATGAGGTATTCAATAGAAAACATGAAAGACTAGTTACTTATATTTATGTCTACTAGTAGTTTAGTTTGAGAGGTTATTATTTACCACTTTGATGGCCCGTGATTTTATTTTAGTTTATTAAGAAGCTTTAACATTTTTATATGACACAAAATTACCCTATTATTTATTTAGATAATTCAGGCTTTAATTATAGTATTGTTTTGTTTTCTAAACCTATTTATTGTTTATCATAAGCTATAATTTTATTTATAGCCTTCTATTAGTTATTGTAGTAGCTATATAAATATAAGTTACTTAGCCATCGTGTACATTATAAGAAAATGGGTGCAAATAAAATATATGTGGCTTTGATTACATCTACACATGGTATATACTTGACATATGAAGAGTGTGAAGTCATTGTTAATAGATTCAAGAGTGTTATTTTATTGTTGTTTCAACAATTTAGCATAAGCTAAAAAGAAATACTCTCAATTTTACTAAGAGAAGGCATTATATTCAAAAGTAAAATGAGATTATTAATTTTTATTGTTATTATATTTAATATATAATATGGAATGGTTATCATGAGTAATTTTACAGATTCTTTATATTGATTGCTCTAATTGTAATGACAAGATGAAGCTACGAATATTAAATGTCAAGTCTAATATTGGTAAACTTTTTATCAATGTAATAATAAAAATGTTAGTATTGCTTTTATGTTTTTATCAACACATTGTGATTATTTCAATTATAGCTTATATGATATTAATGTTATCGAACTAGATAATGATCATTCAAATTGGAGGTGTCATGTTAATCTATGGTCTTGGTAAAATAGTTGAGATTTTAATATCGTAAAATTTTTTGCCAAATATCTTTTGTATGTTAGGGTAAGACTTTTATTCTCAAGATACATTATTCCATGGAAAAGGTGAGTTTATTATATAATTCATAAATATTTCAAAATTTGACATAAGTTTGAGATTTATGTTTTTATTTTTATGTTGTAATTTCTGTATAACTATATACCATAAGTGTCTTATGTTTTTAATAAGAAGCTGCAGTGCAGTAATATTTAAAGGAATAAAATAAAATAGGAAATATTTGCATGTGATGGAACCATATTACTAATGTAGTGACTAATTATTTTAACATTGTACATAAAAATTTGCAATTCATTGTGAGGAATTTTTTTTGATAATTCAAAGATTTAATTAAAAAATAGGAGATATGTACAAAACACAGGGTCACCCCTAACTAGGACTGCCCCTGCCAGAGTGGCCCCGCCCTACAAAAAAACAAAAGTGACTATGCCAGAAAGCCTAGCTAGCCAAGACTAGCGAAGAGGCCTACCAATAAGGGGAAACACAATGAACAACTTAATCAAAACAAAAGCAACACCCGGCACATAGGGGAGGCATATTGTTTCTGCTAAGTCTAAACTCAGTCCCAATCGCAAGCTGACCCAAAAGTAGGAAGCATCAAAAGCAGAAAACGATTACAACTTAAAACTGTGCCTTAGTAAATCCATGGAAGATAAGAGAAGCCCAGCAGCCTTGGAACTCTCACTCAAGTAAACCTGCATGTGAATGAAGCACGCTCCTACAGCCCAGAGCTGGCAGCCCAAGGAGGGGAATAACGTCCTCGCTTGTCTGGCAACAGCAAGTGAATGACTGAAAAGGCAGTCGCGAGGGAAGCTACTCCAGTCTATACCTAAAACAAATAGATAAAATAAACCAGAAAACACATAATTTACCTACGAGCAGTGTTTGAGCAAAGCTGCTCCAATACTTGGAAGATCACTTTAGCATTAGACTCCCCACGTCCATGGCTTTGTCTTGGAAGGTTCTTAGGTTTCTCTCAGACCAAAGATTATAAACAACCACAAATAGCAAGATAAGGAAGGTGTGAAGGTCAAAATTACTAGGCCTCGGGGTTTGGTTGAACCAAGTTTGAAGTGAGTGAAGGTTTACAAGGTAAGGTATGTGTAGCTGAAAATGATTAAGGCAGTGGAGCCAAACTGATTTGGAAAAGGGGCATTTAAAGAAAAGGTGGCTAATAGATTCATTGTCCAAGGAGCAAAGGGAACAGTAATTGGGGACAAAGGTATAAAGAAGGAGGTCTCTTGTTTGTAGCTTATTTTGGAAAGCTAACCACAAGACAAAGGCATGTCTAGGGTTGGCACCCGGAAACCACACCAAATTATACCAAGGGACCCACGGAGAAGGGGGTCTCAATAAGGAGTATGCTGAAGCATTAGTGTAGATTTTAGAGGGGCTGGCCAGCCATTCTAGTCGATCCGGATAAGAAGCATCAGGTTGCTAGGATAAAGGTTCAAGCATGCGAATGACATCAATTGTGGTAGCTTGCCAGTGCCAGGATCTATCCATGATAACATCAGCAACTTCTGCAGTCATCGGGAGCTCGGAGCTATTAATAATCCTCGGGGTTGAGAGGTCCTTCAAAAGGCCCCGAGGATGCCACGGGTCCTACCAAAAGAAAGTGGTGAAACCATTCCCTATCCTAAATCTAAAGTGGTTCCCTAGAATATTCCAAATTTGAAGTATTTTCCTCCAACTCCAAGAGCTATTACAAGTAGGGTGGGCACTCCAGAAGTTAGTTCTTCTAAGGATGATAGTGTGGACCCATTTTACCCACAAGGCTTCCCTATCATTAAAGAGGATCCAGATCCGTTTCCCTAACAAAATAAGATTCCAAGTGGAAAGGTGTTTGATTCCTAAGCCACCCTCCTTTTTAGGACGACAAAGATTAGACCATTTAACTTTGGCATGAATTTTTGACTCAACTTGCCCAGACTACAAAAAGTTCCTAAGTTTGGATTCAATATCCTTTGTAATAGAAGCAGGAAGAATGAAATGGCTAGCCCAGTAAACCTGGAAGGTAGACAAAACATAAATGACCAACTGGAGCCTACCCGCATAGGACAATGTCTTATTAGTCCATTTGTTAACTCGAGAGTCTATTCTATCCAACAAGGGGAGACAGTCCCTCCGTGTCAATCTACCTGTAATAAGAGGCACACCTAAATATTTCATAAGGAAGTGACCTTTGGTTAGACCCGAAATAGATTCCAATTGAGTGGTCCAATGAGACATATCAGAAGATAAGAAGAACTGACTCTTAGTATGATTGATGTCCAGGCCAGAAAAGGTAGAGAACCTGTTCAAACAACTAAGCAAGACATTAACCGAGTCCAAATCAGCATGGCAAAACAGTAACAGGTCATCAGCAAACAAAAGATGGGAAAGTTTGAGAGATTTACAACACCAATGGAATTTAAAATTTGGTTCCCTAATAATAGAATCATGCAGACTACAAGAAAGGACCTCCATACAGATAATGAACAAGTATGGGGAAAGGGGATCACCATTGTGAGGAATTTTTTATAGTGATTGTACTATATTTTGATATTGTAAATAAAATATTGGCCATTATGTTAATGATATAAGTTTAAGACCTTCAATATATTTAAAAAAATGATTTGAAAAAATGTATCTTTAATCCTAACTGAAATTTCACGCCATAATCCTAAGAACAAGAAGTTCAAAGAGCTTTTAATAGTTATACACTGTAATGTAAGAAAAAGGATTTTATTTAGGACAAAGAAGTAAGTCTATGAAACATCTTCAATTAAAAAAATAACAAACAAATAACATAAAGGCAATAGTTAAAGATCAATTATCCAAGATAGTCAAACATCCTTATCCATGTCCAAATCAATTATCCAAGATAGTCAAACATCCTTATCCACATCTAAATCAAGCACAAAGTTTAAAAACATATCTATATACATATAAATATCCATATCATAACACATAGTTAAAAAACATATCCAAATCACCCACGAGGGCTGTGGTGGAGTGGCACGGGCTCCTCCATCCTTAACCAAAGTCTCGAGTTCGAGTCTTGGGAATGGAGTCGCTTTAAAACTCGTAAAGGAGAGCTTCGCCGCCCAACAAGGGTCTTACTCGGCTCGAATCCGAACTAGTCGGTTGCCCATGTGGCACCGGATACCGGGTGGCTTGACAAAAAAAAAATACATATCCAAATCAAAACATAGAGTTCAAGCATGGTTCATTTTGTTGTTGATTCACCATCATCAACTTGAGATTTTGTTGGAGTTATTTTTTGGCGCTTACTTTAAATCTTCTCTATGTTATAGTTGTTGTTTGAGCATTTGTACTTTAAGAAGTTCGTGTTAATTCGAACACTTAAAATTGACTTCTTCCCATCTATAAAACATCATAATAAAAAATTATATTATTGCCAATTAGGAATAAATAAAATATACTATTACCAATTAGGAATAAATAATAAATAATGTTGTGACCAACTTCAAAACAATGTCAATTTGCTTAACTTGTTTAGATTTTGTGGTTTCTCGTCTTTATCCCTCTTTTAGCCTTCTTAGGCCTTTCAAGCATCTTTTTAAAAAAGAAGGTAATATGGGCTGCAAGTTTTCAATCTTCGGCCAAAATTTTGGACCACTAATAGGTTCTAAGACATATTGATAACTCTTCAAATAACATTCACATTTGTAGTATCGACTCACATATCCATTAATATTCTCCATCTGATTTAATAGACAAGTAAATGCATGCTTTCATTAGATTCCTGTTATCTTAAAATCTAAATTGACATGTTCTCGCTTGTAAATCAACAATGAAATTATCTGTAAAATGTGTTACTTTGAACTTTGAACTTTCATTTGCCTTGTTGATATAGTGCATTGCTTCCCATTGTGCAGCTATATCTTCTTTATCACCTTTGGACATATTTCATCAATGGATTTGATCATTATATCTCTTTTATCATGAATTTGAGTCATTAAAGCAACTCGAATATCCTCTAGCATTTTGATCAAGTTTTTTTTATTATACTTCACAAATGAATCCATTAAATATTTCTAATATGAACAATTTCACACTTTAGCCTTATACTAATTAGTGCTTTTACAAAATTCTTAGGATGCCTTTCTTTGAAGTTATTGTAAGCCTTTTTTGATACATTCTTCAATTACTCCATTATTTTTATCAAATTCCACTTCCGATGTGCAATTAACCACTTACCAAAATAAACTCTTATATGTCCTTTATGCAATTTTAACCGATTGGTATAGACATGTTGGGCATGTTTTCTATACTCTGCTTCTGGAAAGAGATTCTTTAATGCATCTACTAAACTTTGAACCAAAAAAGAATAAATAAAACATTATAATGTAATTATGATACTTTAAAACACATTTACTAATAAACAGTACAAACATTAGAATGTTGACCTTTTGTTGATCTCTTATAAACGTCCATGAATTCCCACTAATACATAGATCATCACCAAAAAGACTTAAAAATCAGTGCCAAGATTGGTAATTCTCTATCTCAACCATAACCTAACATATCAGATACATCTGATTATTTCCATCTTGCCCAATTACATCTAATAAAGTACATCCAAGAAATGTTTTTAAAAACATTCATTTATTCATATTATTTTTCAAAAACCACTAAGAAAACCATACTTAAATGCAATAAATTCCATGTAAAACCTCTTAAACATTGGCTATCCAGAATTTTCATCAAGTTCATTTTGGATGATGAATTAACCTTCTTTATCTGTCCAATGCAATCTATGTCTATATGACTAGAACTTTGCATAATGCCCTTCCATTATTCCTCGTAACATTATAATAGCTTCCTATTTAGCCCTATAACATTGAGATTTAGTCACTTACAATGCATACTTCCTTTGAAGATCATCGATCATCTTATTAATTGGCCAATTTGGGTTCCTCCTAAACTTATGTAAGAATTCATTTGTTATCCACTTCTTACTAGCTTACTTATTTCTTTGCACTTTCTTACAAGTGTGTTTATTTTTTAATATCTTCACTACAAAGATATTTTTCATTTCCAATCCAACTAGCATAATCCCTAAAGTGATAGTGTGGATTACAAAAAGCTTCCATTCTTATACCAAATCTTATCATTGAAACATCATATCCATTTGTAATTCATTAATTTTTTATTTCCTCCCTAATTTGAACCTCATCCTTAAACTTCATGCCAACTTCAAACTAAAAATATTTCATGTCCACTTTTGGATTAAAAACAATATATTTCTTCCTTGTGTTAGAGGCCTCACACCCACCATCATCACTATATATTGGCGATTGAAATTCAACATCACTAACCTCATACTCTTTACACCAACCCTGTGAACTCCCTAATTCTCTTTGTGAAGTCTTGGAATAATTTTGCTCTTCACTACTACATTTTCTATTACTTCTAACCTATATATAACGTCATCGCATTTAAACCCACTACCTACTTTCTTCCCATATGTCTTCTTATTAGCTCTTGTAGTAATATATTCTTCATTATCAGTTGCATAAGTTTCATCATCACCTATATAATTTTTAGGTTTTATCATCTCTATAACGAAAAAATCTTCATCATCTTGTTCCACCTAAAATTGAAATAACCTCTCTTCATTATTGATATCAGAATCAATTTCCTCACCTTTAGTTGTAGGATTATCATAGCCATGCTCATAATAGATTTCAACATGTTTCTTCAATATGCTAAATCATTAACAATACGTCCTTATCATATTGTAAGCCAAATCTTTCAAGAATCTCATTAATTCTTCAAGAAATTTGTAAAACATCCTTTATCTTCTAATACTCCTTTTAGGACTAACTTATTAAGTTTATCAACACCAATATCATTCCTCCTTTGATCTTTCCCCTAATATATTTGTTGTTATCATTTCTTTCCAATAACCTAACTTAAAATTTACCAACATTTGCATGACAAATAATTTTACTGTTAGTTTCCAACAACCTACCTAGCTCATCACTCAGTTGATGTTAAAAATGTTGCTTGAACTTATATAGAGAAAAACTATATAAGTTCCATAATTTGAAATAGAAAAAACTACTATATGTTTCAGCATATTGCCAACATTCTCTTAAACTTATATAGAGTGAGAAAAATAGTTAAAATTATAGTACAGGTAGGGGGTGAGGGGGTGGTTATTGTGGAGAATGAAAGATAAAAGTAAAGAAAAACCATCAAATCCTAAAAAGAACTATATGGAGACTAAAATTTTTTCCCAATTACTCGCACAATTATTTCATTAATCGTATAATTTATCTCATCACTCTCTATACCTAACAACAATAACAACTTACATAAATTTTCCCAACAATCAAATGAACTATAAATCTCTTTATGAACAACCATTTAACAAGTCATTCATATCACAACAATTGTTATAAACTAGACACATTAAATTGACGGGTTAAATGAACTCACCTTCAGAACTCATTTCCCCTAATGACAAGATCTAAAGCCTGGTTGAAATAGAATAAAATAAAATGTTCAACAATCCCAATCACAAATAAGAGACGACTATCATAGAAGGGGGATCATAAGTTGAGCACAAAATCAACAAAAAAGGAAAAAAAAAGGGTAAAAGAAAGGTCAAAGGAAGTATATCCCTAAATTACTTGCACTGTAAGAGGTAGAAGGATCCTTTTGGAGATCCCTGGTCTCCTTCAAGATTCACTTTGAAGATTTCACCGAGCACAAAAAAGTAAAAACAAAAGAGGGGAGAGACCTAAAAGAGTCATATAACAAGAAGGAAGCAATAGAATCATATTACAGTAGAAAACAAATCATGAAATTAGGTTTTCTCTTTTTATTTTTACTTTAATTGATTATGAAACAAATGAGTTGGAAGAAAAAGAGATAGATATCAACCACATAGCATGTCAAAAAATTTGACATGGTTAGCTATGTCAGCATCATTAATCGGAAACATAATGTCAGGCTATTTTCACAACAAATTGAAAGTTAGGGTATTTTAGCACCAATTTTTAGAGTCCAAACTAGTATTACAAAATTAAATATAATTTGAGATTTTTTGTATTAAACTCTTTTCTGATTAGGATACATTTTCTTGATCAAGGGTTCGTACACCATTATTATCATATTTCCACCAAATCAAATGTTACATCTCCACCTTCACACTTATTTCAGGAAATTAAAAATCTAAATCTTGATTAACATGCCTTTAAGCCTAATATCACTTACATGCAACATAATTTGTGTTTAGGATAAGAACCACATTAATAAATTAGGTCAAATTAGTATTGACATAAGTGAATAATATATCATTTAAAAATAATAAGAAAGTTTGCTTCCAAATTTTCATGTTAGTATTGACTGATAATAAAGTAAAAGCATTTTCTAACTCAATTAAGGATGTGAATCTCAGGCAATACTGATCGGTATTAGCTGATAGGCACCATATCAGCCCAAAAAAGGTACAAAATTTAATAATATTGTACCAACCTTTTCAGCTGGTACCAGTTGGTACTGACTGGCATTTCAAATATCAGTTAATATTTTAAAACTTTTAAAAAATTTAGGACTACAATATAAAAAAAATTAAAGCCTATAAATATAAAAATCTATTCGTTCTTCCCAGTTCCCATTCCCCTCTGCCACTTCGTTCATCAGCCTCAATGTCATTGATAGTCTCCTTCTTCTCTCCAAACTCCAATCGTCTCAACATCAGTAACAACCTCAGCCATCGTTAGCCGCTATCATTGCCAATCACTATAGCTAGTCACTCACAACACCGCCAATTGCCAGTCATTCACAACACTGTCAGTCACAATAGCCAATCGCCATTCACCACCGCATCACTTTACCCTCTTGTGTTTTATTATGTTGTAAAATTTCATTGTTGTGAGCTTAAGCCAAGGTTGCATTTTGCAAGAAAAAATTTGTTGGAAGTGGAACCATATGTATGTGTGACAATTAAGTAATTGATAATATGATTACTTGTGTTATAGGCTTATGGGCTTGTGGAGTATCATGTATGGCTTGTGTATTTGAATTGTGAATTTATGACTGTGGAATAGTGGAATGGAAATTTGAATTTGTGTCATTCATAAAAATTAACAAAATGTTATTTGGAAATTTTAATTGTTTGTGTTTTCAACTTTCTATGATGATCGGGAACTAAAATTTTGAATTAGATTATAAATTTTAGGTTATTCAATTGTTGTCTGAAATTTGGAATTGAATTATGAATTTGAGGTTGTTCTTATCTAAAATTTGAGATTGAGATACACTGAAATTTGAATGAAAGGTTAATCTTTATCATAAATTAGGTTATATATGATAAATAGAATTTTGTAATCATCAAAATGGGTTAGTTAATTTATAGTTGAATTATTTGATTAGTAATTATACAAATTGAGTTATAGTTGTGAGTTTATGTCTATAAATGGATTATTTAATCAACTAATCAATAATCATACAAATAAGTTATAGTTAAGAGTTTTTGTTTGAATCATATAACTATATAAAATAGGTTATAGATGTGAGTTTATGTTCAAATTATGTAATCATGCAAAATGAGTTATATTTGTAATTTTATGGTTGAATTATGTGATTATACAAATTGAATTATATATGTGAGTTTATAGTTGAATTATGTAATAAAATAAAATGAGTTATAATTATGACTTGTGAATTTATGATTAAATTATATAGTCATATGAAATTGGTTATAGTTGTGAATTTATCTTTTAATTATATAATTACACAAAATAGTTTGTAGTTATGATCTTATGTTTGAATTATGTAATCATACAAAATGGGTATTATTGTGAAAGTGCAACAATCAATGTATATATATTTTTGTGTTTGGAAGGAAACATGAGTTATTGAGAAACTATTATTGATCTATTTCTTCATTTTTTTACACAACTTTATTTTGATATAAAGTTATTTAGTTAATTTTGATATATGTCTTCATTTATTTTTAGAAATAAATGGAAGAAAGTTCAAGTACTCCTAATAATTTAGCCATTTTAGGATAATTCAATGATCTAGCTTAGGCTTATGCTAGATTGGTTCCTAGAATGAAGAACCATACCATTTGTTTGTATTGTAACAAGCATATGAAAAAAGGAGGAATCACTAAATTAAAAAAGCATTTAACTGGGGTCAAAGGTGATGTGGAGTCTTGTAAAAAAAGTGAGCTATGATGTGAAATGAGAAATGAAGACTTTACTTTAAGAGTAACAACAAGAGAAAGATAGAAGACAAAGATTGAACTATGAAATTGGTAGTGAAAGTTCTTTTGTTGGAGGTTAGGATGATAGCGGGTATGTTGAAGTTGGTAGTATGCCTATCCAACAAAAAGGGAATATTGCAACTGATGTTAGGAAAAGAAGAAGACAGGTAAACATCCCTACACTTAAACCTTTGCTTATTGTATTGTTGCATAATTCTATGTTTTTATATTTATGTGTTTTGTATGTTTGTATTTTTTATTTTTGCTTGTCAAAATCATGCAACAATACAATAATGGTACAATGACATCAATATTATGAAATTAACTTAACCTCAAACACCAATCATTCAAAATGTGCCAACATTATAACTTATTCCTTTCATATTTAAGTGTTTTGATTTGAATATACATATCAGTCAAAATATTAACATCCTATTCATACACCTATGACACTTGTAAGCATGCATTTATTATTATTAATCAATCAAAAAGGTAAGCTATCACTAAGTAACCTTTTATGAAAATCCTTGCTATTGTTAAAAGATCGGTATGTTTTATTTACTATAACACCTTTTTTATATTTTTCTTGAATAATAACCTAGTCTTTTGAAGCGAAGCAAACACTTTGTTATGAATGTCCCCAGGTTACCCAACTAGATCACTTTTTTTATTTAGCTTGGTTAGAGCGTCATTCTAGCCTTTTCACATGAAGACAAAAATTTTGTTGTGAATGCCCTAGGTTACTCAACTATATCACAATTCTCAACTAGCTAAATGACCATGTTTAAAATAAGCTAATTCCATTTAATTCTTGCCACTGATTACAATTTAAATGACCATGTTCAAAATAAGCTAATTCCATTTAATTCTTGCCACTTATTACAAGCTAAATGACTATATTCAAAATAAGCTAATTCCATTTAATTCTTGCTACTGATACATTCATACAATTCATACATATTCAACAAAATATTCACCTAATGTCAACCTAATAAAAAAAACTATTCAATTGTAAAGTTCACACATAATTGCTATATACAAATGTAAAATTCAAACACATATGATATGCAATTGCATATATATCCTCACAGTTGAACAACATATTGTCCTCAATGTGGAAAACAAACAATACAAATAAAGAAAAATAACAATAAAGAAAAATTTGGAGCAAGAATATTTATAGTGCTTCAGCAATGATGGTGTGGGTGATGGAATTCGAAGACACTCGATGCCATAAAATTCTAACAATTCACTTCTTACAAAATGGACGCTAAAAAATAAAAATAAAAAATCCTAATTCTCGGGTTTCCTACCAAGTAGTGCTTAGTTAATGTCATTAACTTGACATACTCTTCTTGTTTACGCTCAACCTGAATCAATAATGAGTGGCTTTTTTCCACCTGTGTCACCCAATTTCAGTTTCGTAACTTATAAATAAGCTATATATTGCAATATTATAAGGACATAATTGATAAAATTAAGAAAACCTAGTAAGTTCAGTAATGCCCTTTTAAGTAAAAAACTATTAATAAAATAGGGAATGATGAAACTCCCTAAATCATTTATTGAATATAGCAGTTTGTCCTTTAAGAAGGTGAATTGCTCTCTTTCCTCCTCAATCACCTTTTTCTCCTCTTTTTCTTCCTCTTTGTGAACAGAGACTTCTGTATCTTTTTCAACCTCTATGTCCTTTATCCTCTATTCTTTGTTCTCTTCTTCTTCCTTTAAAAATTTGACTACATCAATTCTCATGAACAAGCTGCCCTCCTTTAGATTCTTTAGTACCTTGTTCATATTGAATTTCACTTGTTCATCACCAATTTGAAGGATGAGATTGTCTTTATAGACATCTACCAAAGCTCTTCCAGTATTCAAACATGATATACCAAGAATTAGTGGCAGTTTTGATCCTATTTAAAGTCTAGTATGACGAAATCTACAAAAATTATAAACTTTTCCATTTTTACAAGCACATCCTCCACCAAGCCAAACGATTTCTTTATTGATTGATCTGCCAACTTAATAAGCACAGAAGTTGGCTTCACATCTCCTAGCTCCAATTTCCTAAAGATTGACAAAGGCATCAAATTAATACCTACACCTAAGTCGCATAAATATTTAGAAAACTCTAAATTACCAACTATAAAGGGTATAGTAAAACTCCTTGGATCTTTTAATTATGAGGGCATATGGTTAGTAATTATGGAGTTGTAACTCTTCATCATGGAGACCGTTTGATTATCATCCCAAGTTCACTTATTTGATAAGATTTCTTTCAGAAATTTCATGTACCTAGGTATATTCTTCAAAGCTTCCACAAAGCGCAAGGTAATTTACAATGTCTTCAGCTTTTTCACGAACTTCGTAAATTATGTATCCAATTTGTTCTTATGACGTCTTTATGGGAACAATATTGTCGATGGGTAAGGTGAAAGAGGAACACAAGGAGGATCCTCATTCTTATTTTCATCCATTTTCTTCTTCTTTAAGGTAGGGTTCAACTTATTTTTTTGTTAGTTCTTCTAGCTTTTTCCACTCCTAAATGTGATAGCCTTAAATTTCTCTCTTTGATTTGCTTCCATGTTTCTCAGAAGGCTTCCCACATTTCTTGTAAATAATAAATTGGCAAGCTGGACCTTTTGAACCTCCAAATTGTGAATGGAAAAGGCATGAGTCTTCACTACTTGCTCAAATTTCCCTTCCAACCTCTTTTGGGCCTCTTCTATACTCGTGAGCTTGTTTAGTTTTGAATCATTTTCACTAAACTCGTCTTGTTGGAATTTCTGTAGACCTTGATTTCTTATATGAGTCCCTGCATTATTAGACCATAAAAAATTCGAGTGGTTCTCCCCCAGGATTATATGTGTTTATGTAAGGATTACGACATCCCTAACCACATTGTGCTCCATTGAAGTGGAATTATTACATGTTGTGATTTTCCACTAGGAAACAGTCAGCTGTGATATGGCTCTCTTATCTGCATAACTTGTCTTCTTGCTGAATTTCTTTGAATAGAGAGAAAGAGGTGGTTGTCAGGCTGTTTAATTGCTTAGTTAGGTCGTCGACTTCGGCCTGTAATGCTGTAACTGAATTTAAAACAATCATTCCTTTTGGATCGTGGAAAGTTGACTATTGTCTACGTCGTTCCGATGTAAAAAGACAACTATTGTTTGCCATCTCTTCGATCATATGTTGCGTGCACTAATGTTCGAATAATTCCTTGATGATAGGCATTGACCTATAACCTTATAAAGTCCATAAGGGTCCTTTGCTCTCCGTGAGATATTTCCTCCATCATCGTTTTTTCTATCTCTTTTTGGCATTTTACTCTTTGGATTCCCTGATGATGTTTAGATTTATGTGCCTTCTACTTTGCTTCCAAACTTACTTTTTTTATATTTCTTGGGATTAGGTACCTCAATCACACAAGAAAAAGGTAACAATTCCTTAAATCAAAGGAATTCAAATTGTCTTATTGCTAAAATCCCTAACAACAGTGTCAAAAACTTGTTGAGCAAGTTTTATATCTAATAAAATCCTCAATACACAGGAAGTATACGAATTGTATCTTGTAGTATATAAGGTTATCGTTCCCAAGAGGATTATGTAAGGGTTAGAATTTGAACCTAAATTTGTCTAAGGTATTCAAAATGTGATTATATTAAAAATAAATAACCAAAATTGAAACAAATAATAAAACAAAGCAAATAAATCAAAAAAAAACAATGAGCTACCAATTAAATTTAGGGTTTTGATCAAGATTGAATACTTAGGACTCATTCTTTCCTTATTTTGTTTCCTTAAATATTGTCGATCCAATTATGTGTTTGATCTTAGATTTTCTAAGGTATTGATTACTCTCTCTCAAGACCTAATCAATTAAACCTGATTGAATTAGAAAATTCTATATTTGCAACCTCTCGATTCACAAACCTATCCTTAACTTATTCATTTAGAACTAAAGCTATCTATTGGATAATTAATTTCTCAAACAAGATCTCTCTTTGAATGATTATTAAATTGATAATTATGGGTCTATTAAGCTTCCAAACCTCATTGGACAATCTAAGTTAGATTACTTTTGATTCACTCTCTCAATTTGTTGTCAATTTAAGCATGCACAATTATCGCAAACATTGGTATATGTATTGAATTCAACAATAATCAAAGTCACAAAATAAATCCAGAATAAAACCTAATTTGAAATTTAGAATTTCATAAACATGTTTAACATCTTGGAATTCAGATTACAAATCAAGAATAATGAAAGAAACAAAAAGGAAAAGAGAAAAAACTATTTGACGCTTTGATCTGGAATGTTGGAATTTCTTGATGTTGTCATGATCTCTCCACTTTGATTCAATGGATGCTGCATTTTTTGGTGTATTTCACGTCTTTAAATATTTTATTAGTGTCTTTGGGGTGTAACTAGGGTTCCAACTTTGATTGGTTCCAAAAATACCCTCAAACAGTAAAACAAATTATAAAACTCGCGCTTAGAAAGTCTCTATCACGTTCGTGCTCCTGTTGGTCTAGCCTCTGTCATGATCGTGACCAATTTAACCTTCCTCCATCTTTTTCATTCTTTAATTTCTTAATTTCTAAAACTCAAAATCATATCAAACACCTCTTGAAATATAAAATTAAGATCCAATTCTTACTTTAAACCAAACAAACACTTAAAATACATACAAACATTAATAATAACATAATTGTAGGCCTACACACATGATAATCCTCTAACGAATACTTGAAAATACACTTAAACATCTAGCAAAACATAGTGTGATCTACACCTATCATCTAATATTTTTATTCCATGAATAACGCATAGAGCTCAAGCTTCAATCTGTAGTACTTGACAATTTAGAGAAGTGACTTATAATGTAAATATGACAATAACTAGAAAGTGGTATGCTTCAGGTATAGCATTCAATATTGTCTAGTCTTATTATTATCAACCTATGGTAGATGTTATTGCCTTTTACGATCTAGGATACAAGGCTCCTTCAATTGGTGACTATAATGGTAAACTTATGAGTAAATATGTTTATGAAATACAAAGTTATTTAGATGAAAGAAGAATGATTTGGGTTACCTTTGGGTATTCGATCATATTTAATAGTTGGACAAATAGAAAACAGAAACCTATTATTAATTTTTTGGTTTATTTTGTAAAAAGGACAATGTTTTTGAAGTCTATTGATGCATATGATGTTGTTAGCAATGCTGATACTCTATTTCAGATATTTGATGAAGTTGTGAATGAATTTAGGCAAAAAAATATTGTTCACTTCATTACTAACAATTATTATGCTTATAAAGTGGCTAAAAAAAGATTGCAAAGTAGGTGTGATTCTTTTTATTGGACTCTTTATGTTGCACATTGCATATGATTCTTTTTATTGGACTCATTGTGTTACAAATTGCATTGACTTGATGTTAGAAAATATATGAGATGTTAGATATTTTCTTATTATTGATCAGACTTTACATAAAGCAAAAAGGATGACCAAGTTTATTTACAATCATGCATAGGTCTTGAGTTTAATGAGAAAGGATTACACAAATGGAAGAAATTTGTGTTGTCCTATTATTATAAAATTTGCAACTAATTTCTTATCAATTCGGTGTTTTATTCTAACGAAGAAGGAGTTTAATTAAATGTTTACAAGTGATAAGTGAGTTGCATCACATCATACGATCTAATGTTGGATTGGAGTTTTCTATAATTATACTTGAAGATAGTGAATTTGGTCCCACTGTCTATGAGAAAGCAACAATGGGTTATTTTTATAATGTTATGAAAAGGGTGAAGGAAACACTCAAGGTCAAAATGAAAATTAGGCATTATTTGTACACTCCTTATCTTGTAGTTAATAATGAGAAATGAGAAAGACAACTTTAATTTATGTTGTTTACAACTGGGACATTTTTTAATCATAGTGTCTATTTCAGACCAAACAAAGAAAGTTAATGTTAATAAGGAAATGTTATTAACTATTATAACTAAGATCTCTTAAGCTCACAAATGAAGATTTATAAGGATACTTATGATGATTTTGAGATGCTTATTACGATTAGTCAAAGAGATAAAACTAATCCAGATATATATATATTTACTTTTGTTACTTGTTGAAAATTAATCATTACTTTTTTTATAATGTTGCTTTTGTTGTCTCACAATTGCTTAATGAGGCCAATTCGGAAGTGGTGTTTCAGAATTATAAAATTTTGCAATTCGAATTCTAAGTCAACGTGTGAGTGCAACAAAGTGTGATAGGAATTGAAATACATTTAAATTCATCTATTCCAAAAGAAGGAATAAATTGGAATACAAAGATTGAACGACTTGGTCTTTGTTTAATACAATTTAAAGTTTAAGGAAATGAATGTTATTATCATTATTAAGTGGGATGTAATTTCTAGTAATTTCTTAATATTTTAATGATATTTATTCCCTAAGACTTTTAATAGAACAAGTAATTATGTAAATCCAATTTGCCTTGATCATATCAAACTTTTGGTAGATTGGATTTGTAAGAAACTTAGTTTGATAGATGAGAGTAACTTGGAAGATAATTTTGGATGAGAAAGTATTAACATATCATTTGATGCGATGAATTTGAGTGACGACGATTATAAAACTCCTCTCAATGATGAGGATTTTGTAACAAATGAGAATTGAGGTTAATGCAATTTGAGCAAATATTAATTGAATTAAGTTTTAGGTTTTAATTTATCTTCTTCTTTTAATTTCATTTATATTCTATGTATGCAATATAAATATAATTGCAAATGTTTTTGTTTCAAATTTCATTTCTAGTTGATTGTTTTCTCGACATGAACTCTAGTTGTGAACTATAATACTCAAAAAGTTGTGAATATTTATTATTCTCTTTATTTGATGTTTAGATGTTTTTAATATTTATTATATGATGAAATTGTAATATTTTAAGTACTTTGTATTGACCTTAATTTTATAATTATACGATAAATGGTCTTTTTATATTAATTGTGATTTTTATTTATATATGAAATATGTGAAAATAATATTATTAAAAGTAAATAGATTGTTGCTATCTCAAATTTCTATTATTAAAATTTTTGGAGATATGGTTGATATATTATACAATACAATTATAAATTATACATTACAATATATTGACCAATTATTTCATAATTTTAAAAGAAGTTAAAAATTATTTTGGATAATTTCTTAAAGTCAAAAGTATAATTCTCATACCCAAAATCCTCACGAAAACCCGTCCGAAATTCTTCATATCCACGTGGCAAATTACCAGAGGCCTAATGTCGAACACGTGGCCATTTTTCCTTGCTTTCTTTTCCTCCAACACGTGTCCTCATATAGAACACATTTGGCTTCGGACGAATGGCTTCTGAGAGGACGAAAGACTTGCAAGAAATAAAAAAATAATCTTATGTCTGACCAATTGACGTTATTTAATGAAAACATTATAAGAAAGGAAAAGACAAAGAAAAATAAAAAAAAAAGTTTGTCAGTCACAACCACGTGTCGATGTGGTGCTCTTATGATCGCCACTTGGCTGTCTCCCAGGTACTTTTCCTGTCTGAGCAGAAGGGTGTTTTGGTCACTCGATATATACATTATTATCTTTTATTCACGAACCCGTACTGTCTCCGTGTGCCTCTCTCTCTCCACCTATGCGACTTGGTTTCCACTCTCTTTCTGGTCCTGTTTTCAATAATCCACACTCTTCTCTCTCATTTCACTTCTCTTATTGATTACTTCTGATGGGATTTTTTCTCCGTTCTTTTTTGGTCTGAAAGTAAGTGTTGAGAAAAGAACGAGCAAAACTAGAACCGGTTCTGTTTTGCCATTTTGTCAGCCCTCGGGGGATTTAATTACAACGCTTTTGTTGTTTAAGTCCGAGGATTCTTTGATAACGACAAGCAAGTTCAAAACTTGTTGAGTTTTTACTTATGGGTTTCATTCAATCAGATCAACTAGTAGTAGTTCTCAATGTTTCAATATGTTGCTATCTAATCCAGTAAAGAACTTGGCTTTTCCCCCTTTTTTCCTCCGTTATTAATTCTCTATAAACTGTACACATGGGGGAGGCAAACGAGAACAGAAACAGAGGCACAAGCAGTAGTAGCAGCAGATCGATGGAGAGTCTTTCGTTAGAAATTAGCAGGTATCCGAGAGATCTGTTGCAAAGATTTATACCAAGTGATGGTAAGCAGTATAGAACACCAGTAAGCGAGGAAGAAGATAAAGAGGAGATTGAACTAAATCTGGGGCTGTCACTGGGAGGCAGATTTGGTGTAGATAAGACAACAAAGAGAGGACTGACTCGATCCTCATCTATAGCTGGCTCCATACCTCTAATCAGAGAGCATGACGTATTCAGCACCCCACCTGTTTCATATCCTGTTCTCATGAGGACATCTTCTTTGCCTACAGAGACAGAAGAAGAATGGAGGAAGAGAAAGGAAATGCAGAGTTTGAGAAGAATGGAGGCTAAGAGAAGGAGAAGTGAGAAGCAAAAGAACATGAATTCTAATGTGAGAGGGGAAGTGAATTTCGAGGAGGAGAGGAGGGAATTGAATTTGAATAGAGGGAATTGGATGCAATCATGGTGCAGACATGGAGCTATTGGGACTATGAATGTGAGCAGGAGTAGTAACTTGCAAGGGTTGGTGGTACAGAAACAGGGTTCACAAGGTTCTTTGGAGTCGCATGGAGGGAATTCTTCTGGCTTGTCGGAGACGGAGAGTAAGAGTGTCCAAAGTACTCTTTCTTATCATCTTACTCTTGTCAATGTAGTTCACTGTTTCTGTGCTGTGGGAGCTTTCGTGTTTCCATACTATAATAATGATCAATTTGCTTGTCGGTGTAGTTGGGCGTGACTTGCTCTTTCGATTCGATCGTGCTTTTGATTCGGAGTTTTTAGCTCCGCTGTCTTTCCGTTTTGGATTGTGAGGACTTTGAAGAAAGGAACTAACTTAGGATTGTCTCTGACCTCTGATAAATGGAACCAATTGAAGTAGTAGTGTAAGGATCTTTAGACTGGAGTGTCATTTAGTCCCTCAAAATCATCCAACCAAGTGAAGGAAGAAAGTCGTGTTTGCTTAAATTATGTGCTCTTGGGAGCTAATGAGGTGGAATACTGAACTAAGATACTTTGTTTGTAATTGTTGCCGTCAATGTAGAATGGATGGATAAGTAACGTATTTGTCTTTTGAAGCTCCGGCAGATTCAGAAAGAAAAGTTTTAAGATAGCTTCAAAAATAATTAATTCGTGTCCTATAGTTGTGCTAGAGCATCAGTTAGCAGTTAAATATTAAGTCTTCATCTTAGCTGAATAATCAGATATGGCAGATGAAATTTGAGAGAACTGCTATAATTATATGGTTGTCTTTATTGGGTCCTGTTATACTCTTACAAGTGTATTGTTTTGAGAACAAGGTCTAATTCTTGGCTAGATTTGCAAATATATGTTCACTAGTATTGTGACATATTCGTTGATTTGGTGCAACCTATAGACACTATCTTTAACTGTGTTCAGTAGTGGGAAAAACTAGTCTCCCTAGATTAAGGTTCCATCGCTTAAGACACATTAGATGGATAATGTTTGTGGTTCATAAGTATTTATTGTTATCTTCTGTATGAATTAAAGAAAAGTTAAGACATTCCTAATCCAGATGGATGGTGTTTCGCATTCTTCCCAAAAGTAAATGTCCACAGTAAGGACACTTGCTCACTACTCTATTACATCACATTGTGTTGATTGACAAATATGTCTGCTTGATCTATGCTGTCCCAATATTATTCAGTACTTTATTTCAGAAATTTATGTTTAAGTAGTTTTGCAGATATTTTATGATACTTGATCTTGCTGTGACATGAGTTCTTCATTTTAGCCATCAGCAATTCCGTAGCAAAAAATCTGCTGAAACTTGTAGCTTTTCCTAGTTAACACGGCAACATACGAATAACAAAATCAAACCCAAACATGAAGAATGTAAAGGGATGAAAGTTGTGGAGTTTGACTTTTGGACTCTGGTGCAAAATATAGAGATGCTTGGAACTCAAATAACACTATGAATACAATCTATAAATAAAAGGCACTTCAGGAAGTAGAATGGAGGCCCATAGGATTGATACTTTAAAACTAACTAAATATTGGAGAACATTTGAGCAGCTCCAAAATGTGGTTTCATTATAACGTTCTATCGTTTACCTTTCTATTGCTTATTGATTCATTCTCCCTTGAACATGCTTTCATGGCCAGTGGCCATAACGACTAGGTGGTGTTTGACTCTATATATGGAATTCTTTTCTCCTGAATGAATACAGGCGTTTGGCCTCTTCTGGTGTCATCTATTTTCCTTCCTTGTGTGTTAAATCTTTAGCTTTGATTACTAGTGTGACTTCCTCTATTGGATTATCTTTGCGTTTCACTTTGTCATCAATGTACATAGATTTTAATTGCATATGTGCAAGGGATGTACAAGTGACGGAGATATTTTCAGATGAAACAAATATGTGCATATGCTCATTGTTTATGACTTGCATCCAGGGTCAAGTACTATAGGTGAAGCAAGAAGCACTGGTAGTAATCAATCAGCACACGGACTAAGTAATCAAGAAGCTGTAGGTTCTTCAGGGAGAAGTACAAACGAAAACGTGTACACGATGTCAAGATCAGAGTTAGAGAATCCATCCAAGAAAGTTGACCTGGCAGAAAAAAGAGGCAGAGAAATAGGATCGAATCCAATGGAAGATATGCCTTGTGTCTTTACAAAAGGAGATGGTCCGAATGGGAGGAGAGTAGAAGGCATCCTGTACAAGTATGGTAAGGGAGAGGAAGTTAGAATAATGTGTGTATGCCATGGTAAATTTCTCTCCCCGGCGGAGTTTGTTAAACATGCAGGTGGAGGTGACGTTGATCATCCCCTTCGGCATATAGTTGTAAACCCCGCCGGTACTTCTTTTTCATAACCGGGATCTATGTCATTGCCAAAAGAGAGCTTGGGGAACTAGGAAGCTAAAATTGGCAGATAATTTCATAAAATAAGTTTTGGTTTTATTTTCCAAGTTTTTCTTCTTTTGTTTTTAGAAGAGTTTTCAACGGATTTTTGAGGCTGCGAGCTACTACTTCTGTCTGATCTCTTTGTTATCTCACCAGTGAGCAGTCAAGCCTGTATGCAAAGGAAAAACTGGCGGCTAAGACTTTTTGTCAGGCAGTCTTATGCCATGCACGTAGTATAGATGATGGTTTTTAATATGGAGCTCTCGTAAGAGAACTTGGCGTGATAAGAAGCACGAACTTCATAAAGAAATACTAGGCGTCGCGGTTTTACTCCTGAAACTCGCTTGCTGGTGAAAATTAACGATGGGTCTAACAGTTTTATTCACTCCTCAAACTCGCTCACTACTAAAAACTAAGGATGTCTTTCTGATCTTCTATGTTCAATATTGTTGGTTTATGTTTTATAATCAACTCCTTAGTTATAGATTTTAATACATAATTAATTAGACGTATTCTTGTTTTATATGTGTTTGTTTAATTAATTAACGTTTAAAATAAAGTGTAAGAGTTAATTATATTTTGTAATTAGGAATTTTTAAATTGTTTTTAATAAAGCAATAAATTGTTTTTAGCCATTGCTTTATTAAAAACAATTTAAAAATAAGTAATTCATCTTACAAATTAAAGTATACAAACTCGTAAACAAATGTATGAGTATTTATTTGAGAATAAATTTATTAAATTGGCCTAATTATAAGGATTTTAAATGGAATGTCTTTTTGAAATTAAAAAATATATATTTCCAAAAAAGTAAGTAACCTTATCTTATAAAATGATAGATGTTGAGTTAAACTAAAAGCTTCTAACTTCTATTCTTGATGGCTAACCACATTACGAATGAGTGTTTAGGAACTCTAATTTTAAACTTTACTATTTTATACCACTCTTCTTTTTGGTTTAGTATGACGAACATATTTGTGCATGTTGTAAATCCTTTGGAAGGATCTAATCTTACCTTGTTTATCTTGCTTAGGCAAATAGGTTAGGAAGCAGTGGAGAAGAGTACCCAAACCTCTTGTAGGACAATACCATTAGTTGTTCTGTATAACATAATTGACCTTTGAGTCCAGTGATAAGGAATGTTAACTTGAAAGGTAGGAAGGGTGTAGATGTAGAGGGCCTTGCTTTGCCCAATTATCAAACAAAAAGTTGATTTGTTTCCCATTTCAAATTATATGCTTCATTTCCTTCCTCGTTACCTCTCTTAGGCTTAGAATTAGTTTTATGGCTAAAGAAGAGTTGGTTAGGGGTTTCATTGTCTAATAGTTAGAGCCTCTTATGTAGTCTTCATTTATCCATTTTACCCACATTATTTCTTTATCATTGAATAGACCTTAAATTCACTTTGCCTTAAATTTTCCACTTTTATTGGCTTTATTGCTAACCCTCCATGCATTTTAGGATGCATAAATCTCTCCATTTAACGTTGGAACATCCTTTGTTGTTTCCTATCCCAGTCCATAAGTAGTTCTTGAAGATCCTTTCGATTTCCTTGATGTTTTTTGCTGGCATATTGCTAGCATAACTATATGAGAGCTCCAATATATATGCATTCCACTAAGGATTGACTTTATTAGTTGGATTCTTCTTGTATTAGAAAGTTTCTTAGATATTTAGCAACAAGTTCTATTTAGTATTAAGTTATGTAGGAGCTTACAGTCTTAGAATGTTATTCTTGAAGTTGAAAGTGGTAAACCCATATATTTTCTTATAGCTATTGAGAGTTAAAGACTTGAGATTTAAGCCAAGTATTGGTGTAGCTGCTCAGAATTTGATGAAACTATAATTTGGCTCTTCCCTTTATTGATAATCGGCCTAGATATTCTTACAAATTCTTCTAGCTCTTTAAGCAGTAACCTTACTGATTGTGTGTCAACCTCATAAAGTGGTAGTATATTATCAGCAAATGATATGTTGAGGAGTTTAATTCTTTTAGATTTTTAGTGGTATCTAAAGTATCTCCTTTGAGCTATCTTATGGTTTATCATCATTATAAAAACCTTTATAGTTAGTGCAAATCGATAAGGTGATATAGGATCTCATTTTCTAATGCTTTTTGCTCCTCTAAATACTTATATTGCTTTCATATTGATTAGAGCATTGTAAGATAGGGTGGAAATGCACTGGTATATCTAATTAGTAAACTTAGTAGGGAATCCAAAAGCTTGGTGAATGTGAAGCAAAAAAGAGCAATCAAGTAAGTCAAAAGATGTGGTAAAGCCAATCTCTATGGCGCAGCTTCTGATGTCTTTGTTTGAGTGTCAATCCTTGAACACTTGTTGAGCTATCAATAAGTTGTCTCCAATGCTCCTACCTGCAATAAAACCATTTTGAGAGTAATTTATTAGAGAGTCCACTAAGAGTTTAAGCCTTTAAGCTAAGATCTTTGAAATAATTTTGTGGAGTATGTTGCAATAAGATATTAGCCTGAAGTCTAGGGGTGAAGAGGGATTAGGGATTTTGGGTATTAAAGAAAGGAATGTTTTGTTTAACACTTTGATAAGAGTTCCAAAGTTAAAGAATTCTTTGACCATCTTACAGATATGGGGTTCTAATAAATTCTAGGACTTTTAAAAAAAGAAAGCATTGAAGCAATCAAGACTTGGAGATTTATTTGGATGGAAACTAAAAAAGCTTTCTTTATTTCTAAATTGGTGATGGTTGCCAGTAAGAATTCTGATTGGGATTGAATAAATATGGAAAGTTTCGCTAATAAGCTTATGGAAGGGATTTTTGATCCTAATAAGGCTTGAAAGTGATTAAGTGCTAACTGTTTTAGTTTATCCTGGTCAAAAGTGAGAATTTCTATTAAATCTGAGATCCTTGTGATTTTGTTTGAATTTCTTCTACCCTGAATGATTCTAAAGAAGTAAGTCGTGTTTGAGTTTTCTTCCTTCAAACAATTAGTACTAGATTTTTGTCTTAGAAGAGAATTGTGAGATTTTAGGACCAACAGTTAGTGATTAAGCTTGATTTTCTCCTTTATTCTCAATCCCTGATTTATGGGATCTAGATTTAGCTAGTTTTAGATGTCATTTAGTTCCTTCCTTGCTTGTTCCACTTCCTGATGAATTTCCAACTTGAATATTTTTTTGTTAAACTTCTTAAGATCTTCTTTAATAAGCTTTAGCCTGGTTACTAATTTGTAAGACTCATATGCTTTAATTGGTTTTTCCAATCCTTAAGTAATGATATTATCAAATCCTTCCAATTCTGCTAAAAGTTTGAAGAATCTGAATGGAGTCTTAAGCCTTTTTATTTGTGGCTCCATATTAGTTTCAAGTGGAGTGTTATTTGAAAGCCGATAATTATTGAACCAAGCTATTGAATTTGAAAATTTTAATATCTAGTCAAAATTTACTAACCCTCTGTCCAACTTCTTTATGAAGAAATATTGACCTTCCTATTTATTAGTCCAAGTATATATGTTCCCTCTGGATGAGAGATCATTCAACCCTGAGCTACTTAAGCATTTTTTGAAGTTATTATCCATCTTGCCTTTATTACCTCCTGGGCCTTCAAATTCATAAGAGTGGAATATATAATTGAGGTCTTTTATGACTGTCCATGGCCCTTTGATTGTTTTAGCTATATCCTCAATGTCTTTGTATAACTTATTTCTTTGGAAAGCATGATTTGCAACATATATAAATGTGATCTTAATTTTTTCTGACATCAACATTGAGTATATCTCTATGTGAATGAACTTATATGATTGCTTTGTTCCGAGAATTTGATTTTTTTTAATTTATTGGCTAAAGTGATTATGCTTAGCCTATGAAACGCATGATTTGAAATTATGTTCCATTGTTCGCCTGAGAACCTTAAGCCTTTATTTAACATTGTCACCTTGATTTTGTTTTCCAACAAGCCTATTAAACTTGGAATTTTCTTCTTTATGTAAACTTTTATTGCTCGTTGTTTTTTTGGAAACATGGTTATCACGCCCTTACCTTTTTACTTCCTACTTGATCTTCTTTGTGAGATATTCCATTAAGATTCATTTTTTCTACATGTTTTTATAGACTACACTACAAGACAAGCAGGAATTAGTGACGGAAAATTACTGACGGAAAAAAAACTGTTGCAAATTAATGACAGAAAATCAATTTCTGTTGATAACATTGACGAAAAAAACTTCGCTTAGCAGTGGTACTAATATTCGTTACTAAATATGGAGGAAAATTATCATGGCAAAATTTGTGACAAACTTTAGCAACGGTATAAAATGCTCGTTGGTAAAGAAGGTGGAAATTGTTGGCGGAATGAACAAGTTTTCAGTTTACCGACGGAAATTTTTCATCTGTAAATTTTCAAGGTAAACATCGTCATTTGCTCCGTCTTTAGCGTTTTAAAGTAAAATAAAATGACATTGTTTGTTGTCGTTTTCTTTTACATTAAACTCACTCGACGACCTCCCTACCTGCGTCTTCTTCTTCCTTCTTCCTGTTGCATCTCCTCTCATGCGATTTTCTTCTCTCTAGTTTCTCTGTCATGGAACCCTCTTTTGCTCGTCGGCGTTATCTTCTCTGGCCATTGTCATCGTGTCCTTCGATGGAGGTATTTTGTTTAGAAATTTAAAAATTTTCATTGAATAAGAAGGAAATACACCAGCTATTCATGTGAGTGACCACGTGGCCACACAATACAAATGGACAAGCTACATCGTGTTACATTAACTGAAGATAACTCAAAAGGGCAAAACAAACTTCTCCTTTCTCGAAACTTTGAGCCTATACCTAATTAGGGCTAGCAGTGGCGAGCGGGAGACGAAGCTCTGGTGACGTCCGGAGGCTTTTCTTTCGACTCACGTCAGCGATTTTTGACAAGTAACATCGACCTTCAATCGTCTAGCAGGGGATTGTGCTTTCTATGGACCTTAGTCCTTTTCGTCATCCCCAGTGGTGAGATGGATCAACCTCAAGCTTAATCTAACGTTGTGTTTAGTCAAATTTATATAGGTATTTAGGTCATATTTGCATTTATTTTGCATATTCATTCATTCATTTTAGTAGCATTTTTAGGTTAATTT
>JANKOE010000003.1:36506415-36518584 GCA_026284465.1 Erythroxylum citrifolium
GTTGTGGGGGGGGGGTGGGGGTTATGGGGGCGGGTACGGGGGATGGCATACCCGCCCCATACCCGCCCCGTTGCCATCCCTAATAATTTGTCATATACCAAATCGCTAATCTTCTTAAGTAGATAACAACAACATAAAATTCAGCTTCAAAATTAGCTCCACAGGCCCCCACGCGTCGTCAATAGCTATTGATCTTTGAAACCCTAGTTACAGGTTTTTTTAGGAAGAAGACAACCTAAACAATGTAGTTTCACTCCAAGGCAAAAAGATGCTATTTAGATACAGGAAGGGAGATACATATCATCGCCATGTCATCTAACATGCCAATGCCACATCATCTACCATATAACCCATAATCTTAGTCATCTACCACATCATTCATGTCACTGCCATGTTATCTTTACACGTTTCATTTCCTTATTTGTCCACGTGTTGTCTCCTTCTCTGTTCGGTTCAAACCGATCGGTTTAGTCTGAAAAGAAGTTGACTAACCCTTTGACCACCCAATTCAGTATATTTTAATTTGGGTTTTCTGCAAACCAGACCAGTTCCTAAGGTTTTTGGATGCTTTGAATCTAATTATGAGATTAAAATAACTAATTTTTTTCTCTATAAGTAGTTTTCTCCTATTTTATTGTCTTCTTTCATTATGGATGCCTTTAAACTTCCTTAATACATTCAAACACTATTAATATAATCTTTAATGGCTCTAATTATGATCTTTGGGTGGAGGAGATGTGTAGCTTTCTCAAGGGGAGACTCTTTTGACGTATTGTTAATGGAGAAATATCTAAACCCACTTAAAAAAAGATGAAGGCATTGACATATTCACCAAATGATTAGTGGCATGATATGGAATGAACCATCAAATCTTAACGTGGTTTTGAAATACATGTGTCAAAGCCATCAAACTTGACTTTTGACAATTTGACATAACTTAGGAGGCATGAAATTTCTTGAAAAATCGTTACTTTGTATCAAATGATATCCACCGATTTAAGTTGTATAGGAGACTTCATTGCACGCAACATGTACAAATAATATCTGGTTATG
Source organism: Erythroxylum citrifolium (assembly GCA_026284465.1). Classification (NCBI taxonomy): domain Eukaryota; kingdom Viridiplantae; phylum Streptophyta; class Magnoliopsida; order Malpighiales; family Erythroxylaceae; genus Erythroxylum; species Erythroxylum citrifolium. The sequence goes on from JANKOE010000003.1 coordinate 36,507,469, forward strand.
TGTCTAAATGGCAAGAACTTTGATATCAACTAGCACTTGGTGATCATGTCTGGCCTAGTCATAATGCTACTATGCTCTACGCAAATCTTCAAGATCATCAACATATACAAACATTTGCTTATGACTCTCAAGGATGAATTTGAACTTATTCTCAATTCTCTTCTTCGTAAAGGAACTCTACCCAATCTCGTCACTGTTATTAAGGAGCTCATATCAGAGGAAAGTCACCTCAATAGGCTCTGCATTGAAAAATCTATCAACTTATACTTCGTCTCAAACTTCTCACAACTTAAGTAAGAAGTTTTATAAAGGATCTTGTAGCTACTGTAAAAAGCTCGAACATCACATCTCTGAATGTAGAGAATGAGTCAAATAGAACTTTGGACAAGATAATTCTACCAATTCTCTCTAGCCTACTTCCACTGATGATGTTGTTGTCACTTAGGGGTCAATAGAAAACACCTCTCCCAAATTCTCTTTAAAGGACCTCCATGCCCTTCTTTAACAACTTCAACTAGATTTTGGTACAACTTCCTCCTTTGCCCTATCTATCACATCAAGTATCTCAAACTCTTGGTACCTCAATTCTATTTGTTGCAATCATATGACCTTTGATTCTTCTATTCTTGAATATTTAACAATACCATCTATTCCATAAATTGTTCACATTGTCGATAAATCTACTATGTATGTACAACATATAGGTATTGTTCACACATACATATTACAACTACCTGACACTTTTCTTGTTCCCAAACTGTAACTAAATCTTATTTCTATTGGACAATTATATGAACTTGGTGTTAACTTACCCTTTTCGAATTGTGGTTGTATTCTATAGGATCCACAGATGGGTAAGATCATTGGGAAAGGTCGTTAGCTTGGACAATTGTTTGAGCTTACTTTACTAAATCTTCCTTACTGTCACCTCTCATATATGACACTCCCGTTTGGGTCATCTTTCTATCTCTAGATTAGGCTTTAATCCCTAGCGGTAACTTAGGTCATGTTAAGATTGAACATTTTGATTGTGTCCTTTGTCAACTATCTAAAAATCATCCTTTACTATCATGCTTTACTATCTTTCTCTTAATGATTCTATCTCTTTAGCACCTTTTGATCTAATTCATTATGATATTTAGGGTCCTACTACTCATGAAACTATAGGTGGCATTAAATATTATATGATCTTTATCGATGATTTATTCTCACTATACATGGATTTATCTAATGCGCCATAGATTTGAACTATTGTCCATTTACTCTCCTTTTGCTAATATGATTCACACTCAATTCTCTTACAAGATTAAAGTATTTTGGATTGATAAAGCAAAGGAATAAAAAGATACAAATTTCATCAATTTTCTTAATCAGCAGGGGACCATCTTTCAAAGATCTTGTCCAAACACATCTGAACAAAATGGTCAGCCCGAACACAAACATAAACATATTCTTGACCCTACTTAAGCCCTCATTATATCATCTTCTTGTCCTAAAATCCTTTACGGAGAAGTAGCCTTTACTACTATCTATACCATCAAGTGTATTCTCTCTCCATTCATAGTTAATATCTCTCCATATGGGTGCTTATTTAATCATGCTCATAATTATCAGTCTCTTAAAGTTTTTGGAAGGTGTGTTTTGTTTTATTACAACCTTATGAGCACACCAAACTTGAATCGATAGCACATTTATGTTGTTTTCTAAGGTGTGGGATAAAGCATAAAGGATATAGATGTTGGGATCCACTATCTCAAAGACTACGAATCTCTCGATATGTCACTTTTATGAACATAAAATGTTTTTCATAATATCGAAATTCTAAGTTGGCGATCACACAAAAATTTTTTTAATCATACCTTACCTTTGTTTTCTGATATTTCTTTTATAGGTCCATCTTATAGCTGTAACAACTTAAAACAATTGACACTTAATTCTAATATATCTTCTCCGGCTGCAGATCCTCCAACATCACTATATAGTTCTTCTTCTCTTATTCATTCATCATAATCTAATGAGTGTTCACCCCTTCATCGATCCTCTTAAGAAAATGAACCATCTATTAGTTTTAAAGACTTCTATGTCTATTCCACTATTATTTCTCTATATAAACCTTGCACCTATCACGAGGCCAGCTCTAACCTTTTATGGCAATAAGCAATGGCAGAAGAATTACAGTTCTCTACAACACCAATGCTTGGGACTTAGTTGACCTACCTTTAGATAAACCTGTCATTGGCTATAAATAGGTCTACAAAATCAAGACTTGAGCTAATGGATCAGTCGAAAGATAAAAAAGCATGAATGGTTGCAAAAGGGTCTACTCAAGAATATGGCATCAACTATAAGGAGACCTTTACTCCATTGGCTCACCTAACTTTAGTCCGTAGTCTTATTGTCGTAGCAACAAGCAAGCATTGGGAATTATTCCAAATAGATGTCAAGAATGCCTTTCTTAATGGTCAACTTTATAAAGAAGTATATATGCAACCTCCAACCTCCACCTGGCTATTCTTCTCCACCTAATAAAGTTTGTCGTCTTCGCAAAGCCTTGTATGGCCTTAAGCAAGCTCCTCCAACATGGTTTGCTAAATTTAGCTCCACCATTAATCGTCTTGGCATTACACCCAGTTCTTATGATCATGCTTTGTTTATCTGGAAAACATATCAATGGTGCACTCTTCTCATGTTTTTATGTTGATGACATAATAATAATCAGTGATGACACTTAGGTGATCACTACTCTTAAATCTTGTCTTCATCAACAATTTAAAATGAAAGATTTAGGTCCACTGAGCTATTTTTTAGGTCTTAAAGTATCTTCTGATGATTCAAGCTACTACTTATCTCATGCAAAGTATACTACTCATCTTATCTCTCGTACTGGTCTCACTAACACTAAGATTGCTAACACTCCACTCGACTTTAATGATCATATCTCTGCCATTGATGGAACTCCTCTGAGTGATGTTGCAATTTATCATCAACTAGTTGATAGTCTTATATACCTTACTATCACTTGTCTGGACTACATTTTCAGTCAGTTTATGTCTACATTTCGTACCATTCACTTTTCTGCTGTTCTTCGTATACTTTAATACATTCGAGGCACTTTATTTCATGAACTTCACTCCAATCATTCATATTTATTAAATTTATGTGCATATTCAAATACTAACCAGGCAGCTGGAGACCTAATTGATCATCGATTTACCACTGGTTACTGTTTCTTTCTTAACACATATCTCATTTCTTAGCATAGCAAAAAGCAAGAGACAATTTTGTCTCTTGCTCAAGCACTAAATCATAATACTGAACCCTAGCTGACACTACCTCTAAACTTTTATGGTTACGATGGCTACTTCAAGACATTGGTGTCACTTTTTCTTCATCAGTTCCTCTTTTTTATAATAATCATAGTGTCATACAGATTGCTCACAATGATGTCTTTCATGAATGAGCTAAACACATTGATATCGATTGTCATTTTACCAAATCACTTCCGCCTCGACATTGTTAATATCTTCTTCCTAAACTCAAGTTATCATCTTCACTACCACCTTGAGTTTAAGGGTGATATTAACGTATAAGGAAAGATATTTCCCTTGTAATTGGCTTTTATTTTCCTTTAAAATCATATACATTAATGTTGTGTTGATTTGCTACTTTAATTAGAGCTAAAGTGTATAAATAGGTAAATGCACATCATATTATTCACAAACAGAAATACAGATAGCATTTCTAGATTTTCTATTCGTTATTGTTTCTACATTAAAATATTTTAGTGACATACATAGATGTCACACGTATAAACTATAAAGCTCATGCACGTAATGTGTACTTAATAGACACGATAAATGAAGAAAAGTTGTCTTTTCGCATGGCAGTCACATAACAAAGAGACAGTCGGATACCTCTTATGTAAGCATGCAACAATTAAATGCATTAAGACGAGGAACAAAAATGTTAGTAGACTGGAAACTGTAATAACTTACGTTGGAAAAGAAAAGGAGCTTGTGCTCTTTCCACTTTCACCAGAAAGGTTGGAAGTGGCAGTAGATTTCCAAGACACAGCTGGAGCTTGTTTCTTTTGTTCCGTCTGAGGACTCTGAACTTTAGTGGTTTCTTTTGTTTCATCTTTAACGGTCTCATCCATTGATCCGGTTTCTGCAATGTCCTCAAGTTTTTCATTAAGTTCATCAGTTTTATTGGCTTGTTCATTAATTTTGGCTTGTGTACTTGGAGACTGATTTTCGACTCTTAATACTGCAAGTGGAGGTGATGGGCTAAGCGTAACCAAGTCATTTGAACTTGGAAGTTCTCCACTCTTTGTTAGATTACTCATCGCAAAAGCATGGTCTCTAGCCAAACTGTTAGCTTGAATGCTGAAAAGAGACTCGTCGGAAGCAATACTCCATTCCAGTGGAGTTAGCGGTTTGTCGAATATGTCTGAAGGAATCCTAAATGGATCAAAAGCCTTTGGTCGTTCCATGACCTGGATATGAGGGCACTGAGTTGGTGCAAGACCACGTTCCAGGGATTCATGGGTTATATCAGAAACTGGAGATGTTGTTGAGAAACCTGGAGAGCCGTTTCCATCTTCTTCCGAGCTTGAGGAATTACTACTAGAGGTATCATTTTCATCATTTTTCAATGCTGTTGAAATATCCTCTTTAGCTTTGTCAGAGATAGTAATGCTATATATAGGACTGAAATCTTCAATTGCATTCATCGGAAAAAGATCGTCCAAGGATGAGGCAAATGATGAATGAGAACCTAATTTAGTAACTGGCATGACCGCAGAATCTTTATTACTAATGTAATCTGGTGTTGAATGTTTACTGCTGTTAAATCCATCAAAAAGATCTGGGCCTGAGTCATAATGTATACTGTTGTTACTCCCATCGATTACCTCAGGATGTATCGTTAAATGATTAGAATCATTACTTGCTGCCCGAATATGAACCTTTAAATGATCAGAATCATTACTTGGTACTCGAAAATGAAGCTTTAAATGATCAGAGTCATTGCTTGCTACTCGAACATGAAGCCTTGGATATGGCAGAAAATGAGTTATGCTCTCATTTCCATCAATAAACTCTGGTTGTGAATCTGAATGCTTACTACCACTCTCGTATTCGAAGCCCATCACTGAGAATATCGATAGAATTCAGATTTCATAAAGTACAGAAGTAATGAAAATTCTAACATAGCATACAGATGAAAGGCCAGTGTGTATACATGTATCCCAAAAACTTGCTCAGCAGAATGATAATCATGACTAGTCTAAAAGAAAAGGATAATATCTTCGTTAAGCAAGTATAGATTGTTTGGTTGAAGGTGCAATAATTCGAATACCTAATTTCTAAGGAACATTATCAAGAATTCAATAACCACAAACATATATATAACAGCGTTCTATCAAGTAAAACAAAACCAAAGGGCTTCTTAACTTGCTCTTATAAACCTTCATACATCAGTTTTCATGAAGCTCATATCATTCAGGCAAAAGGGTAAAAGACAAATCTTAATTGTTTGTAAAAGAAGAGACCGTTCTTGTATTTGAATTAGGATTAAGATGAATAACAACTACCCTATAACACAAATTCATCTTTTAAGTTCCTAACTCCTAAGTTGATGAGGGGCATATTCACAAATTCAGAATTTTGCGCAAAAGATAATCCTTAAAAAACTGGAACTTAAAATCTCATAATAACTCGAGTTTGTAAACCAACCCTATTTATTACCCATTCTTATGCAATCATTTCACAACTATCTGCATTAATTTTGTCAATTATCCTTCTAATCCCTCTTTGCATACCCAGAAAGGAAATAGATGAATAAAAAAATACAAGGATCAAACACAATAGAACTTACTTTTTTATGCCATGAAATGCTATTCTGGTCCAATAATCTTAGCAAAATTACAACGGATGACAATGCAGGAGTTGATCACGTCCGCATTGAGAAAGAAGATGAAGGGTTGGATTAATACTGAACCATTCAAACCATCCAGAACAGAATCCACTACCTGAGGTTAAAGGTTAGAGTTTTAGGTAACAGAGATTGCTCCGAGATCCAAATTGGTCTGACTTGTTGGTATGAAATCTTTTGGACTTTATTTTCATGTTCAATGTGGTAGATCTTTGTTTTTTTGAATTACAATTAAATAGGTAGTGGGAATTTTAGGGATTAGTGCAAAAGAAAAACCTGGTGTTAGCGAAAATTTAGGGATTGGTGTTTGAAGGATGTTTTAACTAACGATCCAAGATGCTTTTCGCTTCATTTTTAACCACTTTCTTGTTCTTCTTCTCTCAATAGATATCTTGATGCCCAACAGCTACGAAGATATGAGTATTCTCATTTTCTTGAAAATGGGGAGGCGCTGAAACTATTAACACAATTGCCTTGTGTTCAGATTGAATCATTATAGCCTAATCGTTTTGGTCCAAGCACCTTGAAACATTAATGTTGGAATTGAACAAGATCTGATTCAACATGCACCAAAATATATAAATACAAAACTCTTTTATTTGATTTTTTAATTTGAAAGCTAAAATCGACTAAATTTTATAACACATCAAATATAATAAAGATTGAATTATAATTCATACCTTATTACGAAGTTTGATTCTTTTTTATTATTTTTCTTGAATTGTTTCTAAAATTAGTTTATCCCAATCCTTATAGTAGCACGTGTATGGCCTCTAATAGTGTATATATATGGAAAGCGTTGAGACAACTTTACAAATGTTTTAGGGAGACTTAGGCAAGCAGTGTTAGCTACCTTAAAGTCTCAGCCTACTTATATTATGATTTGAGCCTTTTAGTAATTAAATTGAGATAAATTCTAAATTTAATTAAAATTTAATGGGAATTAATTTTAATTCTAATTAAATATAAATTGGGTCTAATAAGATCCAATATCTAATATTAGTCCTTATTTATTAAATATCTTATATTTATCATAAAGTTTCCCAAATATTACACACTAAGTTCTACATGATTAAAGCATCTTTCTTTTCTCTTTAAATCGTTCTTTATATGTGACTCGTTAAGTTTTCAAATATGTTGATAATGAGTATACATTACAAGCCCAAATTATGTTAGGATTAGATAAATTAAATTCTTTTAATTCATCTTTAGTTCTTCAATTAAATAACTTGTATCTATAAATCAATATTGACATCTAATAATACATCATGACCACTCAAATATTTAGTAACGTCAAAATAGTTTAGCCTAACCTTTCATTGGATAATTTTTTTTTGTAAAATTTAGTCCTTTCATCATACAATGTACCAATTAGATATAGAATATAAACTTAATGTCTATTTTTATTTTAGCCTATGCCATATTAGTTCTTTAACATTAGTAATTAATTCTATTAATAATATTTGTAAACTATTTTACAAAGTGCCTTTTCACCTTAATTAAGGATTTCTTAAATCAATATTAATCGAGAATAACGAAAAAAATTTCTAATCACTTTAGGTTGATGAATCCTATATTGATCTCTCAACTACCTCAATAGTTCATGTTATATTCAATAACTATTGACTAAGCAAAATATTGACTAGAATATGTCATAAGTAGTATCAAAACCTAACAATCCTCATAAAAGATACTTTGGAGATCTAAAGTAAAAGGATAACTTAGACAATAATCATAATGATAATTTCCATAGATGTATATATATATAATGTTCTTAATAGAATTCTCATATATGGTCAAATTAGTAGACTTGTTCTTTAAAAAGTACCCATACATTTGTTTAATTATCTTAGTACTTTAATTCATAAGATCAACTACTTTCTTCATAAGAAAGAAACATAACATGTACTAGACTTTTCAAACCCCATTAATGTCTAATCTTAATAAAGCAATGATTAGGAACAATTTAATGGTAATATATAAATGCAATATTAATCTTATAATTATTATCTCATCATAATTTTGTTTGTAATGTATATTTATCTTATGGATTTTATCATATACATTCAAATATATACAAAAAATGTATTTAAATAATTATGTCATTAAATTACAACCAATCGATTAGCTATAAGGCATAAACCAATAGCGAATGGTTACATCATAATTCCTTAAACATATTCTTACACTTTAGAAGAACATATTTCTTATAACCTTAAGATGAAGATGCATTCAAGAGAGTTTCTCCTATGGTTATTCTAGTTAGACCAACATAATTTGTTGTTTTGATTTGAATGTGCTGATGGAAAACTTAGTTTAACAATCCATATTCCTCCATCTAAAGGCATATTTTTCAATTAATTATTGCGTAACATTTAAGTAAGTGCTAACAAATAGGAAGATAACTAATGAAAATAGAAGAAAGGATCAACAAGTATGATATGCCATTTTTTCTTTTCAAGTTGTCAGTAGCTAGAGTGTAGAGGAAGGTCTTTAGAGGAATTTAAAAGATCTTTGTATGTGGTGTATCTAATTTTATTATATAAATGGACATATTTTGAAGTCATTCATAGATTTAGTCACATCCTTATATATAATTTAGTTATAATTTTTTATAAGCTTTAACCTAGTAGCTAGATGTTAGATCCCTAAGTTCTAATAGCGGAATCGTGCGGGCATTGGCGAGCCTTAACCAATGTTTGACACACTGAACTATAGAACAAGGCAAATACTTGCATGTAGGCAAAAGAAAAAGGGCAATGTCAAGCGTTGAGGTGCATTGGTGCACTTTAGTGAAAATCTTTGACGAGATGCAAGATTCTAATATGGGATCAAAAGAAGACTTGAGATGGACATCGAGGGGAAGGTTAGCTGGATCACACCTATGATCGTGGCATACGAGAGTTCCAAGATGACATAGCAAGTTTTATCAAGCTTGGCGAGAGTTTTGGCGAGAGTTTCAGACCTTGTACGAGTTGACTTGGCTAAGACTAGGTTTTTGAAGGATTAAGGACTTAGTGTGTAGTCAAATGGATGGAACATGGCTAATGTAGTTGGTATGGGAAAGCATTGGGCAGACAAGTGTGTTATTGGCTTGGATGAATCACCATCAATGGATAGAGATGAGGAGATCTTGGATGATGTGGTGAATAAGATCACAATGGATGAACATCAGCTCTAAGAGATAAAGATTATGTGAAAGGATCATCTGAAGATAGAGGAAATCTTTGTGGATTTGGATAGATCATTCCTAGGTAGATGTTATCTTTTACCTTGTTATTGTGATGTAACTTAATCATATTGGATAGAGTCCTGATTGGATGAAAATGTCATTTATTAGTTAAAGTGATGTAATTTGATAAAGATAAGATAGGATAAGACATGATCTTAGCTAGTAGAGTTATATTAGGATTCTAACTTGGCCATCTAGAGGTGTCTATAAATAGTTCATTTGGGCCTTGCTCTTCAAATATAATGAGTGTGGGAGACACTGAGATGTGAGAGAGCATTCTTTTGTATACTTTGAGAGAAGTAATAAATGTTGGTTTTTGGCTGTATCTCTTTCTTGATGCCATGAATATTTAGTTCCTTTTTTTAATTCTTGCAAGAGTGTAAAAGTTAAAAAAATGTGAGGGTCGTGAGACGTTCGAGAATAAGTAGTTTGGTCGATGGTCATAAGGAAAGACTGAATCTTACTTTAATGGACCAAAGTGAGATTGTCGTACAAAGTGGATGGCATAAATAGCAGATAATTAGGGCTTGAAGCAAAACCTTTGTAATAACTAGTATCAAAGTCAAATTTTGATATGACAAGAGGCAGCAATTTGACAGAGCGTGTCAACCGAAAGGAAGCACTCATTGGATCGATTCCTCAAGGGAAGGAAGAGGTGATGTCTTACAATACTTAATTCGAGATGTGGAAAGTGCAAATCCAACATTTGCAACATCAAATAGTGGACTTAATGAAGGCATCAGAGGAGACTAGGTTAGAGGTGACAATCCTAAGGCATTTTGTTGCAACATAGGATGTTGGACATATTCAAAGCACTTTGGTGAAGGTGCGAGAGCCACAAGTTTTTTTATGGTAAGCAAAGTGTGAAGGAGCTCGAAAATTTCTTGTGGGACATGGAGCAATACTTTACAGTAGCAAAGGAGTCCAATTCTAAGAAGGTATAGATCACGACTATGTATTTAGTGAAAGATGCAAAATTGTAGTAGAGAACGAGGACCTCCAATGACATCAATGCAAGTAGACCTCCTATTGACACTTGAGAGAAGATGAAAAAGAAGTTAATGGGTCAGTTCCTCCCTAACAACACTTCATAGCTTGCGACGAAAGTTTTGAAAAGGTTAAAGCAAGATGACTCGGTGTGAGAGTATGTGAGGAAATTCACATATTTGATGTTGGACGTGTAGAACATATTTGAGGAAGACAAGTTATTCAACTTTATAAGCGGCTTGCAAAGTTGGGAACAAATGGAGTTTTTGAGGTAGAACATGAAAGACCTCCCAAGCGTTATAGTTGTTGCAGATGCTTTAATGGATCTCCAAATGCCACCACCAATTTGAACTAGCAACGAGGGAAAGAAGAATGGTGGGACATGGAATGTCTCAGAGAAAGGCAAGGAGAAAGTAGGTGAATCTTCTCAAGATAAGTTCAAGAAACATAACTCCTTATTCCGCTCTTTTTATGATAATTTCTAAAAAGATCTTAGATAATTAAGATATTATGGCCTATATTTCTTTCTGAAATAAATTCCACCAACAATGATTGATGATGTTATAAATTATGTTACAATATAACATAGGTCTACATTCATTTAAATATGAAGCATTATGAACTTTGGGGATCAAGAAAATATAAATTTTATTTATTTCATATAACATTCTTCCATTATGAAAGAACTCCAAGATTTCTTCTGTTATGAATTCTCTAACAATGCTCCAAGTTTTTTTTAGAAAAATAAGGCATTAAAGTCATTAGGTCCTAGATTTTTATAGGGATTAAAGCTAAACCAAGTGTTCTTGATCTCTTAGCTAGTGATAGATTCAAGGAGTTTCTGTTGGGCTCCGATTCGTAATAAGCATGATTAAATTATTTTTAGGCATGTTTAACTTAAATTGAGGCTTTAGTTTGATAATTTGTTTATTTGGTTGAAATTAATTGAAAGGATTGAGTTAT
>JANKOE010000003.1:36570963-36582544 GCA_026284465.1 Erythroxylum citrifolium
CCCTTCAAAGTTACACGCACGCTCAAGTTTCACGATTTTAAGCAAGAGAGTTGGGTTCCGGGAACGGGATCCAACAAGAATATTATACCATATTTGAAAAATATTCCAATTGAATTGTCTATAACTAAATTTTATTAGAGGAGGTTCCTTTTTAATAGACTAAGGATTGAAATAGAATTGTTTGTTAAAATTCTCAATTCTAAGACCTTTTAATAAGCCTTTGTATTAATTAAGAAATAATAAGTTACCTTGATTATTTACTATCCCACTAAAACCACTTAAAATAAACCTTACCAAGTAATGAATGATGATGGGTTGGCTATATTTCTTAGCCATATAACTATTCCATCACAATCGTATTCACCCTTATGCTACCCTATTACTAACTCTTAATCTAATTGCAGCTTCATTGTTAAGGGACTGTGCTGCAAAGAAACTAAAGGAAAATGAGTAGTAAGGAATTTGAGAATAAAGGATAAGAGCCATTTATTTATTATGTAATGAGAGATATACACTAGGTTGTAAGTATAAGAAAAAAAATGATGGAACCTCTTTATAGTCAATGATGATGGCAAAGAAGAGAAAATAGTCAAGGAAAATAGGAAGACATTCACTGCCTCTAAAATAAGCTCAAGTGAACCCTTTTTTTTTTGCATGCAATGTATGCAGTGTAAGATAATAAGGCAAATAAGGGTAGTTAATCTTTTTAAAGAAAAGCCACTTTACATTTTAGTTGAAAATATGGAGTACACATAATTTCACTAATGAAACCATAATCCAAAATGGACAATGTGAAATTAGGAGCTATATAATGTGAAGGTTACTGTGGAGGAGGCTTAAAATTTTCCTTACTTCAAAATATTACAAGAACTTGGAATGCACACTTCAAGAAGATTAATAACCTATTAATGCCTTGGTTTCAATAATAAAGGTTTATGATATGGTGCTTAGGGTTTAATGGCTTTGCATATTAAATGAGGTTTTGATCTATTTTGGAGAATAAACATTGTGATTCTAGTAATAAGAAAAACCTGTGAAACTTTTCCTGATGGAATTGTGATTCCGTCGCTAAATTTCCTGACAATATCACAATTTTCGTACGTAAATTTACGACATAATTACAATTTCCGTCGCTAAATTTATGGATGGAATTAAATTTTTTGTTGCTAAATTTGCCGACATAATTACAATATCTGTGGCTAAATTTCTCGATGGAATTACAATATCTGTAGGTAATTTTAGCGATGAATAAACAATATCCTTGCTAAATTTACCTATGAAATATAGCATTCTGTTAGTAATTTACCTACGGAATATATCATTCCATCAGTAATTTACCTCAGGAATATAGCATTTTATCGGTAATTTACCTACGAAATATTGTAATTTCGTTAGGAAATTTACCTATAGTAATTTTAGCTACCATTTCTCACTTCCCAACTGAATTTTTTACTTATAATCTATTATTTTTTTTCTACGTTTAATTTCTCTAAATAATATAATCTTGATTGACAATATAATGTGAAAATTATCCTAATTGGTAATATAATATAAACATTATAAAGTACAACAATAAGTATCTTGAAAATAACTTTAAACTAAGAATTTGTGGTCTAACTACTACGATGAGGTGTTGCCCTTCCCTTTTAACTCATTTATCTCATTACAGAGCTGGGCTATATACTCCGTCGACTGTCACATCTGAGTTGTCAACATCTCCACTATGCTCTCAAGCTGAACGACTCTCTCATTGGATGCGGACCGTCTATTAAATCCAACTGTATTGGATATGGAGGATTGTGAATATCATATGTTTGTAAAAGAACCTAAGCCGAAAATCCTTCCACGACAGTCCCTATCACCAACTGCATCAAGATATGTCTGAGTCTCATCAACAATCTCAAAACTTTGAGATTAAAGTTTATGTTAATAAGTGATAATTTTTAAATAATATTATTTATCAAATTAATATTAAAGTTTAAATTTTACATACATTAAGTTGTTTGCATCAGGTGTTGATGACGGTCACACCATCATGCTTCTTAGGGTAGGCATGCAAAAAGAGCTAACGTGGTGTAGACTTCCTGCCCATAGACTTTTCATGCATCAAAATAAAATGTTTTAAGTGATGTAGTACACTATTGGAAAGAGTAAGTGATGTAGTACACTATTCTTGTGTGTTAGCAATGTATGCTAATCATATTCTATTGGAAAGAGTAAGGCATATGATAATAGATTTGTTTATGATACATTCAAGAATAGGTATACCTTTGTAAATGATAATAAGTCAATTACTCTTGTATTTATAACATAAATAGGTTTATGAAGACTAATTGAGATTACAAAGAGAGAATGAAGTGAGGAGAGTAGGAGAGTCCAAAATTCATGAAAAGAAACAAGTGAGACCAAGAGTTCTAAAGGATAGGGTTCAAATAGAAAAAAGGGACACAAAAGTTTCAAAAGAAAAGGTGTGAGTGTTATAAGAAATAAAAATAAGTGACCTTATATTCAAAGGGAAGCAATATTAAGAGTATCTGCAATGCTAATGAATTTAACTTTGAATGTTTTAATTTTATTTACTACATAAGAATGAAAAATACTGTCTAAAGGTTAATAAATGGAGTAGGTGTTTGTTTTTTATGCCTGACGATTGATTTTGGGTACATATGAAAAAAGAAAGAAAGAAAGGTCCCTAATTTAAAGGAGCTTGCCTAAAGGAGATGATCCATTTCAATTCATTAAAAGAATCAATGAGAACACTTATAAGCTAGACCTTCTTTGTGATGATTTAAGGCTAAAACCTTTTGAGGAGAGAGAGAGATGATGCAATCATGATAGGTATTTAGATTCTTGATCACATTAGTAGGTTAGAATTCTATTTTAAATTATTTTTAATAATTTAGAGATCTTAATTAAAGTATTAATAGTACTTAGGTTCTTAATTTAAGAAAGAGTAATATATAACCATATATAAAGGATAATAAATTTTATAAATAAGATATAGATAGTTTTAAAAATTTTTATTTTTAAAAAATTGATAAAGTATCAATAATAAGTTTCTTACAAGATTTGATGGATTTGAGGAAGCTATCTTGAAAGGGCTTAAGATTGATATTTAGTGTACTAAGATATTCATTTTCCAAAGGAAAATTTAAGTAATTCAAACTAGCTGTTAAAGTCTACCATCCACCATACCATAGACTCTAAGTTTAACTCCAGTGAGACTCATTAGTTTATGTACTACAAAACAATAAATTTCTTTATCTGAAGAGTGAAAGTGCTTCAGCTGAAGCTCTATTATGAACTAAAGGAACTGATGAGGGGATTACTCTATAGGTGGCATATGATGTGAGATATTCATAGTTCGGATATCAATAGCAGGTAGACGTTAGGCCTTAGGACACTTAGGACCGACCTTTCATGGTGTAGAAGTTGTAACTCTCTGCTTTCTTACAAGAGGACATCTTGTTCACTTACCTATATTATGCCACAACTAACGATTTTGTATTTGTTTACAATCATATCAAATGTTTTCTCACATTTACAAAAAGATAGGTGTAAAGCGAGTCTAATTTAGCACCTGACATCTAGAATATGTCAAATGATGATTTAGTAACTGCCCCAATATGAAATTATTTGTTAACTGTGTAAACCTCCAAAAATTAATATCCATAATATATTAGCTTTAACATTCAAACTCCAGCCACATTGATATATAGACAAAAACACAAATAATGGTCCACAATGCCAATTTTCATAAGTTTAAAAACCAATTCAATTAACGCCCCACATCAATTTGTACCCAAACTCCAAAATAATTCATTTATCAACCAATCACAATATACGGAAATAATAAACAATGACTCATTAACAACCGAAATAAACCCTGACAACTCAATCCATAATAACAAAACCAACGAACATAAAACCATTTAACAACAAAAATTGAAGCAGAAAAAATAAACCCAAGAGCAGAGCATGGATGACCAAACTCGACAAATGGCAAACCTAAGCTAATGGAAGTAGTTGGTAGAAGAACAACCTCAGAGATGTCAAATGACAAAGATGGAAGAAGATGAAAATAACAGAGAATAAAGGAAGAAGACAAAGACCAAAAGGAAAGGAGAGGGGGGCTTCGAGATTGTCGATTCAATTGGAAGGAAAACGACGACGTTTCCTTCCAATTTAAACAATGTTATTTTCCTTCCATTTTAAATGACAATACCACCTTTGTTTGAATTTACCTACGAAATGGTGTTTTCATAGGTAAATTACCAACGAAAAAAAATTCCATAGGGAAATTCCCTACAAAATGATGTTTCCGTAGGGAATTTCCTTATGGAAACATCACCCCGTAGTAATTTACCTATGGATATTTAATTCCGTCGGAAAATTCCCTAAGAAAATATATTTCCATAGGAAATTACCTATAGAATCTCCTTTCTATAGGTAATTTCCTTATGGAAATTTTTTCCGTCGGTAAATTTTGAATGCAATTTTTACCGAGAACCATTGACGCCTATTTTTATGACAACATTTACTATTCTGTCGACAAAGTTTGGCGGTAAAATTCTCTCATCTTTTAATGACGGATTTTTTTGTTGCAAAAAACCTTTTTCTGACAAATTTACCTATGGAAAGTAATTACTGTCACTAATTTACTACAAAAAGAAATTTCCATAGGGAATTTTCCGTCGGTAATTTGCAATTTTCTTGTAATGTGAATTTAGGGTGGTACACTTTAAAAAGTTTCAAAAGTTGCTTCATAAGACTCAAGTGATCAATCTATGATGCATACTTAACTTATTGGTCTTGTTAAACAACAAATGCATGAGCTAACCTTGGAATCAAATGATAAGGAAGCTGAAAGAGATGGGAAAAATAGCATATTCATAGTTAGAATCTAATTCCATTTTTAGGCTCCTAAAGGTTTACATCCATATACGACTTATGATTATAAGATCATGGTAATGAGTTTGTTAATGTAAGCTTGGTACAAGAATTGCTCTCCTAGGGAATCATTTAACATAACAGTAGTCCTTTCTTACTAGTTATATTGGTTAAAAAGGACAACATTTTAAACATTATATAAATTATAAAGATTCAATAGGCAAATTATCAATGATAAATTATCGATACTATTAATTGAAGAGAATTTAGATGAGGTGCAAGAAGCTTACCAGTTTTATAAACTTGATTTGCATTCTAGTTATCACCAAATTTGAATGTGCCTTCAATAAATGTCAAATAATTTGTTTAGAAACCATAAGGGTGTCACTATGAGTTCTATGACCTTAAGGCTTACCAATAACCTAGCAATATTTCAAGGTTTAATAAATCATGGTTTTGGGGCTCATTTGTGGAAATATATTATAGTTTTCTTTGATGGCATATTGGTGTGTATTGCTATGTTTGAAGACCATATTTCAATAAGTGCTAAAAATAATGTATGTCTAGCATATATATCGGAGTATATTGCCACATTTGAATACCACATTCTTTATTCTTTCTCTTTTGTAAATTGCTTCTTATATGTGAAATTTTAACGATATTAAGAAACTTATTGAGCCAAACCTAAGATTGGGAAAATCTTACATATGTAAAGAAGAATTCAGAGGAGAAGAGAATATAAGGGAGCAATAATGACTGTAGAGAAAATGAGGTCATTGAAGGAATTTTCCACAACGAATGACTAGGGCATCAACTTAAGCATTGCAATGCCCAATGTTGGAGTTGTTAAATTCAAGCTAAAGCCTTTCTTATTATTTATCATATAGTAGAACTAATTTGGACGTTCGTTAGCTAAAGAACCCTCGATCACTACTTAGGACAACTTTTTCACACATTCTTGGAAAAGAATCAGATCACCACCATTTCCCAAAGTGAAGGTGAGTTTTTAAACAAGGCCTGAGAGAGATACAATGATTTGTTCAGGTTTTATCCCCATTATAGATTAGATAAGTGGTTGATAATTCAAACCTTCTATAATAGAATGACCTAAAATCAAATTCTTTGTGGATGCCACTGCTAATATAGCCATAATGAACACGAAGGTAGACAAAGCGTACTATTTGATTGAGGGTATGGCTCAGAACCATTATTAGTAGTCAAATGAGAGAGCCACCCCTAAGAAGATTTTAAGCAAGTGTGATCTTGACACCTTGAATTTTCTAGATACTAAGGTAAATGTTTTGTCTCAAAAGTTTGATCATATAAATGTTAATGTTTTCAATGTTACTAATATGATTTGTAACATTTGTGGATCATCAAGAAACTTAGTTACAAATTGCTAATTAAGAAACCAGTGTGGACAAGACCCTTCTTTGGAACAGGTTAACTTCATTAATAACCCTAACTAGAAGAACGTCCTATTTTTAAGCATTTATAATCTTGGTTAGAGAAACCATCCTACTTTCTCTTATGGAAACATGTTTAATCTTGCACCTTAAAATAGGCAACCACCTAGTTTCCAACCTGGACCATTTAATCCCTCCATAAAAATGGAATTTAGAATCCTTTCCAGAGAACTTCCTTACCACTCAGGCTAAACAAAATGAATATTTCAAAGAGGAGATTATGAGGCTCAATTATATAATGGATTTAGTTATACCCTTAAAAAGATGCTTGAGTTTCAAATAACTCACTATGATAATACAACTTTTAGACCACCTGGTTAACTTCTTAGCAAGTTTGAGAATCCTAAGGAGCACTGTAATATTGTGATGTTGAGGGATAATAAGCTAACTCTCCCAAGTCCTATGTTCGCCTATATAGCTCAAAGTCTCTCAAATGCATTCTATGAAGATTTCTGCGTGCTGTTGTCTTAATTTTTGGATCTTCGTCTACTAAGCTTGTTGGATTACTCCAGGTCATAAACTGACCAAGAGTCAAGATATGTGAGAAAAAGAAAAACTAACAAGTCAATCAAAAAATAAATTAAAAAATAAAACAGAATAAAGTAAAAATGACTAAATAAAAAAAACTAGGCTTTCCTAATATTACTAGTCCCTGGCAAAAATGCTAAAAATTTGATTGATGCCTTATATGCTTACAAGAAATTATCAATGTTTAAAACCACAAGTGCACGGTCTAGTAGTAGCTAGCACATGCAAGTACAAGTCGATCTCACGAGGACTCTAAGTACTAGTAATTACCCTTTTTCTACTTTCTAATCGTTAATTCAGATTGTTGATTTAATTAAAAATTAAAGTAAATAAACTAAGAATTAAAATAATAATGAACTTAAGATAGAGGAAATTACTTAGAAATCAATATCAAACAATAATACTTAGATGATGAATCCCTATAAGATTCTTTAAATATTAACCCTTTATCATGTAATTATATTATTGATTATTGGACCGTGAAAATTCCTATCTTATGTTAATATGTTTCTCAAGATTATTAACAACTAATCCATCAGTTGATTAACAAAAATCTTTCTAGTTAAAACACCAAGGATTTCATTATTGATATATGAATTTCACTATTAGGTTTGGCCATAATCTAGAAGATTTATGTCGACATATCTCTAGGTTTGTATGTAACTCCTTCCAATTATGATAGATCTATTCATACAAGAGGATTTCACAATCTCAATCACATGAAGTCAAATCATGCACTAATATCCCGGGTATATTAGAACAAGAATAAAATGCATAATTAAATCTCAATAAACCAATCAATAAAATTGCATTAAATAAAAGATCATATCATATTGATTTCACAACTTAGGATTCATCACAGTTATTTAGTTCCAACTCATACAAAACCAAAGATAAATATGCAGAAGAATAGCTAGAATAAAAGAAATCATAATTATAAATCTCCCTTTTTCTTCTAATGAATCTTCTTGCAAACTAGATTGGATGTTGTTATCTATTAAATCTGTTGACATATTCTTTATGTTTTCCTCATCTTTTATGTTTTCCTCATCCTCTTATTAGAATTATTCACCTCTCTTTGTTTCTTATGACCTAAAACTCTCTAAAATTTGGCTCTCTTCATTTAGCCTTTTTTCACGTCCTTTTATAGTAACAAGTAGGGTTTTTAGGATATACACAATATACACAATCGTGTAAAACACCAAAATTTGTGAATCCACGTAGACACAAAGACTTACACGGGCAACATACATGACCATGTATATCAACATACATGGGCATGTAACTTCACATGACCAAAAACAAAATTCTTCAAATCTCACATGTTTATAAAGACTTACATAGTCACTATACATGTACGTCCAAGTTGCTTTAAATCTTTGTTCCATTCCTCAATTTCATCCAAATTCTTCTCTTTTTGGTTCGAGAAGGCAATTATCACCTATAAATGCACTTGAAGCGAATTAAGTACAAAAATACTATAAAACTATTGAATAATAAGTATGACACATTAAATATAGGTATATAAATGTAGTCAAACAAGCATTTATCGAACGTCCCCACACTTAAGCTTTTGCTTGTCCTTAGGCAAATCATAATCTAAATGATCAATCTTACAAACTTCCATCCTTTATTAATCTCAACCTATCCATTCACCTTCTAAATCATTATATCATATTAATCAAATTAACATACAATTAGAATCAAGTCTACAATAACATTCATAAGCTAATATTAATAATAATAACATCAATAATCTTTTTGAAATCAAAAGCACAAATCTTTACACTCTTACTAACGTTTCACCAATGCACTCAAGTGTTTAGGGTGGAAATTATAAGTACTTTCAAATCAATACATAGTGGAACTCTTAACCATAAGCTTGCGATATTATCATATCTTTACTACTTATACCTAAATTAGAAACAAAAATCAAAATATACTTATAAGGATTTAATGGGGCTTAGGTAAGGTATAATTGGTATAATAAAAGAGTGATAAAATTGAAGGGAATTTACAAAAATAATATTACAAGAAACTTAATCTTTCACAATACAGGTCTTTTTCATTTTAAATTCATTGGTACCAATACTTAAACACACTTTCGCTTTTCTTTTAAATCTTAATATGAACGAAGGATTAAATTAAAGAAATATTGAACCTTTTCAAATTTTAAGTTTCAAACAATCAAGTAATGTAAACAACCTTGAAGGTTCAAATTAATACAAAGGCTTGAAGAAAAATAAGTTAAAGGCTAATAATTTGGTTATAATCAATGAAAAAGGCTAAGGCTCAAAATTGGTTATTTCTAAGTGATAAAATATGGTAGGGTAATTTAAGAAAATAAGCCAAACAACTATTGAATCTAAGTGCCTTTACCGTTTCAGTGGTACTAATTTAACAAACTATGGTCTCAATATGCATATTAAAAGCAAGTTCTATAATCATCCAACTATGCATGATAACACACATGAAAGAATAAAAAAGTTTAAATATTGATATATTTGCTTTTATACTTAAAAGCTCACAAAATCGATCTTTTGTGTGTAAATAATATGCGATTTTCCTTCAAACTATCAATATCAGTGATTACCAACAATACGACTCATAAAAGCAAGTTTATTCTAACTTTCATCATTTTGCATGCTAATTCAATTTAATAATCAATAATGATCTCAAGTATTTATGAATAGATTTTTAACTAATTCAAGATATCATTTAATAAGATATTGATAAAAAATATTATAAATAAGCTTAAGAAAATTGTAATCCCCTTCTCCACGCTTAAAGTTGTACATTATCCCCAATGTATACAATATAAACACATCAAAATAAAAATTAAGAAAGTGTAGGAAATTGGTACTTCCTTAAGTAAGAAGAATTTTAGAATTCTAATTTTGATGAATTTAGTATTGTCCATCAGCTAGGAGATAATAACATTCTTGCAAAATATAAATAAAAAGGGATAAAAAAAGATAACAGAAAATAAAATAACAATAATAACTAAGAAAATGGAAACAAAAATGACATAAATGAAATTACATTGCTTTAACATTTAGACAAAAGAAAATAACAACGAAAATAAAGAAAGAAAAATACAAAAAAATAATAGAAAAGAAAAGAAAAGAAACAAAACCAAATTACTGCATACATCAATCCTATTATGGGTCTGGCATATCCGTAAATGGAGGCTCCTCTAGTCTTAAATATGGAGAGGCTGAAGACTAAGTCGCTCTAGATGGTGGAGGCTAAAAATTTCATATCCTGATGGCTCCTTATCTGCATCACAAGGTCCCCCAACCATCGAATGAAAGTTTCGAGTGGCCTATCCACTCCACAATCTTCGCCTATTGTGTCTAGATTGCTTTTAATGTTGATTTATTCATGTTAGCATTTAACTCTAAGTAAATTCACTTGTGGATGCCTTGAGCTAACTTGCTTTATAAGTGGACCATGACTTAGATGTATTAAGAGTTAAACAGTATTTTAAAACTCGGATCGGTTATCGAACTGGAGGCCTTATTGATCACTGGTTTGACCGGTTTGACCACCGGTCGAACCGGTGTGACGTCATAATTATGCAATAATTATATTTAATTATATATAATATTAAAAAATTAAAAAATACAAAAATATCAAAAAATAAAAAATTGTTGAACCAGTGTCCGACCGATCAATTGACCAGTTTTGACCGATTCAAACTGGGTCAATTAAAAACTGATTTTTTAGGGTGAACCGGACCGGATAGCCGACCGGTCACCAGTCGAACCGATAGGACCGGCCGGTCCAGTTCGGTTTTTAAAGATATCCATACGTGATCTTTCTAATGTTAGAATGAAACTTTTCGTAGAATTTCACTTAACTCGTTGCATTCAAAAGTGTGTTGCTTGGTAGAAATTTGAGTTAATTAATCAAATAAGAGATAAGTATAGCTCAAGAAAGTGCAATTTTATAGTCTAGAAAATTCTATCGATCCAAAAGATAAATCAATTATAAATTTATTAAATCATGACATCAAAGACAAAATTAGATGTAGTAGTTATTTAAACATTAATTATCATCAATTTCTTAATTTGATGATTTATTTAATTTGTATTATCTTGGAAATTATTTTTTTTCATTACCCAAAACCAATCATCAGTTACTTTTATTAAAATTTTAAACTAGTTACTAGTAGTAGGAGATTTTTTAAAATCTATCTAATTTCCTCGTGGAATTAACTTTCTATTTACTATTATTTTAGTCAATAATAATAGGTATATTTATTTTAGTTTGTGAATATTAGATTTTTAATATTAGAAAATACCGAAACAATTTGTCTAAGTCCAAACTAAAGCGTGGAGGAATTTAAGAAAGTTAGAGTAAGAAAACATACAAGTCTTAATACTAAAACTTCAACTTGTTTTAATCTATGAAAATAAAGCGTACGAAAAAATTATTGAGGATAATTAGCGAAAAACGTTGCCTGTAGCTTTCATCTATGAGAATTTACCAACGTTTTTTCCGATAAACATAAATCGTTGCTAAGGATTATTAGCGATAATTTTGGAATTTTTAACAATGATTTTTTTCGTAGTAAAATGTGGTTTATGTTATAATGGCATGGTAAATGCTTTCAAACCCTTTGATTAACATAATATCTCACTTTCTGTGCCCTGAAGATGCCATAAGCACCGCAATAGCCACAATGAACATGG
>JANKOE010000003.1:36610278-36620759 GCA_026284465.1 Erythroxylum citrifolium
TTTGGTCTGTTCCAGGAAAGCTTCCATCTTGTGATGTTACATCTAAACGCGATCATCTATATCAGGTAATGATTATGTGGTCTTTAGGATGTCTTTTGTCCTGGGTTGTCTAGCATATTTTCAAGGAGAAATTTTCTCCTTTCCACCGTACTACTGAGGCATGAAAACTCTGCACTACTATAGCAGCTCTTCAATCTTAAAGTTTTGTAATTATATCTACTTGTTCGTGGATTTTTTGAAACATGGCCTCAGTTATGTAGCTATCAGTGCCTCGGGGGTTCTGGGGAGTTAAGTGGACTGTCCTTTGAGAATGTAGTGATACTTTCCCATTGTTATTTGATCCGGAATCTAATTTGAGATCATATCATATGCTTGTCAAGCTTTGGAAATCCTACATCAATAGGCCTATGATATTGGTTGGACCAAGCCTTGGTGCTGCTGTGGCAATTGATTTTGTAGCCAATCATCCCGAAACTGTGAGTATTTCTCTCAAATTGGCGTATGTGATCACTGACCTAATGGAAAGAAGTTAAAAGTTTAGTTATAGTAACTCAAATTGTTGCATCCAATGTTCAAATGTTCTTTCAATCTCAGGTAGAAAAACTAATTCTCATTGATGCAAGTGTATATGCTGAAGGCACAGGAAATCTAGCAACTTTATCTCGGGTCATAGCATATGCTGGGGTAACTTTTCTTCTTGACTAATGAATCTTCATTGATGTTGTCCACCTCTTTCAAATCATTTACATATCTCCTACATTGAGCATATGCCATTGGCTACTCCAGTACCTTTGGCCGAGTTTAAGTTTTTTATTTTTTAGTAGCTCTCATAATCTGTCTTCTAGTGAATGCAAGTTGCCATCATTCTCCTAATTTGATCCTTTTGTTCATAGGAAAACAAGGTCAAAGTGACTTCTTCATGCGCCCATTATTTGGTTCCACTTATGAAGTTCATAAAATCCTTTGCCAGCTGAACTATACAATAACAACAACAATATCAACAACAACAATCCAGTAAAAGAGATGAAGGGTTTATGCATGCAACAGCACTATAGAGTTTAGGAAATTGACATATCGCTCATGGAGATTAGGAAAATTATGAGATTAAGGGTTTATGCATACAACAGCACTATAGATGAATAGCAGTTGAAACTTTTGGTGCACATACATTAGTCAATTAAAATTCTAAAGTGGGAACAATGCCTTAGTTGTGTTTGGTCAGCAGCCACGTGAATCACAGCCTTTTAAAGGGAGTACCAAAGACAGGTAACAGCTAGAGTGGAATAAGCATGTAAAATAATTAGGAGTTATCAAATTAGCTAAAAGACATACCTATAACAATGCAAAATTGAACAAGCATTTAAAGAGTTCATCTAACAAATTCTTATTATTTCCTTTGCTTCACCTGCACAATTTGGTGTGCCTATGTGTGCATACGAGAGAGAGTGGGTGGTAGCAAATTGTTTGCCTTGCTGTATAACCGTGCTACCTTCTATACAATTTCAGACTCTAAATATTTCTACTATACTGATTAGCATTGTTTCCAAATCAGGTAAAATTATTGAAGAGTGTCCCCCTTCGCTTGTTTGTTAATCTTCTGGCCTTCAATGGCCTATCATTGAGTACCAGCTTAGACTGGATGAAAGTGAGTGTTGCGTCTCATAGGCTTTCGATGGACTCAATTTAAACGCAATTTTGGTCTTATGCTCTGATTCTATCTAGGTGGGCCGCTTGCATTGTCTATATCCTTGGTGGGAGGATGCAACTGTTAATTTTATGGTAAGTGGCGGTTATGATGTCCGCGCTCAGATAGAAAAGGTACTTATCTGTGTCTGGAGTCCTTGAATAACCCATATTGCTTTTCTGGATGCCCATTCATCTATTTGACGCATAAATGAGTGCAGGATTTTTATTGTCTTGATAGGATAATAAGTTGACGATGCCCTTGTTTCCCAAGCATTCTTTAAGTTGCATGTCTGCCTTTTCTTTTCTCTTCCACCCCATCTTTTCCCATTTGTCGTAAGTAAAAAGAGAGAGAACAACAAAGTGAGAAAATAAACGAGAAACTTACTCAGTTTCCTTTTTATTTTTCGTCTGAAGCTGCGAACATTTCTGCAACAGACGGTGAGCGGTAAGACTTGGAACTGACACTACTACAGGATGTTAACTGTTGATGAGACAACCGTATTATTTTGGCATATTTTAAAGCAAACACGCACACACACACAATAAACTTCAAGTTTGTGCAAAGTTAGGAGTCCAGGAGATCTTGCAACATGGAACTTTGCTGGACTGCAGTTTTCGTTGAGTTCATTCTGCCAGAAATTCCTGAAGCCCTATAATTCTGTTCTGGGTCCTTTCAGGGAGTCCAATAATGCTATCTGTCCTATTGATTTGAGATTTCTTTGAAAGGTCAAGCAGAGGACACTTATCATTTGGGGTGAAGATGACCAGATCATTAGCAATAAGTTAGCTGTGGTTAGTACTTGATGAACTTTTGGTATTGTTAATAATTAAGAAACCTAGAGGAAACTTTCCCTGTCCTCTCTCAGAAAAGATAAAAGCTTGAAATTAACAACCACATCTTTCATCAAATTATATGAGCAGAGACTACACTGTGAACTGCCAAATGCCATCATAAGACAAATACCAGATTGCGGCCACATTCCTCATGTTGAGAAGCCCCAGTCCGTTGCCAAACTGATCATGGAATTCGTGAAAGAAGATTCACTTAAAGAGGTGCGATATGTTTCTCAGTCCTGAAGATCCTTGTTTTTCTAGTCTGACTCTCAAGCCAGTGTATAAATGACATCATTCAGTTTGGGATATTCTTAGGAATGAGTTGATTTAAGAGAACAAAGTGTTCAGTTTTCAAGTAGACTAAGATATCAGTAAAGACCGTATCAGTAAATCACGTCCAGTCGTTGGCATGTCATTGTCAAGAGACGTGATATAGCATGCCTGGTAGTTGGTTGGATGTCTCATGCGCCACTTTTTTCTGCCAGGATCATTCATTAACTTATTGAATCTCTTGAATGTTTTGCTAACACAAAATTAGTTTTATTATACATAATATGAATTGATAATACACCAATGTCAACATTTCCCAGCTCCATGAAGCGTTTAGACTACAATAAGGCTTTGCATTACGTATAAATCAACTGCTAAAATATCTCTGATAATTACTGGGGAGAAATTCTGAAAAAGCCAAACATCAATGTGTAATAGTTCTCACAGATCTTTTCTTATCTTTTTCTTTTGCTACTTAGACATAAAATCGAAATCCCTTTAATAATGAACCCTAAATATTTTAGTTCAAGTTCTGCCGTAACGCCACACATTCAAGGTAGATCCCATCAAAGCTTTAATTGGTTCCTCCTCCTTAACATTGGCATTCCTCAACAAAATCTACAAACAGCATGTCACGGCCACATCTTTAAAAAACAAAAACAGTCGAGATGAAGATTAATAAATTATTAACTACACTAGGTAGGCTATAAAATTAATACTAGCCTCGATATACAAAAAAGCGAAAATTCTGAAAAGAAGATCTCAGAGGTTCTACCCATCAGCAGTCACATGTCACCACTCACCAGTTTCCTTTTTCACAAAGATGAAAATTTCAAGGAATAACCATAGTGGGGTTTGGCTCTAGATGTGTCCCATGTTAAAATTACATATCAACCAAAACCCCCAAAAGTTGATTCCTTCTTTGCTTTGTCAACCGCGCAATAAAAGTAGACCAGAGCAAAAGGCCAGATAACCAAAGATCAAGTTTTTAGTTAGGATTTTATAAGAAGCCGCATCACTGTTGTCACCAATACCACTTCCTGTAGGGCCCAATCCAGTCCCAAACACAGATGGAGTAGTTGACGTTGTAGGAGTTGTGGTGCCAGTAGTCGTTGTTGTGGTGCCCGTGGTCGGTGTTGTGGTGCCTGTTGTCGGTGTTGTAGTGCCTGCATTGCTGCAATCCAAATAAATAAATAAATAAATAAAAAGGGCGAGCCTGTCTCTGAAATCGTTTCGAAACAATGAAAAGATCTCAAGAAACCCCACGTGAATGTCATTCAATGTATGGACACACATTTGTGGCATCTTGTGAACAAACATATGGAATAACAGATACCAAGCATCTTATGAAACATCTACGTCATGACAGCTCATAGCTGCAATAATAAAGCACACTTAGCCTATATCCAACTTGAGGTCTGCTTTGTCTTAACCACCGTCCATTTACCGAATACTAACTGGTTGTGTAGGTAAACCCAGACGGAATGAGATTAAATAACGACAAACGCGGTAAAGAACAAGCAAGCTCCTTGTTAGAACCACACACAAAAGTAGAAAGAAAGAAGCAAAACACCATTTACCACAGGAACTTGAGCTGTTGCGAATAGAATACGCAGCAAGGAATTAGACTCGTTATACCACAAATGAACCTTGTAAACTGAAGTCCTTTAAAGGAAGCAGAATCCAAGTTCTAGAAGAAGTCATCTTTGATGAGGGGATGATTTCAAAGATCAGAAAACAAGAATCAGCACAGCACGCAGGATCTTAAAGCCGTAATCTTTATCGGAGTAAAGAAGATTGCTAAAGAAAAGAGAGGGTACCTTGCACTTGAAGCATAGGAACACGTAGAAGGAACATCTGCAAATAACAAAAGAGCAGCCAAAAGAAATCAGTGCTCACTGAAAATAAAGCGAATGACGGTCGACTGAACTGAGAGCTTGACTAGTAGACTTACTGGTAGGAGGATTGGAACTTAAAGAGGCTGTTCCTGAAAAATCACAGGAAGCACCAGATTGACCCTTCCTCTGGTAATAACTGTTAACAGCCCAGTTGCAGTGATCTTTCACAGTGTTGGGGTTATAACAAGCACCATTTTGAAGGATTGGAGTACAGTCAGCTCCAGCTCCGCAGGCATAATCCAGGCTCTTTTGTAGAGTTTGATCACCCACACCATCCTTACACAAACAGTACGAAGCACCTAGAAGATACAAATTTAAGACCAAAATATAGATAATTAACACACAAAAAATGTATTCCTACAATATTTTTAGCAGAGAGTTGAGAATCGCGTCAGCATAAACTTGTTATCAAGATCGATAAGGAACAGATTCGGGCAGATGAAGAGAGACACAAGTGCGGAACTATACTTGTTTAAGCAAAATCACTCTGATGAAAGGAACAGGAAAACAAAAAAGACCACCTCAAGTGAAAAATACCCTTCTAGAAGCGAATAGCAAAATTAATTTCAGCCCTTTTTCATAGAAGATTGGACAAGAAGTAGAATATAATCATCCACTAGCTTACTTGAATGGCCAGTGAGGATCGAGAAAAGCAGTACATAGATTAAACCAGCCATGACTGAAGCAAAATTCTACAAGAATCTCGGTTAGACCAGGCACTTGAAAAGCAGCTGAGGCTTGAGAGAAAAAGCAAGCGCAAGAGTGAGAAACTGTGAAGTACTTCTCAGTTAATGGCGATATCTACACATTAGTATGAGAGTGACGGTGGTTTTCACACAGCTATGGGGACAGAGCTATTATATTAATAATTGGAGAGTGTGTTTATTGGGAAGTGAGCAAAGGAGGTCGGGTTTTGTCGCTTATTTGAGGAATCTGTGTTTCACTCAACGGTCATAAACTCTCGTGCATGATCAAAAGCTCAACCAAGTTAACCCAATCTGGTTTAGGTTCGTTCTGATCAACCTAAACCGTACATGGGTCCCACAAATGTAAGGTTCCTCCGTTCTTCTTTAGCAGTGTGCCCAGACACGACGATGACAATCAATCGAGTCTATAAGGTAACAGATGATCTGTTGCTATTAACATGTTATTGCTCTCTTTTCAAGAGCATTTATTTATCTAATAAATGAGTCTTTCAAATCTTAGGACGCGTGTGAGATAGTAAAGAAATCTTTTAGCAAATAGTAAAGAAATCTTTTAGCTTAAGTGAGATCACATGTTTAAACCGTTTTTATATATACAGTTATTTAAAATTTAGAATTAAAACTTTATCTTTCAATATAAAAAAAAAGACTTTATCTTTCACAAATAATCTATTCAATTTGAGCGGGAATTAGTATGGATGTGAATAGTTTAAAAGTATCTTCCTATAATTAAGAACCTTCTAAAATATTCCATAAGAAGCCAAAAAAACGAGTCTTCCGAAATAAATAAATAGATAGATGTTTATAAAATATGATAAAAATAGAGTAATAGAAATAGGTTATTTGAACCCGTCTATAAGAGCACATGAAAATTTCAATATCGTTTATGGTATTTGCTATTTAATTTTATTTACATATTTACACATTTATATGAATTATATATAAATATGTAAATAAGATTTAATAGAATATGATAAAAATTAGTTTACAAAAACAGAGGACCTATTCTCTTATAAGAGGCTTATGACCTAGATTTGAGTCTGATTTTTCGGTTTACTATAGATCGTTCAACATTGGCATTTAAAGAGCTCAAAATTTGATTCAGTTTTAAATAAATTTTAAAAATGTTACGAATATACTTAACACTAATACTACAAATAAGTATACTAGATTAATACTACATATTGTAATAAATTACTAAAGATTTAAGAGGAATTATATCACTATGTTTTTAATTTTAACCTCGTAACAAATATAAGAAACAAAATTTATTGAAAGATATTTGAATTATTAAATAAACAAAAACAAAGCTATTAAATTAGTGAAAAGAAATGAGACAAACGTTAAGAGTTTCAATTAGGAGGAATTCTAATTTTTATATAAGATTCATTATATCATAGTTGAAATAATAATTAACTTAATATATTTATGTCATTTCTCGAAACGGACAAATATATCCAAATAGGTAACTATCACTTCTTGGTGCACTATTCAATCTAATTAAACTCGGAAAGCATATTTAATATATTTCATTACAATAATCTAGGACATTTCATTCTCTAGATCTAATGTGTTTATTTTCCTAATATACGGATCATACTTCTCCTCTTAATTCTTTATATAATCCTTAAGATTGAATTCATGGTAGACAGTCACAAATCCAATGATTAAGGGTAAGAGAATAAATTCAATGGAATAAATAATCATATCATGCACTAATAATCAAAAGATTCATCTTAAGCTACATCTCTAACCATAGCTAAAGTTTTTAACCTCTAAACATAATAAACACAAAACCAACACAAAATAATTTTAACACAAGGAAAGAAAGAAGAAAAGAATTAAAAAAATTGTTTTGGTCCTCCTCTAATCTTGCTCTCAATTCTCTTTTGAGGCTAAGAAAGAATAAGAGTCTCAAGTTGCTTAAACTTGTGATTTAATGTATTCTCAAAAATTGTGTAAAAGAACTACCATCACACTAACATCAACACTGGTGTTAGTTTTGTTCTAAAATTTTGGTTGCCTTAATTTAACATATAACTAACGTTAGTTTTATTTTGTAACTTTCTACGTGACAGCATGTCAAGTTCGATGTTGGTTACAAATAGTGTTATGGCGCTAGTTTTATACTATTTCTCAACCTTTTAAACCTTACGAGCGATAGGCGCCTATCTCTTTGATGTGTCTAATGCCTTTTTTTTAATAGTTTCTCCAATTCTCTAATTTGACACCTTTAAGTATGAATTTACCTCCAACATTTTCTACAAAGTTATTGTCTTTTTAATTAGCTTCTAAAGACTCTAAAATATCCTTAATTGGACAACTATGAAGAAAGTTGCACTCAATTTTGAGATTTCTCTTTACATTTGTCACCTACAATACAATGAACTGCATATGAGAAAACATTATATAATCCATATAAACGTACTATAAAAGTGCTAAATTACAACTAATTTAACCTTTAATAACATGTAAAACATAGCTATATCACTATAAAGCAACTATTCAAGACTCAAAAATTTTATTGTAGTTTCATTACTTCTTAATATAGTAGACATTTAACAATGTAATTAGCTCAAATAATGCAAGGCAAACATATAAACTTGTAAAGGAGATGAATAAATATAGAAGAGCAAATGAGAGATGTGGTGAGACCAAACATAGAAAAGCAATGGTAAAAGTTAGATGTGAAACAAAAGCATAGCAAATGTCACCATTTAATTTTCTTTTTCTTACAGATTTATAGATCCATTAACTACTTGAACTAAATTACAACTAAAAATAAGCATTGTTGATAAGATGTTATTTTGATACATTAATTGGAATTATCTCTTTTATTTTGGATATATTTTGGTGCTTAAATAGCACTACAACAAAAACATACATTTCACGTCGTTTTCTCAAAAGACGTTGCAAATTGTTGGAGGCTTTCGTGATGTTTTTTCAAATGTCACGAGAAGAGCCAAGATTTCGCAACGTTGTATGCAAACTTCGGGAAAAAAATGAAGTGTTTAGCATCGTTTTGTAAGGAAGACGTCGCAAAATAGTTAGCCCGACATTCTAGTGAATTAAACGTCAGGAAAGGCCAGGTCCATATTCTTCCCCTCGCCCCCACCAGAACGAAGTCGTGTTGTTGGCCCAACATGACGTCGTTTTTGTATCCTTGAAACTTAAACTCCCGCCCTCCAACCGGATGAGACGACGTTGTGCCCCTGCCCCCCATAACAACATCGTCTCATCTTCTGTGTAAATGAAATACAGAGGTTCATTAGTCTCCCGCGTTTAGCTTTGTCACCTTCCCTCTCCCTTGAGCCACCTTCCTTTTCTCATCTTCTGTCGTGCTTGGAATCTATGGAGGTTGCTTCACTAGTTGACATCCTTCTGTCGTCGGAGTGCATGTGCGTGTTGGTTGAGGTAAGTAATTCAACAATTTTGCTTGTGATTAATGTCGGGTAAAATGTTGGTTTTTGAGTCGATTGAAGTGAACGATTTAATCTGGGTTTAAGAGTACTTATTCAGTTGTTTTGATTATCTATAACACAATATATTTGGCTTTGCATTGTGTGACAGTATGTTAAGGAAGAAGAGATTATATGTTGAGGTGATTTGGGATAATATGGTCAAGGCTTTGAAGTATTCGATGAAAGTTCAGAGAGGGTTTATGGCTTTGAATCACGTTTGTATTATGGATGATTTTGTTAATTCAATGTCTATATATACTTGATGTGAGGAGTCTACTATTGATTGAATTTGTTTAAATAATGAATTTGTTATGTTTTTTATTTACTTGCAACTGTTGAATACATGGGGTGAATTCTTGGCTTAAATATTAATGTGACTTGTATGTACTCTTCATTCTTTGCAATGCTTAGCATTGTATATTCTTTACAGTGTTTTAAGGCTTCCTAAGCATGTACCTGCACTTTATTTCCCA
Organism: Erythroxylum citrifolium; assembly: GCA_026284465.1. Classification (NCBI taxonomy): domain Eukaryota; kingdom Viridiplantae; phylum Streptophyta; class Magnoliopsida; order Malpighiales; family Erythroxylaceae; genus Erythroxylum; species Erythroxylum citrifolium. The sequence goes on from JANKOE010000003.1 coordinate 36,619,605, forward strand.
GTTTTTATGTGCTTATTATCAACTATGTTTTAAATTATGCAAGTCCCTTTGAGTGGCATGTTTAATAAATTGTTGAGATCACATAGAAACACGCTATTTGTTTCGAGTATATTATTTAGTGAGTTGATGATTAAGGGCCAAGCATCGAACTAACTAATATTAATAAATATATTAATTAATTGAATTTACAGTTAATTAAATATATTAGTTTCAAGTGACTCTCAGTTGAGGGAAAAATTGGGGGGTTGCTAAATTTAGTGTATTAATAAACATAATTTATAAAATATGAAACTATGATATAATATAATATAACAAATTTTAACAATGCATTTAAGTAATAATGTAATAAAGTTAAGGTAAAAGAAATATAGTTTAGAGTTCGTTGATATTGTTAACTCTTTTTCTAAAGTAAAGAATCTTTTTCAGTAAAGAAGTATATGAATTTATTACTTTGATATTCCGAAGAGGTTTACTTACACAAATACGAGGCAATGAATGTCTATATATATGTATATGACACAAATGTTTCTCTATGAAGGAACCGACGAGAATACATGTACTTATAAGGTTTTGAGACTCTTATTTCCTGTTGTAGCTAAAAATAAGTCATTGTGATCGACCAATGTAACATACACAAATTCCCTATTCATTGAGAGATCGGTTGACCACTAACGCATATTAATCCACTAAACTCAAATGTTATACTTTTAAATTATATTGGTTGATCACTCTCTAAAAATATAATTTTAAGATTTCAAATACTCAAGCTTGATTTATTTAGTGAAACTATAATAAAAACATTTTTCAAATTGTCTCTATAAGAATGTCTAAAAGATCAAGGGACTTTTCTTTTAAGAACAAAAGCTTCAATAGTTCGTATAATGAAGTAAGATAAAATGTTTAAACATGGTGAGCGTTTAAGACTACCAAAGTAACAAAATGAGATTACAATTAATATTACAAGGTAAATAATAACCTTGATGCTCCTTGTGCTTCTTTTATTTTCTACTTGATCTTCTCTTAGATAGTTGCAAATTTCAACTTTTCTTTATTAAGTCCTTGTGCTTCTTTTATTTTGTACTTGATCTTCTCTTAGATAGTTGCAAATTTCAACTTTTCTTTATTAACTTTATAAACTATCTTCTTGAGTTTATG
>JANKOE010000003.1:36788215-36799335 GCA_026284465.1 Erythroxylum citrifolium
TCAAAAGAGAAAAGGAGTCATCTCTACATGTCTCCTTTTCTCTTTTGACTCCGAACATGTCTTTTTATAGTAACTTTTAGGGTTCTAGGTGATACACGGTTTGATGCACAACCATTTACCATTTACTATACCTTGTATAGCTCAAAATATCTAAAATTCGCAATTTTGCACGACTTGAGAGAAGTATACGGGTTGATGCACAACCGTGTATCCTTTTTTGCTTCAAATATTCATTTTATGCCATATTTTTATTTGAATTCTTCTCTATTTAGTCCATGAAGGCAATCATAACCTATAAACACATTTGAAACAAATTAAGTACCAAATATATAATAAAAGTATAAAATATCAAGCAGAAGTACAACAAATATGGGGAATAAATATGGTTATTTATGCATTTATCAAACATTTCTACACTTAAATTTTTGCTTGTCCTCAAGCAAACCATAATCAAAATTATAAATCTCATAACATCTACCCTTCCTTAGTTTTGATATGTCTATTTATACTATAAATCATCATATCTTGTTGAATCAAATTAACATACAATTAGAATCAAGTTATCCTAAAATTAACTTCCTAAGCAATATTAATAGTAATCACCTCAATAATTGCATTGGAATCAAAAGTATAAAATTTCACTCAATGCACTTAAGTGTTTAAGGTGAAAAGCATCAAAACTCTCAATCAATGTATAGTAAAATTCTTACCTAGGCTTGCAATATTATCACATCTTGCCACTTATTTATAAACAAGAATTACAAAATCAAAAGGTCTTTATAAGAGTTATAATGAGACTTAGGTACGGTATGATTGAGATAATAAAAAATAGTTAAATTAAAGGAAATTTACTAATAAATTTGAAGAAACTTGTTTAAAATATGCAAGCAGTTTTTTTTGGTAATTATACGCGAGCCCTTTTATTGCAACTCTATTGGTACCTTATTCATAATTTTTTTATTAATCAATTTTTGGAGCATTCAATACCACGATTAAAAAAATAATGAACCATTAAAAAAATTTCCTAGTTTCAAACAAACACACAATGTAAATAACCTTAAGAGATCAAAACAATTAAAAACACTTCAAATAAAAAAAGATAAAGGTTGATATGTGATTTTAATCAATAAGACTAAGGCTTAACTTGGTTATTCCTAAAAGATAAAATATAGATAAGGTAATAATCAAAGAAATATGTGAACAAATATTGTTTTAATATATATAAAAGTAAGTTCTAGAATCATTTTATTATATACAATAACACACGTGAAAGAATGAAAAGAGCTTATCTTAGGCTTAAAAACTCATAAAAAGATAAGTGAATGAATGTAAATAATATGCAATATCATTCAATTTGATTATGCCAATGAACACTCAAAATATAGCTTAGAAAAGTAATTTTATTCTAACTATCATCACTTTACATACCAATTCAATTAATATTCAATAATGAAATATAAAATTGACGGATAGATTTCAATTAAGTCAGAATATTAGTTCATAAAATTTTCTAACAAGGATTATAATAAGCTTAAAGAAAACGTTAAAAATCAATTAACTCCTTCCCCACATTTAAAGTTTTACACTATCCCAAATGTACACAATATAATCTTCTTATCAGGCAATATACAAGCAAATTTTTTTTTCCTAATTAACTCTTTGTATGTCATACAGCTAATAATCCTGGACATTATACCCCGCCTAAACAATTATCTGAGTCTGAAAAATTATATAAATTTTAAGAATTCAAAATAAAACAAAATTTCCATGAATTGAAGAAAAGCATGTAGTGAAATTGAAAATAAAGAATGTGACTTATCACTATCCATGAACACGAGGTTTGTTCATATTATCCACGAAGCGATTTTCCAGTTGGTACATGACAACCTAAACTGCATTCTAGTACAACGGACCTCAAGTGCAAAATCCACACAGAAAATCACTATTATGTGTATGTGTTTGTATATATATGGAGAGCGAGAGAGAGCGGGGGTGTCGGGGAGACATATGATCAAAAGTCTAAACTAAATTCGGAGCAAAACTTTATTGGTATGTTTGCTGCAGTTAGTATACATACGATACTGGACAGGACTCATTTCCATAAAGTCTTTATGCATCTTTTGCTACTTATTTATTTATCATATAGTTTCACATTCTCTAGTGTCGGATCCCATGTCCTTCATGCAGCTGAAGAGTTCGACTGGGTACAACTTGAAGTACACCCGGTTGTTCTGCAATAGGAAGCACGTGGATGGAAAAATGACGTTCAAGTTACAACCACCAAGGGTATGAAACAAAAAAGTTCAATATGCAATACCAACCAACAGAAAATTTAGAGGGAAGCAAATACATAATGCAAAAACTGAAAGGCAATAAACCGCAAACATGCCAACAAATAATAATGACCAAGCGGAACTCAATAAATAGATTGAAAAACTGCAAGATAGGCAAAAACAAGAGCTCTCCATCTAATCAACAAAACAACCAGCAGAAGTTCCAAACTTGTCTGAAGTATGTTAAGAGTATGCAGAATGAGAAAGGTGCAATCACCAAATATAGTGAGGCATGAGATTTGAAAACATGAAAATGCTCTTTTCTAGCGTCTAGTCAGCTTCTCCCAAGGAATAGGTTATGAATTATGAGATTAAATCTTAGTTTGAAATTAATGTAAAACTCTTACAATTAAGCAAAATCTGGACTTTAAGATTAGCGCATGAAAATTTCCAATCAATCAGAAAGAAGAAACTCCCCCAAAGAAGTTAAAGAAAAAAAGAAGGGTACCCTTATGAAAGTATAAGAAACTAGACTAATGTATATCACCTTGAAGACCAGGTGAAACCTCAGACAACAACAGAAACTTTTCCTTTCCGTGTAGAATATACAGAAAGAGTAAAAGTCGAAAATAAATCCATCAAATAGTAGAGAATAGTATAATAAGAATCACCATTTCAGTATAATAATTTTTTTTCAAAGAAGCATATATATTGTGATGAAGTTTCCAGAAAACAGCCCTATGCCTCATGGGAAACATCGTTTCCCAAGTCTGTGAAATTTGTGACTTGTCTGTAAATCAAGGCAAAACCCATAGAAGCACGAAAATTTTTTAAAGGTAAACTAAACAATATGTGTTTCTGTAAAACTTTTCTCCAAGACAAATCACAAGAACATGAATTAAATTGAGATAATGAATCCCTAGGAACTTGATTGTATTGACATAAACGACATAGAAAAGGGTTGATTTACGTGAAGAAAGAAACAAAGGAATAAAAGAATAAAGAAACTTACTCGACATCTGTTCAACCTGCGCAGCGGTTAGCTTAGCGGAGAAACCACTAGCAGCATGCTTGTAGCTGTAAATCAATGCCTCTTTAGCAGCGTCCTCACTGAATCAAAATCACAAATTCATTAAAAAGAGAATAACGATTCATAAGTGGTTTGGGTTATTTGTTTGGATACCTTCCCAGAACGGAAGCAAGAGTACGGATGTGGTAGGCCTCAGGCTCCTCTTCACCCTCTGGCCTTTCCATGTAGACGATCTGAACTGCTGCTGAATCTGCGGTGGTGGCGGTGGTAGGAGTTGCATCGGCCATGTCGAGCAAGACGATAGCAGCCAAGAAAATGACGAGTGAAAGTAGATGCAAAGACTTTGTAATTATCTGCATATCGGAAATTTCAGAATGTTATTGCTAAGGTATTTATAAAGTTAATAATAGTGGTGAGAATGAGATAGCTTTTATCGTAAAAGGTATGGTAAGGTTGGCACTCGCATTATCTGATTAAACATAAATTATATATTCTTATTTGGCCGTGAAGTTTTCTACCACGCGTTTTGATCATTGATTCTATTGCTTGGAGTTGGAGTGGCCTTTTTGGTTATCTGTTTATTAATAAATTATGGAGTATAGCTGTGAAGTTTTCATTTTGATCATCGATTCTGTTGCTTGGAGTGGCCTTTTTGGTTACAACACCCCAGTTTTGATATAGGATTTTTTTGTCTAATATTATGGTATCTTATTTTGTCCTATAAATTTCAGTCATTTATTTATGCGGATCTCGCGTGAGTTCTACATAAACGAACGCGGGACTCACATAAATGAATGACTGAGATTTATGGGACAGAATAAGACACCATAATATTGGATAGAGAATTCAAACTCTCCTGTTCGGTTCTTTCCGCTTGATTCTACTGCTACGGAAACATAATAAAATAAAACTATAGAAATAAAAAAATGTATTCATCTTTTTCCATCTAATTAAGGTTTTCGCTTGACATAATTTATTATTAATTTTATGGACTACAAGATAATTTAAATAATACTATTAGTAAAGGATGGCCACTCAGTTCAAAAAAAAAGGATGGCCACTAAACTTTTTTTGTTCTTTTATTAGAAAAAGAATGAATATGATTAACATATTACATCAAATTAATATTATAAACTTTCTCAAACCCCTATAAATGAAGAGATTTAAATAATTTGAAAAAGACGGAAATCAAACTACAAGGACTAATGTTTTGAATATCATAACATTTTTGATATTTTATTATTAATATATATAAACTAAAATTAGATTATGTGTTATAAAAATGAATAAATTAATTAATTAGTTTTCAAATTAAATATTAAAGTGACAAAATGTTAAAAAGAAGGATGGGACATTAAGAATAACACTAATATTTTATTCTATTTTTTATTATTTTAAATTAAATTTATGTGTCAATATTATTATACTCAAAGTAGATAGTGATGAAAATAAGAAGAAAAACTTGAAAAATATATTAAACATAAACATTAAAATTAAGCAATATTAAAATATAAAAAAAACCATTGTACATTTAATATAAAGACTAAGTTTTCAACAAAGTTTTTCTTTGAAAAAGGTAAAAAGAAAGAATTTGATTAAACACAAATAGTTTTATAAGGATAGCAACAAGTTACATATCCCTAGAAGGAACCATTACCAGCAGTGGCGGAGCCACAGTGGGCCACTTGCCCCGCTGCCTCCAAAAAGTTTTACTTAAAAAATTTATTATTTTAAATTTTTATGATATAAAAAATAAAATTTTACTTTCACTAAAAATAAAATTTTTCTCCCATTAAAATTTTGCTCCCGTTTAAAAAAATTTCTGAATCCACCACTGATTATCAAGTTTTGCATTTCTCTTTTTCTAGCATCTCTCAAAATTGCTAAGTATTACTCAACATTATTAAAATTACAAGCCTAAAAGCAAACTAAGCCATTCACCTCCAAAAGTGAGAGCTCAACTACTTCTTATGCTGCATAGTGTTATGTAGATATCTCTGAATTGGATTATATACGTCATCCAGACCTCCTTAGTTGAACCTCCACTATCTAAGACTGAGAAACGATATCTTTGTAACTTTCTTTTCCTCGTAACTACCAATTCTCTGATCCATAACGTGAGCTCTTTCTCGACGATCATCATAGAGTTCTCCACTCTTTTAAAGCATCAGATATTCCTTTCTTGTCAAAGGTAAAACATATAAGAATTGAAAGCCATCTCTACCATAACTCTATCTCCTTTAGATAAGCTTATATTTACCTACAACTAGCTCCAGAATTCAAAAGCCATGTGTGTCAATATGGCAAAGATGAAGAACCTTTTCACAAATTTCTTACGCAACTTTGCACTTGAAAAATAGGTGCTCTAAAGATTCTGGTTCCTCTTTGCACAAGAAACAGAAGTTATTAAGATTGAAAAAGTTGAGTTTATCAAGAGTTGCTATTCTTTGCTTAACTAACAACCACAATAAAAAAAAGGAGGCTTTAAGCATCAGATTCTTGCTTCATACCACTCTCCACCAGTCCATCACTTGACCTCTTTCTCTAAGGATTTCTTTATATTATTTATTGGTATATTTTCTAGATGAGTGTCCTAGCCAAACATATTCATCTTTCCTCTCTTGGTTTGGATTATAACTTGATATTATATATACCAGCTCATTTAGAAAATCACACCACTGATTAGAATTAATTTAAACTGCTAATTTTGCATTTTGTGGGTATCTATTACCTATTAGAATTTATCCAATTGTTACAAAAAGTTCCTAGCCTACTCTAATTATTGAAATAGAGAGATGCAATCCAAGAAAAAAGGTTTCAAAAAGTGAGCTTTACTCTCAGGAAATGTTGATAACCATTCTCCATTCACGAGTGTCCTATTAAGCTTCTTCTTGATACACCATCTTGAATTTTGCTTATTGCTCTAAATAAATGAGCATCGTTTAAATTTCAAATTAGTAACACCTATCTTCTTAACACTATATCAAAAGTTTATTATTAAGTTCTTTAGGAAAACATAGCCCTCAGCTTTTGACATGAAAAGGATAAATTAAAGATTCTTCAAAATCAATTACGGGTATAGAATATGTTTATTTAGATCTTAGAGTTTACTTTATAATAGATTCCTTTAGAAAGAAAATTTTGAACTGCAGACAAAAAAGATTAAAACCTCATATTTTGTTGGATAAAAAACAATTCTAAGTATATTATCTGATTAGTGGATTGTAATACTTGAAGATTAACCAGGATATTATCATAATCAACCATAACATGATCATAATAGTGATGTTGATGATTAAATAGCTAGGTCCATCTATCACCCAAAAGCTTCAAACTAGTAAATCTTTCTCAGTTCAGCTTAGTCTTCAGCATACCCACTAAAGTGAGTTTATTCTCCAAATAAAAATCTTTCAATATCTATTGTTTAGAGGGGCAATTAACACCCCTTACATTCTATGAGACTATGGACATGGTATGGAGTTTTTGAGCTTAGATACTTTGAACCTATTCTTCCTTCTTGACTTTCTTATATTGTCTACTTTGAATTCCTCAATTTCCTTATCATTATTTTCTACTATTGTCAAGGAGGAAGCATTATATTGTTCATAGTTGCCCTTTCCTTCCTTAGTCCTTAGAGTAGCATGCCTCTCTACACTAGCCTTTTGTTCCCTTACTTCTTTTCCTTTATGTTCTTCTTCACCCTCTTGAACATCATTTATTTCATCAATAGGTATTTCCATAAGGTCCCCTTCCTTCCTTGTACACCATCTGTGTTGGACTTAATATGTTGTCATTAATATCCTCTTCAACTTTTTTATCTAAGACCATTAGTTTTATGAAACCCCCTAGCAAACCTTCTTCCAATTTCTTTCCATTGCTTCCTTTGTTCTTTTAAATTAGGCTTCTAATGATAGACAACATGAATTGAAACTTTAAAGGGTGCCTTATCTTCTCCTAATCTTATGATAGGAATAGTCTCTAGTAGAACTTTCTCTAAATCAACACTCACACACAACCTTGCATATCCTATCCTCTTCCTTTGAGCTACTATTTCATCCATGCTAATTGGTTTCCTAATACATCTTGCTAGCATACTTATTCCTTTCATCAACTAATACTCATGGGGTACTCTATATATATTGATCCATACTGGAACACTAGCCTATTGAATATTCTTTAAGCAAATTAAAGTTTTCAAAAATTGTAAGAGCATAAGGTGTTTTGAACATACTAGGGAGTAGCATCTGGAATCTCTTTAACTCTATTGTTAGTGATAAACTTGACTAGGATAAGATTATCATTAAACAGTAGTAACTTCTTTGGACATATCATTTCCATTGTCTCATCACCCAATTATTTATTATTGAGAAAGGTGGATGTTTTCCGAGACAGAAGTCTTCAAGGGTTAAAGCCTGGCTCGTTGCACTATCCTTCATAACATTTATTTCTAGTGCAATAATGGCTAGCCTTTCTATCATTAAATAGGGACAGTACTCTAGAGACACATAACTTTCCCCTACCACCTAGCTCCAGTTCAAGTTGGGGTTAATTTTTATGGGAGAAGATGTTATGGTCTCTTTATTTGTTCCTTATTGTAAGTAATTGTTAGGTAAGTAAACTAAGTTGGAAGAAGAGGGACTAGTCAAGGGACTCAGATGCAAAGGAGGTCCACAAGAAAATAAAATCACCAATTTGTATGGAGAATTGGAAGGGAGAATTCATCAAAAGATTTTGTAACTTCAATCGAAGGATTAAGCTTCATATTTTGGAAAAAGAAAATGATGAAAGCAATAATTGAATGTTTCAAAAAGTAGTTCTTAAAATGATAAAGAAAGAGTGCGGTGAAAAGATTACGAGAGTGAAAAGACCTGAGTGCCCTTAAAGACAAATATTAACCAAGGTAGAGAAAGCGCCCTAGTAAGTGAAACCTATCTAAGGAAAACATAAGAGGGGAGAAGAAAAGCAAAGCTCAAAGCTAGCACCAAAATATACTTGAAAGAAGATATTATAGCAGGAGTTAGAAATGAGGCATAAGAAAGAGATGCAACAAGAAAAAGGTAAAAGGAAGACTCCAGTAAGGCCAAAAAACTAGAGGGAGGTGAGAGCTCTATTGTTGTTAAATTTAAACAAAGTTATTAATACAATTTATACCAAATTTGGTATTAGTATAACACAATATTAGTACTTATAAATATCAAATACTATTTTGAATTATTTGTTAAATTATAAAATAATTTCATAAATTTTTATATAATTAAAATTTAGTTCTTAAATATAATTATAATTAAAATTATTTTAAATTTGGTTTCATTAACTTTGTTTATTAAGATTAATATAGAAAATATTTTTCAGTAACCTAATTTTAAAAATATTTAAATATAACTTTCAATCTAATTCTTCAGTTTTTCTTAATTTACAAATTTGACCCGATATTTTTAATATTTTGGTACCATTTGGTAACTGATATAGCAAGCCAATATAGTACAAAGCAATTTTATATCATCTTTTAGTCGATATGATATGGTACAATTGGTACCAATCAGTATGGTACAATATTCATAACATTGCTCAAAATTATACTGCAACTCCATTAAGCTTTTACCTTAAGAGGAGTTAAAACTTCATTAGATCTTCCAAAAGAAACTTAAGGTTATATTAAGTTAACATCAACATCCAAAGAAACTTCAAAGTTTTGTCAAGATCAAGACTCTAGCTTGATGCTATGTGAAAATAAGTTGCCCAAATCAAGATTTTCGCATGGTCAAGTTCAAGCAAATCAGCAAACAATGTCGCCAAAATCAAGACTTAAGTTTTCACCAAGTCTTCATCAATAAATTAACATTCACATGAAATCAAATCATCAAATCACAACCCTCATATAAAGAATTCTAGCACATATATGCGAGATTATATCAATTAATCTTTCACAAAATCAAGAACAAGTGATCAAATTAAAGGATTTATTATAATTTTTACTGTTAAATTTAACATTGTAATAGGTTTCTTATTTGTAAAAATTTCGAAAGTAAAATTTTCAATCTATGAAAGTAGTAGGATCTTTCACAATTAATCAACAAGAAAGTTTCTTATAATTTGAATTTACTTAGGGAAACACTTTATTAGATGGTAAGTATAACAAAATTTCTGATCTGAAAAATTGTTATATCTTTTTTTTCAAATAAAAGACACCCAATTTCTTTCCTAATTTCCTTCTTTGGTTCTATCTTTGTTTTTCTATTGTAGCTTTTAATTTTATTTCCTTTTTGTTAAGAAAACATAAATATATTTAATTGAAATTTGTAATAAAAATTGAAAACAAAAATCTTTTTGGTTTTATCATCTTAATTTTTATTTATTTTAATATGCTATTAGATTTTATTATTAATTTAAATTAAATATATTTATTAATATATCAATTTTATTTTTAAATTAATTAATTCTCATAATTATTGAAAATAAAAAAATATGGATATTTATCTTAATTGTAGGTCTTTCAAAATTTCTCTTTGGTAAGACTTGGTTAATTTTAGGTTATCCGGCCGCACTTAATCAAGAATTTCATCAATAAAGATAAAAGAACTGTGAAAACATTTAGGCTATACATGCTATGCTTACAATTTGATTACAAATCTCCTTACAGGGCCAAATGATTTCCATCTTCTCCGGTTGAGAAATTGTTGTAGCAAAATTAAATTCAGGAATTGTAGACTGATTCAAGAATTTTAGAGGAGAATCTAGGCAAAACTATAGAGAAATTTTAGAACAAAAGCTGAGCCACTTTATTGTATTCAATGATTTTTTTTAGAACCAACAATTACAACATGAAGAATGAGAGAGAATAAGGAAATTTTAGATAGATTCTCTAATAATTCTCTTATATCCCTTTAGAATAAGCAAATCCTAAAACTATAGATGAAAATATAAGGGAAAGAAATTGGTAATGAGATGGCACTAGCTGATAAAAGATTCCAACAAACTCCTTTCTCTAAATATTTCTTTGTTGAGAACCTCTTATCCATATGACTTCCTTCAAGATTTCCCAATTAAAGCTTATTTATTTTAATTATCCTGCATCAAATCCCCCTTCCTTGAGATCTTTGACCTCAAGGATTGAAATTGGGATATTTCTTCAGTAGGTCATTATAATAATCCCAAGTGCAATCTTCTATGGGTTTGTCTTTCCATTTGACCAACGCTCTAGTAGCTGCCTACCCCCTTTTTACTAGCTGCCTTTTAAGTATTTCCTCTATTTTTGGGGCATATTGTGAGTCTTACATAAAGGGAGGTAACTCTATGGAGAAGGATGAGGCTGGTGACTCTTCTAAAGCTGAGAAACATGGAATATGGGGTGTATTCTGGATAAAGGAAGCTCCAGTTTGTATGCCACCTTTTCAATTTTATCAATGATCTTATAAGGTTTATAAAACTTAGGAGCTAGCTCCTCATTACTCCTCCTAGATACATTAGATTGCTTATAAGGTTATAGCTTAAGATAAACCCAATCTCTAATATAAAGTTTTCTATCTAACCTATGCTTATTAGCTAAAGCAATCATTATGTTTTGTGCCCTCTGTAGATGCCACTACAGTAGCTTGATCATTTCTTCTCTAGCCTCTAAAATCTTGTTCGTTGATTTATTTTTTGACTCCTTAGGAAGGTAAGGTAAGAGAAGAGGAGGGGCATAATAACCATACAAGGTTTCAAAAGGGGTGTTGTTGGACCCCGAACATTTCGTGCAATATTAGAACTATTGAATGAGAAATTTTGGTGGTTAGTCACGAGTTAAGAACAAATGAATGAAGAATTTTTGAAACAAG
>JANKOE010000003.1:36814932-36826737 GCA_026284465.1 Erythroxylum citrifolium
TGTGGCTTTTGATTTGTAAACAAAGTATTTTCGAACTCGATTGCTTGAGTAATGAAATGATAGATTTAAGTAGTTCAGTTTTGTATGTATGTTTACATTGATTTCGAGAAAGAGTTGGGTTCCGAAAACGGGATCCAACATTAGTGGTATCAGAGCAATAAGAGATTACAAGGAACCACGCTCAAGTATGATGGTATTTTGTTAAGAGGTTGGGTTTCGGAAACGAGATCCAACATGAGTGGTATCAGAGCAAGAAGAGATTACGAAGAACCATGCTCAAGAAAATGAAGCGATGATAGTTATGGTTTTTTGAAAAGTTGGGTTCCGAAAATGGTACCCAACAGGTGTTGTTCAAGGAAGAATGATAGTTATGCCATCACTAACCCAAATTAAACCACTTTCTCCAGCTATAAGGGTCATCACTACTTAAAAACCTCAAGTATGTTTCTAAACACCTATTCACCACCTTAGTTTTACCATCAATCTGAGGGTAATAGGCATAGGACATTAACAAATCCACTCCTTGTATAACAAATAACTTTTTTTCCAGAAATCACTAATGAAAGTTAAGGCACAGTCACTTACTATGTTTACTAGTAACCCATGCAACTTAAATACAATTTTCATGAATTTCTGAGCTACTTTCAATGCCTATACCCATCTAACAATTGAATGACTCGTGATTCATTTAGTTTCTGGGCCATAATCATTATGCAGGAGAGATCTTTCTTTATTCTTAAGTAAGTGCCGGAGTGAGCTAAGGCCATAAAGTGTGAATACTTTGTTAATCGATCCACAACCACTAGGATAACTGATTTATCTTTACAGAGTGGTAGGCTTTCTATGTAATCAAGGGAAATATCTATCTAGGGCTAAATAGGGATAGGAAGTGGTTGAATTAGCCCAAGATAAGCCACAAAATTTGGCTTTCACTTTTGACATACTTCCCACTTTCAGATGAAATGTTGAATATCCTTCCTCATACCCTTCCATAAGAAAAGAAACTTGACCTTTTGCACCGTAGCATCCTTACTGCAATAACCCCTTATAGGCTTGCTATGTATCCAATTCATAATGGAGTCCTTTAATGAAGCATCATTTCCAACCACTAGTTTCCCTCTTTCTCTCAACTCACTAGATGCTTACGAATAATGAGGGTGAGAAGATGGATTTTGTTGCAAGTCAGAAATCAAAAGTTGCACGTTACTATTTTGCACTGCAGCTATTTTGTATTATACTCATCAGGTCAAAACTAATGCCCTAAAGAGCTATATATATAATATCACCCCCTGTCACCCTTAAAAGAGCATACTTAATCTCATGGTCAAATCCCATAAGCTTAACCAACTAAACATATTGCAAAGGGGTAATGATATGTTGTTTTAAAAGGTACTTCAAACTTTTATGATCAGTTATAGTGATGAAGTGCCTTCCAATAAGATAAGTCTCCCATTTTTTGACAGTCAACAATGTTGCCAATAACTCTCACTCATACGATAAGCATACTTGGTGTCTAAGGAGAGTTTTACTATTGTAGGCCACTAGATGATGGTCTTGTATTGTAATAGTACAATACCAATCCCACTCCATAATGCATTTGCTTCAATTAAAAAGGGTTTATCAAAGTTTAGAAGTGTCAAAATTGAAACTAAAATCAGGGATTATTTCAGGTGCTCAAAGGCCTTGGTTGCTTATATTGATTGGTGGAAGTTGTCCTTTTTAGTAAACTCTATTAAAGGCTTATAAATAGCCCCATAGTCTTGCATCAAACTCCTATAATAGCCTGAAAGATCTAAGAATGATCTCAATTGTTTTAGAGTGGTAAGGACAGGCCAATTTGTGATAGTCAAAATCTTGGTTGGACCCTTTTGGAGTGACAATATAGCCTAAGTATTCAATTTGCTGAGTACAAAATACACAGTTACTCTACTTAAAGAAAAGTACATTGAGCCTTAGTAGATCAAAGACTAGTTGGAGATGGTCCACATATGGATGCAAATGTGCGTTGTAAACTAAAATGTCGTCAAAGAACACTAAAACACACTTTTTGAGTTACTCCATTAAAAGACAAATGCCCCATCATCTTTTCAACACCTCATTCATTCATGAGGTGTTGAAAAGATGATGGGGCATTTGTCAACCTAAAGGACATGATGAGGAATTCATAATGGCCATAATGGGTTTTGAAAGATATCTTATAAATGTCACCCTGATGCATTTTGAGTTAATGATAGCTAGCCTTCAAATCTATTTTAGAAAACACCCTGATACTTACAAGCTTATCCAAAATATCTTAAAGCACATGAATTGGAAATTTGTTCTTGATAGGTTGCTAATTGAGGTTTTTGTAGTCAACATAGAGCCTTAAAGACCCATTTTTTTCCCAACTAGAACAACATGTCCTACATATAGGCTGTATCTCATGAGGGGTAGTTTCAATACTTTTAGCTTGGATGGATAGGAGATGGGAGTGTTTGAGCTAGATAGACTACTTTTCGTTTGAAACCAGCTATAATAGAACTATTTGGGGACTCTCTTATAGTGTCTTCCAAGTTTTTACCTCTCATAGACTTTAGTAAAGTGTTTGATCCCCTTAATCCCATGCTTTTTCTAGCATAATTAAACTTCATAAAATGTTGCTTAAAATCACCAATGACTTTCCCAAGTGTCGCAATTAAATCCCTAATACTATGTCATAGAATCCAAAGGCCACATCTTAAAATGTTCTATAGCTTCCATTTAACCCCTTTGCATTCTATCTTGACGATCATTACCCTTTTATCAGCTACTGACATATATAAAGGCTTAGTTGAGTCCAACTTACACCCTAGTTTAATGGCCACCCTTTTATCTAGAAAATGATAAGTATTGCCACTATTAATGAGTATCTAGATAGGCTGTTTGTTACACACATTTGTTACCCAAATAGTCTGATAACTCTTCCCAAAAATGACATGAACTGATATTTGAGGTTCAACTGTTGCAGCAGTCTCATCTTCTGGGGTTCCAACCTCCTTTTCTTCTAGAGGCAACTCTGCATACTCTTCCTTTTCACCTTTTATGATGAACAACTATGCCTACGGGATTCCACACAAATGAAGCACTTAGTGCCCCTCTCTTACACTTTTGCAGGAGTTAAGATTTTAAATGGCTTTTTAATGAGGTCCTTTTGAAATCTATTCCCTTAGGGTACGGTGGTTGAATTGCTAGAATTTGGGCTAGCTAGCCATATTTTATATGAGTTATGGGGGTAGGGAATATTTCTTGAATTGGTATTTATTCTTTGAGTCTAGGACCTAAGTGGGTGTTTTGAGTGGGTGGGTTTTTGTGAAGCTTCATATAGCTGGGCCAGAGTTGACTTGCATATAAGTGGAGTGATCTAACCCAGTTAAGAAGTTACAAAGAGCATGCTCTTTAGGTAACACCAACCAGACAAAATGGACTCAAATTCATCTAGATACTGCTTCACACTCCACTTCTGTTGCAAACTCATTAACTTAACTATTTTATCTTCAAGAAACTCCCCAGATCTCATGATAAGGTTAGTCACATATTCAAACCAACTAGGAAATTTCTCAAATCTACTATTCATATATTTCTAAGCCATTGTAAAGCATGACCCCCCAAATGCACACATGAAAGTCTAACTTTGGATCAACATGTGTATCATCTATGGTGAAGAATTTTTCACGTTTGTGTAACCATTCTTTCAGCCCAATACCTTCAAACTTATGAGACTCTATTTTAGACATAAGTGGATAGCAGTTTAAACATATTTTCATCAATTTTAAGAATTTCATTGCCAATAGGAGGATGATTTTTATAGAAAAACATCCTTTTAGAAGTCTCATTCCCTTACTTATTGGTATCCTCCCCATGTTAGTTCTTCATGGTTTCCATAATCCAACATTTCAAATCATCGGTTCGATTTTATCTTATTGTTGAACTCAACAAATAGCTGGGCATTGGAATCCATGAGCCTCTTAGTCGTCACCTTCTCCATCTCCTACATTGTGACTTGATGGCGAGTGTTTTTAGCCATAGATGATTTTCTCAAATGACTGAAATGGACTCTAAAGAACTGAGAGAGAAATTTGTTTGCCATAGATTCAAAGATTAAAGCTCCATTATAAATGATGTAGCAAAAATAAATTTAGGAATTGCAGATGAATTCAAAAATTTTAAAGGAGAATCTAGGTAAAACTATTGAAAAATTTCATAATAAAAGTTGAGTCATTGGATTGTATTTGATGATTTCTTGAGAACCAACGATTACAACAACGAGAATGAGAGAGATTAAGGACATTTTAGATATATTCTCTAATAATTCTCTTACATCCCTTTAGACTATTTATAGCTCAACAGATCTCAAAACTATAAATTAAAATAAAAAGGAAAATGGTAATGAGATGACATTAACTAAGAAAAGATTTTAACAAATTCCTTTCTCTGTATCCTTCTTTGTTGAGAACCTCCTATTTATGTGATATCCTTCCATATTTCCCAATTAACGCTTATTTAATTTAATTATGCTGCATCTAATGGCATCTGAAAACTCAACAAAATGATTACAACTTGATATGAAATATTAATCCATTGTTAAATGTATCATAGCAATAACAGTAAAGAAACATACAACCATAGACAATTTGCATAATACAAATCAAAATTTGCATGTTTTACAAGTTTCATTTTGTGTGCTGCCAAATGATTTACATCTTTTTCGATCAATGATGATTTAGTAAATTCTTTAGGACTTAGAGAAGATAAATTAAAGAACATACACTTATCACCCCTCATGGTTGTTATACAATGTAAACATATATAGCCCATTAACAAATTTTAAATAGACAAAAACTTCAATGAAATAAATCTGATGTTGAACTACAACATAAACTCATTTTTGGTCAAATGACTATAAAAGAGCATACTAAGCTCAAATTCAGAAAGTCTCTAAAACCAAAAATGAAAAGGGAGACAATTTGTATGATACAAAGAGAGTAAAAAGATGAGAAAAGAAGTCATAACTTCACCACACTTTGGGGAAATCATGGCAGCTTTAAAACCATTGCCTGTTAGCATTAGGAATATAGAAAGCAGGAATTAATGCATAAACATGTAAACAGAACAATGTACAAATGGTTAAAGGAGAACAATAAGTTTTCAAATGAAAATTTGTATCTTGAAGATTTCAACTTTTCAAATGAAAATTTGTATCATCCCATTACCAAGATAGGTTGTACAGTAGTTATCTTACACATCTTACACTCCTGTATGAGAAAAGGCAGACATGTCATAATTTGGATCTCAGGAAACATATAGATGATGACATGCATAACGATGAAGTGCAGATAACTGATGAAAATAGTAATATTTGAGCAAATTCTATGAGTGAGTGAATGAAGGAAAATGGAGCTCCACAAGAGTGAGAGTAAGAAATTTGGTTATCAAAATGTCGTCTTTTGTAACTTCTTAACATACAAAAACACTTTTTTTTAATGTTTTCATAAATTACGTTTTTATTAATTTTGAAAATAAAAAACGAAAACCTTTTTTAACCAAACACATTTTAATAATTTATTTTCTTTTTAAATTCATAATAGCAATAAAAATTAAAACTAACAATGTAAACAAACAACCCGCATATTTCACTTATAACGCTACATTTGACAAGTGAATGATTAGCAATAACTAAAAAAAACTAATTGACTTGATCAGTTCAACTACAAAAATCTTGAGTTATCTAACTTTTCGATTCAATTTATTTTAATAACTCATGTTATTAAAAACTAATTAATTAATTAATTTTTATAAATTAATTAATTTTTACTTAATAATCTTTTTTAATTAAACTTCAAATTATTTAAGAATAAATATATTTTAAATTATTTAATTTTTAATCAATTTAATAATAGTCTAATTAAACTTTTTAAATTTTAAAATTCTTATCTTATCTATTTAACTTTCTATTTAATTTTTAAAATATCGATCATTAGAGAACCAAAACGAATTGAGAGATTATCCCGCACTTGAGAGATTTTATCTTTTGAGCAACTTAGAATTGGGTCACATGCAGCTTCTTTATTATCGTAAAAGCAGAAACTTATCTAGTGTATGCGAGCCGCTTGAACAAGAGTTTTATTTCAACCATGAGAGTCCTTGCTTATGGACCCATTCCTCCAAGTACTGTCAGCCTTACTAAAGGGATGCAAAGATTATTACTCTGTTTCAATTGGATGTGCTCCCAGAAAATCTGACGGTGTTCTAGCTATAACAAGAAGTAAAACGTGGCTGGAGGATTACATTACAATCACAGGAGATACGAAAGCCTCGGATGAGGTCATGGAAAACTGTGGCCAATTTCAGATGATGTCCACAAGACGTGCATATCGTGCAACTGACTTAAGTTTTTGGACTTTTAAGGACATCTTGTAGAGCTCTCTGAGTTTTCCAACATCTCTACACTTATTGGATCCTGTAGTTTGCTGGGAATTGGCCGGAGACTTGTTTGTATTTACATTCAGCGTCTGTGCCAACAATTGCTTTAGAAGCATTTGCAGCTGTCCCCAAAATCTGGCACATACCTCAGGATATTCAGTTTCAAAGGAAGCCAAAATTGTCTCTGGCATATGGCGTCCTCCTAGCATCCGAAATAAAGCAGATTCTAACATCTGAAACCAACAGATCATCATAAAGCATTAGTCATATGAAAGATACGATTTTTTTTTTCTTCAGATATACTTTTGGTCTACTAATGTATATCACATTACTAAATAGTACAAAAATGGGGAGAAAATATTTTACAATTTTTAATAGGGATATTCACTATGAAATGATATCGCAGATGAACATTGAACAGTAACATTCTTAAAAAAGAAAACAGTAGAAAAAAAACAAACAAAAAGCAAGTGGGTGGATGAAGCAGTCAGAACATTACATACAACCTGTGCACAAAAACCGTTTATATTCATAAATCTAGTGGTTATTAAGGTGAGGAATTTCAAACACATACCGGATTCGAGTGCAAGGCACTTGACAGGCTTAATAGAAGAGCTGATCTTTCCATTCAAGTACATGCTGGGGTGTGTCTCAGGGCCATAAAATTCTAAGGCTTTCTGCCAGTTCCTCTCCGCCAAATAAGCATACTGCTTCACCCGAGTAACAATGCTGCTTTCACTTTTGGGCAAGCTGCTTTTCTTACAATCCAACTCCAGAAATTTCAAACAGCAATCTCTTTGATGGCAAGCAAGCTGATAATAAGCATATGCAGCTTCTTGTTGCCGTAAATCACCTAGCGATTCATACACTGATAATGCCTCCCTAATGGCATCATTGGCCGAAATTTCGTACTTCCTTAATTCTTTCCTGGTCTTTTTATCAGTACTACTAACATCAACCAGAGAATTATCACCCATGGCCTCTTTTTCATACACGTCAGCTGTTAAATCTTCTGTTGCCAAAAGCATGCCAAGCCTCAAAAATGTATGAGCAAATTGAGTATAAACCTCATTTCTTAAGCCAGTTGGTACCCCATCAACCTTTTGTTCAACATTGTTTAATTCTGATTTTGCTGCTCCGTAATACTTGAGTGCCTCACTGTATTCTATTTTTGCACTTTCCACCGCTTGATTATAAGCATCATGGAATATTGGATGCTGTTTCAGGTTGTCAATCTTTGATACCATCTCTTCAGCCAATGCTCGTCTTCCATGGCCCAAGTTACAGTAAATTAGTATAATGTTGGTATGATCAGAAACTTCCCGAAAAGCAGAAATGGCTTGTGCAAATGCATGTTGAGCTTTGTTCAACTCTTTCCTCTCAAGTCTATTTCGACCCATTTCATTGCAGACCCATCCAATTTTTTTAATCACACATTGAAGCTCCAAAGATGCAGTAGGAAGTCCATGCAACGCTTTTCTGGCCTTTTCATAACAACTAAGGGCAGCAGAAAGGTTATCCTCTGCATCCCCCAAAACAGGCTCTCTTAGACATTTGAATATCCCACCCTTCTTTGATGTAGTCCCTTCTTTTGAAGCAGTTTTAATTACACAACTTGTTGTAGATCCTGTATCACTGTTATTCAAACTAACCATCGGCTCAGTGTAACTAGCAGTAGTCACAGAACATCCTGTACCATTATCTCTGCTTACTCTAGAATTTAAGGGGTTATCACAATTTATACCAAATTGAGGGCCGTCTGTTTCAGAAATATTTCTATTATCCAATTTTGGATGATTCTGGCTGTCATCAGAGTCTCCCAAGGATGAATAGGAGGTAGCCTTAGAAGAATATCTTTTAACATGCTTTCTGCTGTAAGGCACAGAGTCTCCACTACTACAGCTTGCACTGTTGCCACTGCTAGCCCTATCACTCTGGCAGCTGCAATTTGCTAGGGAGCATGAACTGCAATTCCGATTGTACTGCCCTAGCTTCTTTTTAAGCCGTTGAACTTCTTTTAAGACCTCAAATGACATTTTGAGGTCTCTGGGGGAATACTTACCCTCTGTCTGCAGAATAAGCTCTTTTCCCTTTATAAAATGAAACTCAATGTGGACATCCCCAACTAGTGTCCATGCTCTAGCCCAGAATAGATAAGTAGAAGAGAAGTGCTCAAAAGAAGGAAAATCATCTTCTGAGCTAGATTTCACATCTTTCGAATCAGTAGTATATGATTTTTTCATCTCATTTCTTTCAGTATATTCTCTTGAGAACTTATATTTGACAATAGATGATATGTACCTAGCATCTTCAAAGTATTGTGGCATTGATCCATAGACAGAGCACGCCACCTCAACTACCTTTAGCACTTGATGCAATTGTTTATCCTCCATGTATGCTTGTGCAAGCGCCAAATAAGACTCTCCAAGCAGTAGAACAAGTTTCCATAGCCTATGGTCTATTTTCGAGGTTGGAAGCCATTCTTTTATGTCACAAACTTGAATACAGTCAGCATCACCACATGCACAAACAGAAAAATTTAAATTTGAAGGTGGAATGTCAAGACTACCATCATGGTCAAGCAATTCTTCACTAGTTTGCAGCTGGCGCATCCATCTTAGAGATTTAATAGCTTGAGAAACATGATGTACTGCAGCTAACTTTGAGAAGATTGGATCTGAAACAGATTGAACCATTTGCGTAGGCATTGAAGAAATTTTGCAAACAGCCAGTGGTTCACTAGAATTTTGCATATTTCCCGTTGGTTTAATGTCTTCATCATCTGACGTTGAATTTCTAGTAGAAGATACATTTACCTCCAAAGTCATCCCTACCGATGGTTCGAATGGTACATCATAAAATCTTCTTCCATCTCCACTTAAATGGTCTTCTGCAACTGATAAGGACACATTTTCTCCAAAAACTGCTTCTGAAGAGCTAAAATGTTCCAGTGAATCTACTGAAACCATAGCTTCACATTCCAAAGGAAGAGAATCAGAAGTCAATTCCAGCTCTTGATCATGATTGAGAAGAAGCCTTGCAAATTGCTCATGAGCAAATGCACGCACCACCTGTTCACACCGAAGGAAGTCAACACATTGGAAAAGCTCCACAAACCACCAAAAAAAAAAAGACAAAGAAAGAAAAACAGCAAAGCACAAACTTTAGACAAATGCTTGCACACACACACAAACTTGAGACATTGATGCTATTCTGGAGAGAATAATACCAGGTGATCAGGCTCATCCAGAAATTCCAAACACTTCCTGAAAAAACTTGCACACTTTTCCCTGTTATTAGGAGCCTGCAGTGTAACAATTAACAGTTAGTAACAGCTAACTGAGGGATACATCACCATCTAGAAGCATAATTGTAATTATTTCATACCATTGAAAGGGAAAGCTTGTGAGCAATACGATAAAGGAGAGTTCCTAATGAGAAAAAGGAATCACTTCTGGCCCTATGTCTTAAGGAAGGCTGGGTACTTGAGCTATCCTCGCGCTCATTAGAATCATGGGTCTTAGGAATGACAGAAAGATCAAAAAGTTGAATTACATCTTCACCAGCACTTTTATAAAGCTGCAGAAGTAAAAAAATTAGCGCTTCAGACAAATGTTTTCCAACCACTTTCAGGAAAAAAATTACATATTATAAGAAAATGAGAATATTGTACCCAGTAAGCACCAGGATCTTGCTTGCAGTTTTCTTGCAGGAATCTCAAAACAGACAGGCCATTTTGTTGAACAACATAAGGATGAAATGCTGGAGTTCCATCTTCTGAGATACCTTTTAAGAGAAATATGTCATCTGTTTTAAGAAGTTCATAACCCTGGACAACACCATCTTGATGATAACAGATGGCCAATTCAGGCACACTTGCCATGACATTGTCAAGCCAGGCTTCAAGCCAATTTAAGGGTGTGACCTATTAAAACCACAGCAAAGAAACAATAAAATCTTTTAGAGAAAGAGTGAACACTGAAAAGATTATGAACTTTCTGCATTACCTGTCTTGTTACATCCCACAAGTGCAAGCTCACAGAAACATAGTTGTCATTACTAAATAGAAGCAAGTCACTTCCCAGAAGCATGCGAAAATTATGAAATTGCCAGAACAAGACCTCAGAAATCCATCATCACTGACTCTTTTATGTTTTTCAGACTCTTGCATTGAGCAACGGGGCTTTTCACCAACATAGGAAGCCTTTTTTATTGAATGATGTCCCTTATTTCTACTTTTCTTCTTTTTCCAGAAGATCTCATCTTGTTTGAGCTGTGCATAGTCTGAACTCTGGCTGAATGCCCCATCACTTGTGACCTCATCACTGTTCCCCACAAATGGGGACATAGTTGCCCCAGGAAGGAAGGATGAATTTGACTGACCCTCTGACGAAGCATGATGAGTAGGAGGACAATCACAAGCTTCCATTCTAACTGAATGCATTGCAAAATTCAAGAAAAGGGTTTGATCTGCACATTTAGGTTGATTGTTGTGTCTCCTAACCAGCTTTTCTCCCTCTTCTGGATCAGGCCTGGGCAATAAAGTTATTAGACTTCAAGCGTTTAAAAATTTAAAAGAAAACAAAAAACAACTATTAAGGTCAATGATGAAAAGCTACCAACCCAGTATTCAGAACAAGAGTCTGCCCAATTCTACGAACTGCAATTGATAACCTGGCCTTAGAGTATGGCATTTTAAATATCTGTTTCACGATGTCGGCTGGAGCAATAACATCTATCTCATCTCCATATTCCACCAAACCAGTTACAGCAAGGGCTTCGCATCTCCTCCTAAGATTTGACGAAACAGCATCAGTTTCCCAAGCTAATTCTGTCAAACAAGAGCCAAATTTCAAAATTCAAAATATGCAGGTTAAGTACAGAATCCTGATTTTATCTGTGTTTTGGAAGGCTAATAGTAGTTTCGTGAATCAGTGTAGATATGCTAAAGGAATTGTATATCATATGAGATGTCGACTATTAATCTCAACTCTGAAGATTGTAGATCCAAAAGCAATGAAACTGTATAAAAAACATCTCTAGTATCTATGTTCATGGAGACTTCTCTGAGCTTCTATGTTATTTGTGCAAATAAGCAATTTGACCACTCTTTGTTAAGTGGATATGTGATAGTAAACCCAGGAAAACAGAAAGTAATAATAGAAGAATAATGCCAGAACAAGAGTGCAAGGATCTTAACACTAAACTTCTCCACTAAGTGAGTCCGTAAGTGGACTAAACTCAAAACACCAATGTTTATTTTTATTCTGATCTACCGCATAACTAATTCCTATGGGTATTTATAAGAGAGATACCCTAACTAACTAGACTACGTAAACAATAAAGACGTAAACTTCCTAAACAATA
>JANKOE010000003.1:36970693-36989685 GCA_026284465.1 Erythroxylum citrifolium
TGTATAATTATAAATATATATATTACTAATTAGTATTAATTATAATATATTTAACAACAATAAAAAATTTTGTTCTTTAAAATATAATTAATTAATTAACTAAGTAGCTAATTTTGATTTAACTGTTGATAATAACAATATTTATTTATACATATTTAGCCAATCATAAAATAACTTATTAAGCCTTCTATTCATATACATTTTTTAAAATTATAACTTTATTTTTTAAATTATGCACTAAAATATTATAACACCTGTGACTCATATACATTTACAAATTTTATTTTATTAATTCATTTCAAATGTTATGATTTTTCCTTATTTTCTCCCAAACAATTTATCTACATTAACAAATTTTATTTTTTCTCACAAATTTTCAAATTAACAATATTTATTTATACATATTTAGCAAATTATAAAATACCATATTATTCGTATACATTTTTCAAATTATAACTTTACTTTTTAAATTATCCATATGTATACAATATATATATATTACTAATTAGTATTAATTATAATTTAATTTTTCAAACAGTAAAATCCGTTGTCCCTATTTACAGATCATTTTTTCCCAGAAAATGTCATTAATGCATATACAATTCTATCAATGTGCAAAAATCGATATTATTGTGTATGTGTATGCCATATTTTGCATAAGCATAAAATTTGCCTTCTAATTTCTCAATAATTTCTCATATTTACTATTCAAGTCTTATCATGGGTAACAGGGTGTTACAAATGGGATGTAACATCCACCATTGAGGTAGAAAAATGTCTTACGAATCTAATGGTTCAAGAATCAAGTCATTTAGAGGTCTAAAGAAGAAGTTATGGTCAAAAGAAGCAAGACTGATCAGTAAAAGACAAAATCCCAAATACACGATCGTGCATTTGCACACGGTGCAAATTTCTTTTCACCTCCAAAGTTGCCGTCGTGCTTTTGCACTATAGTGCTTTTTGGTAACCCTCAAAAGTCACCGTCGTGCAATAGGTTTATGCCTCACTAAAACTATTAAAATCTTTATGCCTTTCTCATTGAATCACTTTCAGATATTTCCAAGTCACACTTTTGAGTCTACTATTCGCATTAAATCCGAAAGTGAAACTGATATAATTTGGTCATACTCTCTTCTAGAAAAGTGTTCCTCTATGTCTTGTCTTTCCATTGATACCAAAATCACTCAATTTGGTTCAGTAATGTGGAAGATATACCTCAAACATTTTCGGACTGTTCTTAATCAAAAATAGTTTACTATGTACAACTTCCGTCTAGAAATTGAACACATTAGAGACTGAATCAAGATTCAGCTTCTTCATATGATTTGTAGCCCTATTTCTCTAGTATACTCCAAATCAAAAATCATCTTAATTGGAATCCTACAGATCACCAAAATACTGAAACATCTTTAGTAAAATATCCAGTTCCTGCTCTTCCAACCGATACCCTTACTTTGATTCAATCAATCTTTTTCAAATCAAAAATAAAAGCTATAATTTTTTTGAGATAGAGAAATGTGTTAAAAATTCAATGCTTCAAAAATCAGGTCATTTGGAGGTCGGACGAAAAAGTTATAGCCAAAATAGTAAAGCATGTTCAACATGTTGTGTCTTCCGATCCATCCCGCTCGTCCATTTAATCTGACGGCTTATATCTGTTCATTGAATGTTGTGTCTTCCGATCCATCCCGCTCGTCCGTTTATTCTGACGGCTTATATCTGTTCATTGAATGTAGGCATAACTTTTGCTACAAATATCGGATTAAGGTGATTCAAAAACCATTTTGAAGAAGACTTCTAGACCTACAACTTTTATAAAGACCTCATAAACAAAGTTTGCCTCTATAAGGGTCAACATTTCAAATAAATGCAACTGTCCTAAATGCCCATCCCATGTAACATCATAGACTTCTAAATATCATATCTCTCAACTCCAATGTCCAAAAATTTCATACTTTATATCAATGGAAAGATAAAAGAAACATCTACAACTTTCATGAATACAATTTTGTCAAACTCTGCCTACATCAATACAGTAAATTCATGAAAGTTTCAGTTCAAAAATTCAACATTAATTAACAATTGAATTCTTCTCGCACAGTCCTCACGGTTACACCCTTTTGTTTTTGCACTCTGATCTTCCATAATTTTCCTATAATCATCTTCTCACAAGTATAAATTTACATCGGATGAATTGTACTTGTTGAAATCATTAAACAGAAATTAATATCCCAACGTATTTATTAAATGCCGATTTGGGCAGAAAATCTTTCCGATAGATTTTACAACCGATTTAACAGATACGCTGATTCTACCCCCATAATTTAACAGATATATTGATTCTACCGCTAACTTAAGAAATAAGTTCATTTAAAACCCCGATGAATTTTATTTGGTTGTTAGTAATAAAATTTAAGAAACATTTAATACTCGTTGTTTCAATTTTCTTTCTCATTCGTCAGCCATATTTATTTTCTTTGTTTCCCTTCATATTTTCTTTGTTTCCTTTCTATTGCTTAACTTGATCATACTTTCTTTGTTTCCTTCCTATTGCTTAACTTGATATCAAAGCCCTCGTTAATAAAATGTATACTTATAATTTGGACCAATAAAAAGCAATGTGAAACCAATTACACAACTTCATTGACCACTTCAGATTTTCCTCCAATATACATATGGGTCAATTTTGCATAATAAATCTAATAAAGTAAATAGCAAAATTAGGCAACACTTCCTTCTAAAAAGTTATTTTTCAATGTATTAAGTTTCTATTGATACCAAAATCACTCAATTTGGTTCAGTAATTTGGAAGATATGTCTCAAACACTATCGCGTTGTTCATATTAAAAAATAGTGTACTATGCACAACTTCCATTGAGAAATTCAACATCTCAGGGACTAAATCATGATTCTACTTTTTCATATGATTTGCATCCCTATTTTTTTAGTTTACTCCAAATCAAAAATCATCTCATTTAGACTCCTATAGATCCAGATATAATCAAAATACCAAAGTATGTTCAATAAAACAACACCAGTTCATACCATTCCAACAGATTCACTCTCTTTCGTTCAATCAATCATTTTCAAATCAAGTCAGAATGCTACTAATTTTTGTGAAGAGATAGAACAATGTCTTACGAATCCAATGGTTCAAGAATAAAGTCATTTAGAGGTCGGACGAAGAAGTTATAGCGAAAAACCTATCGGATGTTCATCAGCCTCTCAAAACTTCAAAGTCGCTATTGTGCAACCTGCAAAGTCATCGTCATGCACTTAAAGCACGACGGTCCTTTTCCACTTCTTTATCGACATCTCAACTTCTAAACTCCATAACTTTTGATCTAGAACTCTAAAATTTTCAAACTTTATATCAATGGAAATATACTAAAAAGATCTACAACTTTTATGAAGATAATTTTGTCAAAATCTGCCTAGCTCGACACAGAAAATTCATGGAAGTTCATATCAAAAATTCAACTCTCTCCTACTATTCATTCCCAGAATTTTCAGACTTTCAATTTTCAAAAACCAACATTTCAAATTTTTTTATTTCAAGTCTTTTCACTCCATTTCAATCAACTCATTCACCATAAATTCATACTACTCGAAAATATACAAGTTTAATCAGATGCCATCAAAAACCAAAAAATCATATTCATCCTATTCATACTCTGTTACTTTTCTACATTTTCAACTTTCATTCTCAATCACTATTCTTCCTCTCAACTTCCATTTAAACACTCATCCCACATCTCTACCACCACTGCTATTTATTCTTCCACCCTAATAAAAACCAGAAGCTGATCATTTTGCACAGACAATACGTGAGTTTTGCATGGAGTTAGGGCTTGAAGATAGTTGAAGCTTTTGGAGTTTTCAACAAGTAAGTAGTGAATAAATTCTTTAGAATTGTGGATTTATGAAATAAATTTGATGAATTTACTGTCATCTGCACGAGCATCGGGTTTGCGTATATATATTCATAAGCGTTGTGTTAATGGGATGAAAATATGGATATAGTGTTATTTTAATTTTGATGATTATTAGTGATCAAATGTTGTAGAAATGAGTTTTGGAGTTCGAAATAGCAATAAAATGGTGTAACCTCTCATTTTCATGTTGATGCCGTTAAATAACAAATTTTTTATTTTTGTGATTATATTGTGTTACAGAATTATATTATGTGTTACAAAATTATATTATGTTTTTGCACTCTGATCTTCCATAATTTTCCTATATTCATCTTCTCACAAGTATAAATTTACATCGGATGAATCGTAGCTGTTGAAATCATTAAAAAGAAATTAATATCCCAACGTATCTGTTAAATGTCGATTTCAACAGAAAATCTTTCCAACAGATTTTATAGTCGATTTAACAGATATGCTGAAATCTCAATATTCATTATCTTGCAACAAAATTTTAAATTATGAAGTATTTTTTTATTGTCAACTTATTTTTTTTTCATATTCTACCTTTTATATTTTCAATATAATATATTTAAATCTTCTTTATAAAATTTGTCTTTCATATTTAAAATTTCTATTATTTAATAACTACTTTTTACATTATAACCGATTAAATTAACTTGGCATTATTACTACGCATCGCGCATTGTTACTCTGCTAGTTATTTTCAAAACTATGAGTTTTCAGCCCATTTGGTTCCAACAATAACAATTCCATATTCTTGCATTTTTCACAATAAAAGATAATAAGAATTACGCTAGATGTACTTCTCATAGCAAGAAATACAACACTGAACAATTTGTTGTGATAGTTTCGTTTATAAAGTAATCTTAACTTATTATTAGTAACTGATAACTAATCATAAGATACTACGTATCATTTAAATACAAAACACTAAATATATTGGTGATTCCTAAATAACCATCATTATAATTATATCACTTAGTCCAATTTTTACAATTTAGAATCAAATCATACCGACAAAAGTCACTTATCAATATTAATTTTTCAATATATATATATAAATGAATTAGCCTATGTTGTTTTAATTGAAGTAATTCTTGGCCTATGTCAAGCATATTTATTTATCTTATCGTCAATTATTATCGCGCTGAGTGATGCCAAGTCTAGTAAGCGCGTAGGAAGATTGTTTTACACATTAAAAAGCAGTGTCGTTTTCCTTTTCAGCTATAGGAGTAGCCGACAGGATTATAACAGCTAAAATGCTTTAGACCTTAAAGGCGGTCCATCGTAACAATTCCCTATAGCCCAAAATTTTATTTCACAGCTCTAGGGTTTCGAAAAGCAACAGGCATGGGTCGCGGTAGAGACATGGACGACGAGGACGAGCTAGAGGAAGAGGACGAGGAGGAGGACTACGAGGAGCCGATGATGATGGAGGAAGAGGAAGAAGAGGACGAGGTGGAGGACAGGGGTGGGTCGGCCAGGAAGAGGCGGAGATCGGATTTTATAGATGATGTGGCTGAGGAAGATGAGGATGAGGAAGATGTAGATGACGACGAAGATGATGATTACGGAGGAGCTAACAGGAAGCGCAAACCTATGAAGAGGCCTGGAATGGATTTTATTGATTACGAGGCAGCGGTTGACAGTGACGAGGAAGAGGAGGAAGAGGAAGGCGAGGATGGTATTGGCTTCTTCTTCTTCTTCTACAACTACGTAATTTGCATAAATTTAGCGATAATTGGTCAACCACAAATGCTGAGTGCATGACTAGGTTTTTTTTTCCCGTCAATGGAGGCCTTTTGGGAGTTTGAAATTTTGTTTTTGTTTATTTCTCAGGCTTAAGTGGTTAAATGTAGTGTGTTTTTCCAAGCTTATGGCTGCAAACTAGCTTGTTGGTTGTGGATATTAGGGGTTATTTGGACTGACATCTCTCTTCTCTGTTGCGCATAAAATTGATTGTAGATCTTCCTTTGATGTGCAGACTTTATAGTTGATGGTGGAACTGATCTTCCTGATGAGGATGATGGTAGAAGGATCCACCGCAGGCCGTTGTTACCACGGGAAGATGAGCAAGAAGATTTTGAAGCCCTTGAGAGACGCATTCAAGCAAGATATGCGAGGTCTAGTCACCCTGAGTATGATGAAGAGACAACAGATGTTGATCAGCAGGCTCTGTTGCCATCTGTAAGGGATCCAAAATTGTGGATGGTGAAATGTCTGGTATGGTTAACAATTTTGCTCTTAACTTTCTCATACATGTTCTATTTGCTTTCTTTTGGCCTTTCATCTTATTTTTTTTCTTTATCTCGTTGTTGTAATTAAAATCTGCTAATGCTAGTTTAGTATGTTCATATACTAGATTGGTAAGGAAAGAGAAACAGTGGTGTGTCTAATGCAGAAGTGCATTGATAAAGGACCTGAGCTGCAAATTAGATCTGCTATAGCCCTTGATCATTTAAAGAATTATATATACATCGAGGCAGACAAAGAAGCTCATGTGAGGGAGGTATGTGGTCTATCTGTCAAGCTATAGTGATTGCATGGATATCTTCTTATAGCATATAACTTTTCGTGGCATATGAATACTTACTCTTTCTCATTTTCCCTTTGCTTTAGGCTTGCAAAGGATTAAGAAACATTTTTCCTAACCAGAAGATAATGCTTGTCCCAATCAAGGAAATGACTGATGTTCTTTCTGTTGAAAGCAAAGCAATTGATCTTTCAAGGGACACCTGGGTTAGGATGAAGATTGGAACTTACAAAGGAGACCTCGCCAAAGTATAGTTTATAACCTTTGTGATATATATAATGTTGTTTACTAAAGGTTTTCTTTAATCCTACCTTTCATGGTCTATAATTTGCAGGTTGTGGATGTAGATAATGTTCGGCAAAGGGTTACTGTAAAGTTAATTCCAAGAATTGACTTGCAGGCTCTTGCAAATAAATTGGTATATCTTCTACATCCATTGATTTATGGGGCAATTAGAGGCGTTAAATGAAATTGTTCTAGTTTGAAATTTATGCTCCTTTTTTTTTTTTTGCTTTAACAAATGATAATGCTACTTATAGATAAGGAGAGGAGTAAGTTTATATAGTTTTGTTACTATGATCATGATAGCTGTAATGGGGTCGTTACCGTTTATGAAAGTCAGTGAATATGAGAAGTAATTTCGTTTATACAGGAAGGGAGAGAGGTTGTGAAAAAGAAGGCATTTGTTCCTCCTCCTCGTTTTATGAATGTTGATGAAGCTAGGTAGTAACCAACTCTCCTTCCCACTTTTTTTGTTTTTGTTTTCTTTTTTTTTTAGTGACATGTGGTTTAACATACCCTATGACCTTATAATCTTTAGGGAACTGCATATTCGTGTGGAGCGTCGGAGAGATCCAATGACAGGAGATTATTTTGAAAACATTGGTGGGATGTTATTTAAAGACGGGTTCCTGTACAAGACTGTATCAATGAAATCGATTAGCGTTCAGAACATCAAGCCATCATTTGATGAACTGGAGAAATTCCGTAAACCTGGAGAAAGTGGAGAGTCTGATATAACTAGTTTGTCAACGCTGTTTGCAAATAGAAAGAAAGGTCATTTTATGAAGGGTGATTCGGTTATTGTTGTCAAGGGAGAGCTGAAGAACCTTAAGGGAAGGGTTGAGAAAGTTGAAGAAGATAATGTTTATATCAGACCTGAAATGAAAGGCCTTCCTGTAAGTTGAAGAAGATAATGTTTATATCAGACCTGAAATGAAACGCCTTCCTGCATAATGTTAACCACTTAACATCCCACCAATGTAGATGGTTATTTTTGTTATCTAAGTGTACTGACTAGTTCTTGACATGATTGTTTGCAATAACCTAGCTTTTCATTTATTGATGTTTTATTCATTATATAACAGAAAACACTCATAGTGAATGAAAAGGAGCTTTGCAAACATTTTGAAGCTGGGAAGAATGTGAAGGTTGTATCTGGTGCGCACGAAGGTGCAACTGGCATGGTTGTTGAGGTTGATAACCATGTGCTCTTCATTGTAAATATCACAACTAAAGAAGAAGTGAGTGTTGCATTTATTTCTTAAGATTAAGAATGTCTTTAATGAAATTTTTAATCGTGTGTGCATGTGTGCTCAAGTAGGAATTCATTGAGTTTATGTGGATATGTATTGTACTCAGATACGTGTGTTTGCTGATGATGTTGTGGAAAGCTCTGAGGTAACAACTGGTATAACCAAACTTGGAGAGTATGAGCTTCATGATCTTGTAGAACTGGAGTAAGATGCTGTTAACTCTATCGTAATCAGTATATTCCATTTCATAATCAAGACCTGATGTATTTGATCTACTTGGTGCAGTAATAGGAGCTTTGGTGTAATCATTCGTGTAGAAAGTGAGGCCTTTCAGGTGAGCAATCATTGAGAGCCTTAGTTGCCAAATTTGCAACTGATTTTTTTTATTGAGTTTTTAGTTCTGATGCTTTGCACATTCAGGTTCTTAAAGGAGTTCCAGAAAAACCTGAGGTTTCTCTTGTTAGACTTAGGGAGATCAAATCAAAGATTGAGAAGAAGTTTAATGTACAAGATCGGTACAAGAATACTGTATCTGTGAAGGATGTGGTTAGGATAATTGATGGTCCTTGCAAAGTGAGTGCTTCATTGGCTATATCCTCTGCTTGATCATGTTTGCATGTTGTTTATGCATTTTATCTCATGTGTATAGTTTATGATTTGTTTTGTTGTCTTGTCAGGGAAAGCAAGGTCCTGTAGAACATATATATAAAGGAGTCCTGTTCATCTATGATCGGCATCACCTGGAGCATGCTGGCTTTATTTGTGCTAAAGCCCACTCTTGTGTTATAGTTGGAGGATCACGTGCCAGTGGTGACAGAAGTGTAAGTCTTCAGAAAAGAAGTTTATTATTATATATGTTTTGTCATTTTTAAGTAGAACTTGTGCATTTTTGTCCTTTTGGTTTGTTTGAATAAAGTGGTTTCTCTTCAATTTTGTATCCTTTTGTAGCTTGACCATGATTTTTTTGGGATAGAAAAAGCATGTATATTGATCCAAAAATAGTCAAAAAAAACTATTTTCTGATGCCAGCAGGCCATTTGCTCGCTTCTCTATCAATTTTTGTAGGGTGACAACTACTCAAGATTTGGAAGTTTGAAAGCTCCGCCGAGAATACCCCCTTCCCCGAGAAGATCCCCTAGAGGAGGTCCTTTTGAGTGTAAGTTGCTGATGATAAGATTGGAAATTTAATGGAATTTTGCAACAACCTTCTCTCTTGTAAAGGAAATACATAATACCTTAAGATTAACTCTATAACAGAGGTTCTTTTACAAATTTGTATTTCATTACTACAGCTGGGGGAAGGAATAGAGGTGGAAGGGGTGGCCATGATGCTTTGATTGGTACTACAGTCAAGATACGCCTAGGTCCTTTGAAGGGCTATCGTGGTCGTGTGGTAGACATTAAGGGCCAGTTGGTTAGAGTTGAACTTGAGTCCCAAATGAAGGTCGTTTCAGGCAAGTCTCAGTTGGTTTGTTTGAAGAATTGCTTGGATTCGTTGTCTTCTAAATTACATGGTTTGAATTCTTTTGATGCATGCAGTTGATCGCAATTACATATCTGACAATGTTGTCGTTTCTACTCCACACCGGTAACTTCATTATTCTGCTTAAAATTCACTCTTTTTTTCTTTATTCAATCTTCCTATCATTTTGATCATTGACGGTGTTACCAGTGATACGTCCCGATTTGGTATGGGAAGTGAAACTCCCATGCATCCTTCTCGGACGCCACTGCATCCTTATATGACCCCTATGAGAGATGCCACAGGTATGCCTGTTGACAGTCATTTTCTGTATGTGAAAGTTATGAGACTTGTCTAATTAATGCTATTAAAAGAGGGTGATATAAAATATGTTTATCCCTTTGCAGCTACACCTATTCATGATGGCATGCGGACACCTATGCGTGATCGAGCATGGAATCCCTATACTCCAATGAGTCCTCCTAGGTTGTCCCTTATATCTTTCTTGTTGATGATAGATCCAATTTCTTTGTTTTGGGAAGCACTTTTCTGTTTGAAATATACAAAGAGGAATAATGGAGTTCTTACATGAGCAAGTAGCTGATACAGTAAATAGTTGATGGAATCATGATAGGAAACTACATTGTATCTTGGAACATCTTTCACTGTTGATGCAAAGAAATCAATAATTTGATTTTGGCCTCGGGCTGTTCATTCTCAACATTCTTTTATTTGAAGACAAATTGATACTGGAGGCAGAAATATAAAATGGCATGTTGTGGATTTACTTGCTATCTAATGACATGTTATCTTGAAAGATGACAGCCACCTAAGTTCTACCTGTGTTTCTTGATTTTGAGGGTTAAAATTATAAGATTTTAGACATGTAGTAGGCTTCTTTGGGGCTACCAGGATGTTGGCCTTGAAGTGGGTTCTGGATCAAGCACAACCATTGATGTAGAGAAAGATTTACTGCAGTAGGATTTCAGAAAATTAGGTCTAGTATAGGATTGATTGTTTAAGAACGTCTTAGGAATAAAATTGCATCAATTCACTGGGTGATAGAGTCATAGAAACACCTCTTTCTTTACTGTTATTGGAACAAGCTCATTAAATCTTAGCTGTACACTGATGATACTTGATTGAAGTCAAGATATAAACTACATAAGAAAACATTATAGGCTACTAAGACTCCTGGATACTGCTGCCTGAACATTGCCTTCAGTTTGTTTGATCTTGCTGTTGGGTTGGCTTTAAGTAATTTCTTTTAAATGACTGACTTTAATCTCTCAATTGTAATGCAGTCTTTTCCTTGTGTTACCAGTACTCCTGTCATGGAGGATTCTTGTTTTTCTAAATGCAAACTTGATGAATGACTTAATTGTTTCCATATCGTTGTTTGATTACTCCCTCATTTCTGGAGACATTTTGTTTTGCTCATCTGTTATTTTCAAGTGGATTTGCTGATTTGAAATTTATGGTCGTGTGTCATGCACATTAATAATATTTGGTTCCAAGCATGACATTGAAAACTTATATCTGTTTAGTTCTTTCAAAGACTTGTCCAAACTTGAATTAGACTGTTTTTTTGGTAAATAATGTTTAGTATATATTATGTCTTATTATTTGGAATATGTGGGACCTTGTAGGGATAACTGGGAAGATGGTAACCCTGCCTCTTGGGGCACTAGTCCACAATATCGGGTGAGGAACAAGGGTCTCTTTGATGATATCAACTGTAGTTAATTTATTATGATATTCGATTATATTTTATTTTCCCCCTTTTCCAGCCTGGAAGCCCACCATCTCGGACGTATGAAGCTCCAACGCCTGGTTCTGGCTGGGCTAACACTCCTGGTGGTAATTATAGTGAAGCAGGAACTCCAAGAGAAAGCAGTTCCGCCTATGGTTAGTTACCTTTCAATTCTATATATTCTTCACAATTTTTTATGGTAGCTGATTTTAATATATATTGCAGCAAATGCTCCAAGTCCCTACTTGCCATCAACACCAGGTGGGCAGCCCATGACACCAAGCTCAACTGCTTATCTTCCTGGCACCCCTGGTGGGCAACCAATGACACCTGGAACTGGTGGTCTTGATGTTATGTCTCCTGTTATAGGTTTGAACTGCAGATTTCAATATTTTTCTCCCTTTTTTCTTTTGTTTCTGACGATGGGACAGTGAATGATTATTTTATTCATTTAATTGTTTTAATTATTAATATTGAAAAAGTACTATAAATGCTTCAGTTGACTACAGGCAATATATCTGGTAAAAAGAGAATTGTTCTTTTTTGCTCGTTTTAAATATCAATTACTCAATAACATCTCATAATTGTTGACATTAAAGTCAGTTACTTCCTAATATATAACAAGGTTTATGGAAATTACTTGCAATTAATTGATTTCTTCAGTACCTATTTGGTGATGAAATGTATACAGTAACTTTTTCACACGCGGATTAATTAATAACTTTTCAAATTGTAGGTGGGGACCACGATGGACCATTGTTCATACCAGATATATTGGTCAATGTCCGCAGGGCTGGTGATGAATCTGTTATTGGTGTTATTAGAGAGGTTCTCCCGGTACGTGTTTCCTGCTATCAGCTAGCATCTCTCTGTCTAAACAACCAAAAGGAAAAAGAAATGCTGTTTACCAAGTTTGCCATGTCATTTAATTTGTGTAAATTGGGTACTTGTCTGGCACTGCTTATCTTTAGGTCAGAGGGGAGGTCTAATTTATTATGCATGGTATATTTATTGTTGCTAATACTGTGAATTTGCTTTTCTTCTTCTTTATGATGTATATGATTATACTTGAAACAAAAAATATTGACAGCAACGAGTAGGACTCATTAAAGCAAATAGAAAGTTTTTTTTGTTACTGCATGTACGCGATATCAATATGTGGTTCTGATATATCGATTTTGGTTTGCTATGGTTCAGGATGGATCTTGTAGGATAGTTCTTGGTGCAAATGGCAACGGTGAAGCAATTACTGCTTATCAGAATGAAATTGACGTAGTTGCACCAAGAAAATCAGACAAGATTAAGATTATGGGTGGTGCACACCGTGGTGCGACGGGCAAGTTAATTGGTGTAGATGGCACGGATGGGATTGTAAAGTTAGATGACACCCTTGATGTGAAGATATTAGACATGATTATACTGGCAAAACTATATTGAAATATTATTATTAAGTCAATAAAAATCTAATTTGTTCATTTCTTAAAGACTTCTGCACTGGTTATCGATTCATTTGAGATCCTAATTTAATATCCTTGGTAGTTTCAAGTGTAATCATATGGTTTTGGCTTTTAAATATCGAATCCAATACAATTTTAGTGAGATATAAAGATTAAAGAAAAAATAGAACAAGCATGGAATGTAACACGAAACCACCTGGTTTGGCAATTGATATGTATCTTCTTGATAGGCGTTGTTTCTATGCTTTTGAAGCGTATCGTCTTGCCACAGATCGAGTATCCCTTGGGAATTAGGCATCTTCGTTGAATTTATTTGGTTGTATTAATGAGTTTTATGATTTTTTTTGGTAAACACGTGAAATATATTAAAGATGACTGACAAAGCAATCCAAGTACAAAAACAGCCGAAGACAATGATGAGGAAACCGTAGTCACACTGACGAGACTTGGGAGGGAAGCTAAAAAGCGAGGCCGAGCTAGTTCATCTTTTGAGGATTCGTCTTTTTCTTCGATATCATTTTCCGCAGCTGGGCAAAGACCTTCCGGACGGGAATC
This sequence comes from Erythroxylum citrifolium, assembly GCA_026284465.1. Lineage (NCBI taxonomy): Eukaryota > Viridiplantae > Streptophyta > Magnoliopsida > Malpighiales > Erythroxylaceae > Erythroxylum > Erythroxylum citrifolium. The sequence continues at coordinate 36,983,924 of JANKOE010000003.1, forward strand.
ACCAAGGGTGGGACCAGCTCTCTCTGGAGACTTTTGCGGATCATGGAAAGCCCCTATCCTGTCGCTCCAACTTGGTCCTCTTAGCCATTATGGAGGAGGATGATTTCCAGCTGCAGGAGTCCTCTGAGAGTCTAAGGAGATGGTAATGAAAGAGGGTTATTGTTGAGGTTCCGTTGCCTGCTGAGGACCAGCTTTGTTACCTGCTTGTTATTCCTTACAAGAGCTGTACACATTTTAAGGAAGAGGTCTATGTTGTACTTTTGCAATGGATCATAAGAGGTATCTTCTTCGAATACCTGGGTTTGTAGAAAATATAGTTCTGCTGGTTAAAGGTTCCAATAGCACTAGCTGAGCATCCAAGATAAGGTCCTTGGATCAAAGAAAGCTCTGGGGAAGAGCGAATGGTTTGATGTTTAAGAGAATCAAGGGTTCTCTGGATTTTGGTGAAGATTTTATCAAACTGTTTTCTTATTTTTCTATACAATTGTTGAGTTTTGTAAATACCTCATTCATCTTCTTCTTAGGTGTTACAGGGACTAATACTTTTTTTTTTTAATTTTCAAATTAATTAGAAAAGAGAAAAAAAAGTGAAAAAATTTATTGTTACTATTCTGGAGCTTGTCAATAAAAATCCTAGAAAGGTTCTATTTAATGTTAAACAAAAGTGATGGCTAGTTAATCCAGTGGGTTGGCGTAGGTGGTACATGCCTTCGTCACTTAACCAAGAAGTTGGGGATTCGAATCCTACCCTTGGGAATGCAGCAAGCTCCTGGGCTAGCTGTAGCCCTTCCATGTTGGAGATGTTCCCGCAGCGAAGGAATTAGTCACTGATTCCATCAGTAGATATCCTAGGTGCACCAAAAAAAAAAAGTGATGGCTAGTTACACTAATCATTATAAGTTAGTATGATTCAAACCTAGGCTCGTTTGGTTGTTGGCTGATTGAAACTTGTTTGGTTATGAGCTGATTGGGTTGACTGATTTGACCTAATCAGTTGATTTTTTAAAAGCTCCTCCGTAGGAGCGTTTAGGGTAATCAACTGATGGCATTTTAGTTTAATGTCGATTTTGCCCTCACTTTACTCTTTACTGTTGACCGTCTCATTTCTTGTTTTCTCACATCTCTTAGACTTTCACATCTCCACCAAATCACCAGTTGCCAATTTACGGATGTATTTACGAGGACCAAGATCCTTTGTCCAGTTTTTATGATGTCTTATTGTGTCCAGTGAATCTCAGCCATTCATTTATGCGGGTTCTGTATGGGTCCCACATAAATAAACGTGGGACTCGCATAAATGAATGGTTGAGATTCACTGGACACAATAAGACACCATAAAACTGGACAAGGGACTCGTCTTTACGGATATGTGTAGCTTGCATGAGAATCAAAACGGTGTTCGTAATGGAGTTCGAGAAACTGGATCCCCAGAAGATAGATATTCAACAAAGTAAGCACCAGATCTTAGACGACATCCTTAGAGAGTCAGATCTTAAACGATAGATCATACTCTTTTGTTCCTCTTTTCTTGTTTCCATTTCTCTTATATTTTACACCTTTATTTCTTTTCGTTTAGACGTACATCACGCTTTTCTAGTGTTCGACAATTTCTAAAAATCATTGTTCAGTTTGTTTTGCAACTTCTTCTAAAGGATTATTCGTTCAGGTGTGTTTTCTACAAGTCCACTCTCGCAAGTTTAAGCTTTTTATTCTTCTTCTGCTTTTTCGATCTTGATCATCGTAGAATTATCGATCAAACTTTGAATCCGACACGAACGTGAACAGAAAATTTTAACCCATTTCCAATCTTAAGTTAGAGCTTGGTTTTCAATCCGATTCAGTTTTCTTTTTCTGATATTTATGTACGGTCGTTGTCGTCATATTTGTTATTGTTGAGATCAGGGGAGAGATACTTATAGAACGATGAAATCTGGGAGGGTTCGATCGGACGGTGTTGTTGGCTATTTGGTTGGTTGATTGTCGGATAAGAGAGAGAGTGGAGAGAGGTCAAGCAAAAAAGGCCCTATGAACCGTTGAATAATGGCATACATGTTATTCTGTACCTTTACCTATGAACTATTTTTAGATGATGGATTTTAGGACTAAGATAGTTGAATATCTCTTTATTGCCTTAGAGGAGCCATGAAAGGCAAGATGATCATAAATTGCCCTTTGCCACAAGAACGAATACCGAAATATCAGTTGTTATACAAGGATTTATGATTACCACGTCTTTATGAAGTGTATAACGTTGGTTTTGTAATATTTTACATTCACCATGATGATTAAATACAAGAATTATTTATAGTCTGTGTATTCTTGTTCTCGTTCTTTTTATTCTTTTGTGGAGATTTTCAAGCAGTATTTGTTGAATAATTAACATGTTAAAACCATGTTTCTTTTGGTTGCAAATTATTTAACTTGTTTTTCCTTCATCTCATTTCAAATTTCATGTAGAGCTAAAATTTGTGAGGTAGATATTAGCATCTTTTTCATGAAATACATTCAAATTCTATATGAATTTCTCGCAAACCACCATTTAAGTGACTTGAAGTCTTTTTGGCAAGCTTGCAAAAGAGCATTGCACAATGTCAGAGTTCTCATAACCTATAATAAGTAACCATTTTGTGGCCTGACATGATTTGTTTAACTCACAACTATTAGGCATGGTTTTTAGTTCTTATCGTGAGGAGCACATAGAAATACTTTTAACTTGTTCCGTACAAATGTATTTACTACTTTCAATTAAACAACATTTCAAATTAACAATCACTTCTAGTTATTGCTACTTATTTCCAGTTTTACTTCTACATCATATCCTTCACTAACAGTAAAGGCAATATTGTTTTTGCTGCTTATTGTCAAAACCTTTAACCTGTTGTTGAAAGCTACCCAGAAGAAGCATAGATTCCTTCAAATAATAGTTGTGAGACAATGTTATTGAACATCCCTGATAAGGCTAAGTAGTTTTAATCATCCCTATGAGAGGTAAGTACTTGTATCTCATAAATTTATGACAATTGTGTGTCACAAGCTTCAATCCTAACCAACAGTGATTCTGATCCAGACTTGAGAATAATCCTTCACTATTTCAATTAAACAACATTTCAAATGAACAATCACTTCTAGTTATTACTACTTATTTCCAGTTTTACTTCTACATCATATCCTTCATTAACAATAAAGGCAACATTGTTTTTGCTGCTTATAGTCAAAACCTTTAACCTGTTGTTGAAAGCTACCTAGAAGAAGCATAGATTCCTTCAAATAATAGTTATGAGACAGTGTTATTGAACATCCCTGATAAGGCTAAGTAGTTTTAATCATCCCTATGAGAGGTAACTACTTGTATCTCATAAATTTATGACAATTGTGTCACAAGCTTCAATCCCAACCAACAGTGATTCTGATCCAGACTTGAGAATAATCCTTTACTCCAATTTAAAAAGCTCTTAATTTTCAGTTCAATTTTGTTAAACTGATTATGTCCTGGTTTTTACTATTGAATTTTTTCTTAAACCCTTATGATATTTACAAATTCTTTGCTTAACGTGCGATATGTACATGTGAGCAGATGATGGGGGCTTGATAGAGGGTCCGAGCAATAAACAAATCATAGTTTGGATTTGATTTACATCCAAGCATCATAATAGATTAGGATAGTAATAACCTAAAAATCAATATTCTAAAACGTGACATGTGATATAGTTCAATTTGTTTAGATTTTTGTAGTGTTTGCTTCTTGATGATATATAATGCCTAAACACTAATAAGAAAACTCGTCCTTTCCTACTCAATTTTGGCCAAGTTCCATTTCTAACTCTATTCCACATACGATTTGCAATGGATAGGAATAGTAGACCCTGAACCATAGTTTTAGTCTGATTAAATTTAACTTATTTCATTGACTTTGATCTAAGCCTGATTAATTTGTAATAATTTATGAACCAATAAGAACTGTTAAACAAAACTTAATTAAACCAAAATTGATTTGTTATGTTCGGGTTAGGTAAGGACGAAACTAAATTGTCAACCTTATCTCCACAAATAACTCTGTCAGAAATATTGGGAATTTTTAATGTTGAGCATTTTGAAAGATTTTTTCGTGTTTGATCAAACTGAAATTATTTTAGTTTATTGACAATTAGAACATGTCAAACAAATGCCATTTACAAATGAACAAAACCTACATGTTTATTACATTTGAATCTGGTTGAGATTGAAGACACAAAAGCGATAGGTTCATTTGCATTCTTCCTCATCATTTGTTGTTGAAAGCTAGTCGTTTTTGTAATCAATTGCTCATCGTAGCTTCCTACATCTTTAGGGATTATCTTCAACAAAAGGGTCAGTCAGATATATGCTCTCAAACTTTAGGGAATGAGCTAAGTGATCGGTGTATATCAATTATCCTTAATTTTTGGTTAACATACCTTATTGATGGAATTTTACAAAATTAAGATTCATTTTGCAAATAGTTTATTCTTCTCCAAATCTTGTTAAGATGGTTTTGTAATCATGCATTAAAACTTTATTATTTAATATTTACAATTTTATGTTTATCTTTTTCTAATATTATTAAATTATTTAATATTTCTTTTTGTTACCAAAATGTAGTAGTATTTTCTTAAAATATTATATATAAACAAAAAATAATTTAATAGAAAAATGTTTTTATAATATAATATTTTAAATAAAAATATATTACAATAAAATTTTATATAATTCACAAGTTAATCTATTACTCATTTTAAACTAAGAGATCAAATAATTTTAAATTAAGTAATTAATAAAAATATTACGATGATAAAAAGTATTTATATATTTATTTTATTAGAATAGTCTAATTCAAGTTAGTAAAACTAATTAAGTAGTGAAATCAATTGCAAGTTGATTAACTAGCATATAATCTTTTTCATCTTATATGATTAGATGACATCATCCCAAAAAGGTAACAAAGGAGGAAGTCAAGGGGGAATAATGTAGGCATCTTTTGTGACATTTGTAACCAACATATTGAAAGGAGTAAGGGAAAATACGGTGGAGTTATTTGACAAAGTTTACCATGGAAGAAGGTGGAGGAAGAGTTTCACAAAGCAACTAACTTATAATGGGATAAAACTAAGCTTTAAAATAAGTTTGATTGGATGAGAACTGGATGGAGGCTTTGGAAATAGTTGAAAGGGAAAGAAATGGGTTTAGGATGGGATTATGACAAAGGAACAATTACTGCTAGTGAGGAGTGGTGGACTTTGAAGATTAAGGTTATCCCTTTTCCCCGATTTAAGTTATTTTCCTTTACTCGAATGTTAAATAGTTAGTTAAATATAAGTTATTTATTTTTTTGTAGGAGAACATCAATTTTAAAACATTTAAAGTGGAAGGGCTTAAACCTGAGCTTGAATGTAAGTTGGATCAACTTTTTGGATGTCTAGCCCGAGGAGAGACTATATTTTGTCCTGTAGCTGACCTCCACAAGGACAATGAGAAGTTGAGGAATTATATGTTCCTTCTCCACCTGATAGTCATAATGCTCATTATCAATTGTCAGGCTATCATGATCATGAAAATATAGATGAGACTAGTGGTCTAAACAATTGGGAAGTGTAAGTGCAAGTCGACTTGTACCATGTGTAAGTCGACTTATGCTAGCTCGGCACTGACAAGTCGACTTGTCCATTGGTGTAAGTCGACTTATGTGTGTACGAGATTGTTAAATTGTGCCCTAAAGGCAATCCCCTTTAGCGCGTTTTGTTCAAAGT
>JANKOE010000003.1:37154403-37176252 GCA_026284465.1 Erythroxylum citrifolium
ACAGATTATATTTTCAAGGCACTTTAACATGTAATTAATAAGGGTATATCAGACATTTCATTAACTTTCTTAATAAGCGTGCATTTATCTAAAACGTCACTTATTATGAATCGGAGGAAGTATTAGTTTTACCTAGCATTATGTGTGATCATCGTGTGGTTTTGGATTTCACTACTATTTTTGTATTTCTTTTTTCGGGTTGTTTTTTGTAGTGCTAGTAATAATGGTATTTATTTCTGTATTTATGTATTGCGTTTTTCTATTCTTAACTTTCCTACTTTCTTAGCAATATTTTTTCTTTAATAGTAGTGTTAAATTTTTTTTATGCGTGCCAGTTCTTTAATTATTGATGTTGTTTTTCTGCATCATTTTTTACTTGTTACATCTGCATGTAGGTCTATCGAAAACAACCTCTCTATTATGTAGGGATAAGGTTGTATATTATCAGACCTCCCCAGTCATCGCCTCAATGCTACGATGATGATGATGATGATCTGTTCCAAACGTTTACCACTTAACAGCTCCAAACTCTTCTAAATATGAGTAATTAAGGGTAGCTCGGCTTCCATTCTATTTTTAATTATGATTTTTAGTTTTTATTTTTATTTTTGTTTCTATTTTTTATTAAAAAACATAAACTCGTTTAGTTGAAATTTAAAATATAAAAACTGAAAATAAAAACATATTTAATTGAGATTTGTAATAAAAAAACTAAAAATAAAAACATGTTTAATTTTATTATCCTATTTCTATTTTTAATTATATGATATTTTAATAATTTTTAATATAAGATATTATGTTTTTAAATTAATTAGCAAATAACTAAATAAAATTGTTTCCGGAAATTTAAAACATATTTAAATCAAAAGCTAGTAACAAATCAAATTTATTCAATTAAATTGTTTTTCCAAAATTTTAAATTTTAAATTTAATAATTAAATTTGATTAAATTATAAATTATTCCAATATTCAGATCATTTAAAACAAATCAAGAATTTCTAATTTATATTAAAACATTATTAACAAAATTTACCAAAATTATTATAAATTAATTATTTTTCGGTAAAATTATATTTAATAAATACTTGACAATCCACGACATCTGTTGAATCAGACGTCGCAGAATATCTATTTTCTGCGACGTCCCCCAAACGTTGTAAAAACACAAACAATTCATGATGTTTTCTCCAAACGTCGGGAAATATACGCTTCTTTTCTGACGTCTTTATGAACGTCGCAGAATTGCTAAGCATTCTATAACGTCTTGAATCAGACGTCGCAGAAACCTATTACCTACCCCACTATCTACGACGTCTATTGTGACGTTTTAATAGACGTCGTAGAAGGTTTTCTGCGACGTCTTAATAGCTTCTATGGCGTCTAAAAGACAACACAAAATGTATGTTTTTGTTGCAATGGTTCTTGATATTAGCAAATTATAGCCTTATTTCTAGTTATCATGATGTTAGTTATCCAAAATGGCTATCATAATGCTTAAGATTCAATTGTACTTCTAAGATTGTGACTTAGAATGGGAACCAAATTGGATCCATTATTTGATGCTTTTGTACTTGTGGCTTCACCATTTGTCTGTCTTCAAAGACTACTTAATGCTTCACTTGATGAATAGCATTACGGAAATGCTCCATTGCCTAAATTGATTCCATGAATAAATTCTTGATGAATATGTGTCGCATTGCTATCTTTCGAATTTCCAAAAATAAAACACTAGTTGTTATCATAAAAATATATCCTTAGTTCAACAACACCTTTGTTTAATCTTCTAAAAGTTTGCCACCATCATCTCAACAAAATAGATAATATTACTAAACCTTTCAATTATGGAAAATAGTGTTGAAGAGAAAACAAAAAGGATAATATAAAATGATTTTATAGTTTTACAAGTTAGCCAAAATAAACTATAACAAGTCATAGGTTTGAAAAAAAAAGGCATCAATAATATAATAATTTCTAGATGAACTATTTTTTGTATTTCAAAGATTAAATTTCTTCAGACACTCTTCACCATCTTCTTTGTGGAATTTCCATACGGAAGCCATTATTCCACTTGAAGTTGAGGAATTAGATTTCCTAACTTGTACCTACATTAATTATTGTTAGCAAAAAAAATATAAGCCTTTGACAATTTAAACATGAAACACATTCATCCAACGAGAGGACAATTATAGGTAATCCAATAATAAAAGCAAACATGACTTACATTTTCCTTACTCTTGTTCTTTTGAATCTTCAAGGTCTTCAACTCTTGAGGCCTATTTATTAAATAATCCTTTAATTGTTCATCATTCATCTTATCTACGATATTGATCTGTCAATATTTAAAAAATAAATTAATATAATACTTAATGTACTTAAAAATGAAAATAAATATCGTTTTCACCTATAATATTTAAAAAGAATTTGAAAAGAGCGAAAGGCATTATTTTGTAATTTTAGTTCGTTGCAAATTTAGTTACATTTGAGAATATAGATAACATTCATGAAGATTTTATAATTTTATGTTTTTCCCATCCATGTTACGCCTGCAAGATTCGCATTATATAAGATTATCTCCTGGAATGCATGCAAGGATCTCTTATGAATGGCAGGATGGTAGGACACGTGTCTTGGACGTGAAGAAAGATGGAAAATGACTTTTATAGTTAAATATTACAAGTGTAATGGCCTGTTGTTCGGGCCAAGTACAAACGTATGAGGTTCTTCAAAAAGTCTTCACGTCGTTAGAAGGGAAGACTTCGATGTTTTGTCTGTGGTGCAAGAGAGGCAACTTCAGAGAGATTAGAAGGTTGACTAGCAATTGGAGGAAAATAATGCTCAGAAACTAGAGGATGTAGACAAAGAAATATTTTAAATTTTAAATTTTAAATATTTTTTGATAATGACTCTTCTTTTTGACGTATGCCAAAAAAAGTGATCAAATTTGGATTTTAAAGATATATATATATCACCTATTAATTCTTTATAAAAACTATTGTTAATTTATCATATACCTTTATTAAAGGACTAGAGTTTAGAAGAAGAGTAGGTTATTTATGAGAAAAGAACTATATCTTCATCGAATATTAGTGTAGCAAGTTGTCCAAAGTGACATTCTTAAAATATTGCAACTTGAAATACTTGGGAAAACGATGCCATTTTTTTATAAGAACACCTAAGGACATAAAATGAAAGGTTGAAACGTCAAAACATTCCACAATTGCTAACTAGTAATACGAAGGAATTGAAATTAAAAAATATAAATATTGATAAAAAATTAAATTTTAAATATGAATGAAATTACTGATTATGTATATAATCATGATAATGAGATTGATATCAAATATTCAAAATGATAATGAGAAATCATTTAGTCATATCTAGTTATTTTATATTTTATTTTATAAATAATTAATCAAAAATATTTCGTATTTTATACATAATTAATATTTTTAAATGATTTATACAAATATCAATTTTTTAATAATTAGGACCGATTTTTAGGATTAAAAAAGTAAATAACTATAAAAAAAATTATTTTTCTTGATATAGTATCGTTGAAACAAAATAAAAATTGTTAAAGAAATTAAATATAAAGACTGCAATATGTATTTTTAATAATAATAATCAAATAATGATAATATAATATACTAATAATATTTTAATACTATCTCGTTCAATGCTTATATTTTCTTCCGAATATTTGTCTCTAACTTATATTTGCTTAAAAATCATTCCAATTTTAGTATTCCTTATTTTGGTCATTCCTAGTAAACCTAACAAGCAAAAATTATGGAATTAAGGTTGCATTCGCATTCTCAACTCTAAATTTCATATGTAATAATAATTAGATAAAGATAGCATATAATTTTAAAGAGAGGAAAGAGTAAATAGTGATATTAAAGTAAGTCTAAATTCTTGGGTAAATGTGAAAATGAGGAGAAATAGGGGGCTATCTATTTATAAGAATGCATGAAACATAATCAAGTTTGATCTTGCTAATTAGTAATTAATTTATGGTTAATATTTGCAAATAATCTTTTAAATATTAATTATCTCTATCAATTTACATACTCTCTAATAAGAACTTATTAATTTATTTAACTCCTTAAATTAGTTTATAAAAGTAATTAGTTCTTTCATGAGAAAGAAATATAATGTGTAAAATTTTTATCATTTAATCAGTATGTCATCTTAATGTGTTCTTGGTTTTTTTAAGACAAAATACGATGGTACTAATAAGTCCTTTGATTTGTTGAAGCCAACATAAAGGAGTAGATTGTTAATGCCTACCATACTGCTAATAGATTGATACTTTTAGCAGAGTATCCAAAGAATAGATTACTTAAGATCTCACCATAAGACTTCTCTTAATTTTCCAATTAGATATGCATTAGCAATTAGCCACATCATATTTGAATAATTCATGTCATTATATATATAAAAAAATATAACTTTCTTGTTTGGGAACTTAATTTTGATGGAAGGATTTAATGAATTGTTTGGTGATTTAAAGTATATATAGGGATCTATTAGTAGAAGATCAAAATAGAAGAGGGATTGTGTGTTGGATAGTGAACGAAAACAATATTGTAACATATTGGTGAGTGAACTTAGTTGAATTAGGAAACATTTATGAAGTTAAGACCTTCATTAAGAGTATTGCTTAAATGTATTTTTAAAATTGACAAATAATTTCTTTTCATCTAAGAGAAAAAAAATACCACAGTTTAGGTTGCTCTTCACCTAAAAAGAAGATGTATATTTTACAACCTTTGACATATTTGAGTTTATTGCAAGTTTATGATTATGTACTGAGGGAAGTTGCATGGAGATGCATACCAGTAGATGGATCAAGGTAAGTTATTTTTTAGATCTTACCTGTCATTTGTATGATTCTTTTCATAATATTTGCCATTATCAAAAGAGGGAGACTGTTACACTAATTGGAATGATACCTATAATTTTAATGACAATAAAGTATTAGACTACTAATAAATTTTATTAAATATTGATAGGTGATATAAGAGATTAATGTTGTAAGAAGAGACTTGATAAAGCATTAAAGTTAATAATTTAGGCCTTAGATTTGTTAATTGATGCCTAGGATGAATAAATAATACTTAGAGATGATTAATTAAGACATAATAACTTACGTTTAATGATAACAAAGTGGTTATTCAAGACTAAAATATGTTTCTTTAAGTTTTTTCAAGTGTTGCTTAAATGTTTTTGAATAAGTCGGGAAGGTGGTATGACATAAAAAAGGACTATTGTTGGACCAAATGAAGCCCGAACGGGGCTAATTGCTGTGTCATCAATTGAATATAGTCTATTGAATAGTTAATTTTATCTTGTGACTCCTTGACTTATTTGATCAACCAAATAAAGTGGTCAATCAGAGTTCACATAAATGACATATAACCAATTATGTTTTGCTACAAAAGGAAGGGAATGATATTATCAATAGCTAGTTGGTTGAAAAAAATTATGAAAAGGACTTTCGAGGGTATAATACATAATAAATTAAAGAGATTAAAATGAACAGAAAGAATGAGCAAGAATAAGGGATTTCAAGTGTGAGCAAGAACATGCGCTACAAGTTTATTGAGTTTTTGATTGTCTTTAGTGAATAAGGGATTTCAAGTGTGAGCAAGAACATGCGCTACAAGTTTATTGAGTTTTTGATTGTCTTTAGTGATATTTCTTCTTTGAGCTATGATATAGACTCTTGAATAGTTGTGAGAACTATTATAGGAAATTAAAGGTCTATAAAGAGATAAACACTCTCAACTTACTTTATAATTCCTCTTGACCACTAAAGAAAAACTTTTTTAGTAATTTCTTAAACCTATTAGAGAAGAGGGCTAATGGATTTGAATTCTTCAAAGAAGATTTAAAAATTAGCATATGGTAAGAATGGTCAAACTATTATGAATTTGTATGATTTTTTCTTAACCTTACTCCATATACTTATTTACTTCTTCTTGTTTGATTATGATTATATGGTGTACTTCCATTATCATTATAACTTTTTCTGAACATCATAATCCCTATAACTTGCTTGTTAATTTAAGTGATTTTCATTAATTTTATAGGTTGTTTTTTTTATAAACATAAAGTTTTAATATAAATCATGAAAATTAAGTTACAGTAATCTAATTCATCTCTTTCTTGAGTCTTGTTTGTCAATATATGTAAATTCAAAAAGTTAAGTATGATTATATAGAATAGGTGTTTGATAAATTATGAACAAGGTGAATCAGTTAATAGTAACCTAATTGACTCCATATCATGTGCCTTTTAGGAAAATAATTGTTATTAGCATATGGCCTCTCATTTAGGCAACCTAGGTATCAGATAATATAAGAGGAAGAGCCATATTGTATATAAAGAGACAAAACATTACTTATGTAGCCTCTCAATGGAAATGTTTATTATTGAGAAGAGACCCATCATCTCAACAAAGATCTCAACTATAGATTATATAGCCAAACAATATAGAAGTTAGAAGTTAAAAGGGATGCTGTAAACACTCACCTTTTCCTAAATTTTAAATCTAAATTTCTTCATGTTAGGATTAATTATATTTATTTATTTTATAATTTTATTTTAGTTAGTTATAATTAGAGATTCTTATTTCTAGATGAGATTGATTAATTTAATAATAATTATTTATTTCTATATTAATATTTATTAATATTTTATTAATTATTTTTAAATTTTTAGTTAGTTTTGGAGAAAATGGAAAACATAAAAGAAAATAGGAAAATATGAAAAAGAGTAATTCGCTAACATTATAAGCAGTGACGGAGCCAGGAATTTAAGATAGGGGGACCCAAGAATTAATGTTTTTAAATTTTGAGGGGGCCAGTATACCACTGACCCTTAAATAACTCTATCTTTATATATATATATATATTAAAAATAATTTTAAAAAAAAAATTGGGGGGCCCAGTGACCCCCCAACTCCCTATATACCTCCGTCTCTGATTATAAGTAAGGAGATCTAGATAAGTATGATTAGAAATTGAATTTTCTTTTTAGACTCCAAATTGCACAAAATAGATATAAAATAGTTATAAACCAAGTAAAGATTTCTTATGAATGAAGTAAATGAAATTGGAAGTCCCATGAGCTTCACCATCAAGAAACACAATGACGAAGTAGATAGGAAGGTTAATAAGAAAATTTTTTAAGGCATAATTGTGAGCCTACTCCATCTTTCTAATAGCCATCTGTACATTTAAATTATTGTATTCTTATGAAATCATTTTCAAGTTTCACTTAGGGAATCACATTTCTTTGTTGCTAAAAGGATATTACATTATTTGAACTGCCTATCTTTTAGGACTATGGTAACTTAAGATAGAAATTTTTGAGCTTTGAGTATAGCTTAATATGGACTTTACTAGTAGATTGTTGGATAGGAAAAGTACTATACTACACTTGCCAATTTTTTGGTAATTTATTGATTTTAAGGTTTATTAAGAAATAAATTTTTAGCTTTATCAACATATAAGGCCAAGAAGGTAGCTATGTGAAGTTGTTGCACCCGAAACTTTTTATCTTAGAGGAAATTTTCTTTTTATGAAGTTAGAGAGAAGTGCTCTAACTTCTCTTTAAGTAATTTACCGGAGTTCTTTGATTCCCTTTTTTAAAATTTTACCTTCTAGTAAGATTCTATATTAAGCTATTCTCCCACTTTTTTAATCTTAGAGGCTTTACCTTATGAGGAAAGTTTCTATCCCTCAATAGTCCTCAATAAGAGCTCTTGCTTCTGTATCAAAAAGCTCACGTATGGCCCCATCAAGCTATTCAAGAATAAATAAGGAAGAGTTCCTTACCCTTACTAATTTAGCTATAAAAAGACCCTTTTCTCTAACTAATGTAGAGATCAACTCTTATAAGGAGGATATCCTAACCCTGAGGTAAGTAGCTTAGAAAAACCCCATTACAAAAAAAAAAAAAGAGTAAATTGGTGGAAACAAATGCATCTAAAGACAACCTCTATTACTTTAGGAACTCAACAATGATTGAAAACCATAACACCTATGTAAATTCTACAAGTAGGTGTAACTCTTGGTCCTCTTCTTTGGAAGGGTATTTTTTGGGGAAAAGGCCCTCCTTTTCCTAAGTACAATATTGTTTCTACTGAGAAGACCCTAATCATTAAAGATGATTCCTTCATTTTTAAATTATCTAAAGATGTTTACTTGGCGAAGATAACGGAGTAAGAACCATGGAACATTAGGGGTCAACATTTATTCCTATAGAAATGACACCTTCGAATGGAATTGGATAGAAGAAAGGATGAAGTGATTCCTTTATGGGTTAATTTTCATGAAGTCCCACTAGAATATTATATTGTGGAACGGTCGAGTTACTGATAGTATTTGTTAAATATGTGCGTTTTGAGTGTTATATGGGTTACCGTATGCTATTGAGCTTTAATTTTGTGTATTTAAGGTGTCTTGATGTATTTGTTAGTGTTTGAGATCATATATCAAAGAACATAGAAGATTTGGATGAAACAGGCGGAAGAACCAAGTGTGACAAAAGCAAAATGGAAAGGCCATGATAGTGGTAAAAGCAAATCCTAAGTGCCACGATCGTGGCCATCGCGACAGCAGACACGGAACGACTTCTAAACTCAACTTTGTGGGGTTATTTCAAACTTTCTGGGCCTAGGTAAAACCTAGTTTTTACCTTAAATAGAAAAGACTATAGAGAAGAGGGAAGAACCCTAATTTTTAGTGAGCCTCCATTTGCCACTTTGAGAGAGAACACAAGGAAGAGAAAATAAGGAGAGAAGGGGAGAGGACCATCTGCAACTACTATCCAGCCACTCCAACCTAGTCATTTCAAGTTTTTTCCTACTTTCTCTTGTTTATTTACTTCATCTTGATGTATGGCTTGAGTTTGAGAATGTTGAACATGTTGTTAATGATGTTCTAAACTCCTTTAGGGATTTGTTCTTGAATCAATGTTAATGTGATTTCTTTTGATGTTAAAACATTGGGTATTGTGATTATTTGTCGTATTTGCATGCTTGGTAACAAATTGAGAGAGTGAACCGATAGAAAAATAATTAGATTGGGTAATGAGAGTTAAACAATCTAATAGAACATGCAAATAATCCAATCGGTAATTTATACGAAGAGAGATCTCGTGTGAGGATCTGATAGTCTATTAGAGGGTTTAAGATCTAACTGGATATGTAAGATTTTTTTTTAATTGAGAGATTGAAAATTCCATAATTCTATTAGGTTTTATTGATTATAACTTAAAGGAGAGTAATCCACCCTTCGAAAGTCTAGGATCGATACCGAATTAACTCAAAAGTAATCATGTTAGCATTTAATGATAGGATAAATCCCCCTTCTCATAATTCTTTGATCTTGTCTTCATGTGATATCTCAATTGTTAAGTAATTGTGCTCCATTTTGATTTACTTTTGTTAATTTTGGAATTTTATTTTCATTCAACTCGACTTGATTATTTAATTTTCTGCTTATCTTTATTTTCATTTAAATCACTTTTTTACAACCTTATACAAAGTTAGGGTTCAATTAGTTTACTAATTCCTCATGGGATAAATACCTCAACTATTATTGCTTATGAACCATGTACTTGCGAAGCATTGAGGGTTTTATAAATTGTAAAACTTGCTCAACAATTACCTTGTCAGTTCTCTGGGAAGGCCTCTATTCCTGGATTCCCAAATAACTAAATTGGAAATAATAAACTATGTTAGGATTTGTAGTAAAATGAAAAAAAAAAGTGATGAATTGCCAAAAGCTTTATTAATTATGATGTTGGATGGAATAGGTGAATTAACCAAATCTAAACTTCTCTTGACCTCCACCTAGAAACCTTCTATTATTTATTTTGTTAACATATCCTTTTAGGGGTTAAAATTATAAGATCAGCTCAGGAAAATTTACAACAATATTTAGAGTTCATGGCTAATTCTAGGAGAGATGAACTGTAAGTTATACATGAATAAAATCAATGGTGTAAAAATCAATTATAAAAATATAACAAAGGGATTGAGTAAGGTGGTATGCTAGATTGGTGTAGTAGATCTAAACAACAGGGAAATTCTTTATTTAGAGCAATAGACACCAAAGAGAGTAGTTTATTAGGAAAAAGCTTAATTGAACCATAGCTAACAATGGATAGTTGAAACAATTCCTTGGTTGTTTTGCTAACTTTGTTCCTTCGTTTAGTTTTGACCATTTTATGATTAAGATACTAAACCTTAATTCCTTTTCTATCACAAGGCACCCTTCAAATTCCACAACTTCTTATCTCAGGTTTAAGGATTTAAAGAAGTGGTAAGGGTAATTATAAGGTAGGTAGTGTCTAGATGCAAAGCACATCAGTTAATGAGGAAGCTTAAAACAATCAAAGAAGGAATTAAAACCCTTCAAAGAAGAGTTTGCTTAAAAACTAATACTAATTTTAAGGTAGCTAAGGAAACTCTTAAAAAAAGCCTAGGATGATTGCTATAGAGATCCCTCCAATTAGAACTCGAGGGCTTTAGAAACTAAAGCACTCAATGTCCATAATCAAGCACTGCACTTCCATATTTCTCTTCTTATGGTGAAAGAAAAGGTGAATTGGCTTATAAATGAGGATAATAATACCAAATTCTTCCATAAATTTATAATAAATCAAAGGAATATAAATAAAATATACTCCCTGATGAATGAGGAGGGACATCTATACAAGGAACAACATAAGATAAGATATAATGCTTTTCAAAAGTCCATTTAACTCTTAGGGAATTAAAGAGGTTCTTTTTAACTTGAATCTAAACAAATCACTAAGGCTAGAATGTTATAATGCTCTATTGTTTTAGAATATTTAGAACCTAACTAGTGAACTAGTGATGGAAACAATCCGGTAGATTTTCAGTAACAAGAGTATGCTAGAGGTCAATAAGATTCATATTTGTCTAGTTCTTAAGAAACAGAATCCTAATTACATGTAATAATTTTGTCTAATATCCTAATGTAAAATTGTTTATAAGGTGATATTTGAAATTTGGCCACTAGACTAAAAGAGGCTTTGAAGGCATTAATTAACCCTTACTATGGGGTATTCATCAATGAAAGAATGATAGATGACAACATTATGTTGGTCTAGGAGCTGCTCAAGGACTATAATATCAAAGCTTCCATCATGAGTTGCTAAATGAAAATAGACTTATATAAAGCCTTTGGCGCATTAGAATGGAGTTTCATCATCAATAATCTATTGGTATTTGAGTTCCTAGAGCTATTTGTGAATTATATTTAGGCTTTTTATCCTCTGCATCCTTTAGTGTTCTAGAAAATGAAACTCCTATGATTTTTAAAGAAACTAAAGGTAAAGTTAAGGGGATCCCTTGTCCCTATATCTAGTCACCCTAGTTATTAAGATCCTTACAAGGTTAATCCACTCCAACATAGAAACCAGCTGATTCTTTTTATATCATCATAAATGCACGGAAGTAAAAAATATGTAATTTAGAATTCATAAATTATATTATGCTTATTTTCTTGGTGTAGACACCAGCTCCCTCTAATTATTTGTGAGCTCCCTAAATCGTTTCTCAGTTCTGTCTGGACTAATAGTAATTTTAGGCAAAAGAAAGTTATACACATCAATAAATGTCTCTAAGGCAAGGACTCTTAACTCCATCTCTAGTTTACAAATTTATTATGGTCTATTTAAATATTTATGAGTTCCTACATCTACTAAGAAAACCAAGTTTTATTGACTATATTCCGTTGTTGGAATAAGTTAGAAGTAGAATTATTTCATGCCATAATAGTTTTCTCTTAAATGTAGGTAGATTGAAGCTAATTACTTTAGTACTAAGGAACATTCACATTCATTAGAGCTCTTTCCTACTTCTTCTAAGAAGGTTGATAAAAGAAGTTGAAAAGATAATCAAAAACTATTTATCATTAGGGACTATTGATAATTTAATGTTTACCTAGGTAGGTGTGAGGTTTAGGGATTGTTTTAGTCAAAGTCTTGAACACAATTCTATTTGATAAAAGGATTAGGATATTGTTCAATGATATGGAAGGCATTTGGTCTAAATGGATTCATGTGTACCACGTATCCACGATCAGTTTCTGACAACTGAAAATTAGTAGAGAGCATTATCGGAGCTTAATCTTAATTCTAAGAATAAAGGATCAATTGATCTCTTCATTCAAAATTTTAATAGGAAATGTGATCAAACTTGGTTTTGGTTTGATAATTGGTGTAATCTAAGTCCTTTACACCTTAAGGATGAGTTGACTACTCTCAAAATAAGAATTCCTTTTAATGTAAAGATCAAAGATATTCTTTATGAAGGGAGTTAGAATTATAACTTCAAACGCTCAACTTACATTGTAGATAACTTGCTTGTTTATCAACCTAATCCTCTTGAGGACGATTAAGTCGTTTGATTAAGGGATATAACTAACAAATTCTCTAACAAATCATGTGTTGATGTATTAAGTCCTTAGTCTCATAAGGTTTACTGGTATGATCTAATATAAGCTAAGTCACTTATCCACTAGTTGGTTTGTTATTAGGTAGATATTTAGAATAAAGGATCAACATTTTGGTATTCCAGACCACCTGTGTTTTATTTTCTATCAAGTTCCTGAAACTAATGGTCACCTCTTCTTCAATTTTATTTATTCATAAGTTTTGTGGTCCAAAATTCAACGACTACAACTTTACTTTTGGGAGTGGTATTGGATGATATTGTTAAAAGGGTTACTGAAAAATTTAAGGGAATGAAGAATAATACTTACTTTTCTAGAGAAGCCTTCTTTTGTAGTATCTATGCACTTTGGCATAAAAGGAACAATATGTTGCACATGGGCATTAGTATGGACAAGCATGTTAACAAGGCTTTAAGAAGATCAATTGGAACATGAAAGGCTCAGATGTAACACAAAGTAGCTAACTTTGAATGTAAACTTGTTACTAGTTGTTAGGCTTTTTATTACCACTCTTTGGCCTGGACCCTAAAGGGGTTTTCCTTTGTTTTATTGAATTATAAAGTGATGTATAGGCTTTTAGTTTGATTTAGTAATATTCATTCAATTGTAAAATAATTTAAATAATTAGGTTTTCACTTAAATAACTTCACTATTAGATATTATAACATCAATGCAATTTGTCACATAAAGAACCTCTTCCAACAATCTAGGATGAAATATAAGAAAATAATAAAGAAATTAAACTTGAGTTTTTTTACACTTCAAATAAAATATCCAACATTTTCACTAAACCATTAAGTGAAGAGAGACTTTGTCTCTTTAGGAGAGAGTTAGGCATATTAGACATATAATTCCTTATATGAAACAATACTTTAGCTACATACCACTTTACAAATTCTTGATCTTAATTATAGACCTAAATGCCCACAAAACTACATATCTTATGAACTATAACGCTTACAAAATAGAGAAGAGAGAAACTAATGTTAAATATAATTTATTATTTTTCACTTTTTAATGTCAACAAAATAGAGGGCAAGAATATAATATTGACTTAATGTTAGTCATTATTTTAATGCATATACTAAGAGGGACAATTTCATAAGTAGTATATATATATATTAAGGGAGTTCTGATTATTTTTCTAGAAATATGACGAATGATATACAATCTTAAAAGAAAATGAGTTTGTTGAACTAAGAAAGGTTATCATCTTTAGATTTAATGGGAGTTAAGCTTGAAAGAAATTTAGAGTTGAAGGAAACTTAAAGGAGCTATTTGTAGTAAAAGTGTCTAAACTAAAAATTTAAGAGCGTTCAAGTGGATAGGGGTTGACTGTTGGAATTTCTTTAAATTAAATAATTTCTTTGCTAAGGATTAGGAAAATTGTACAAATTAACCATTCCTTTTTAGTTAGTCAAAATGTCCCTAGTTAGAATAACAAGGCACCATCATACAGATCATATAATTATAAGATTAAATAACACAAATGTTAAGTTTATAAAGCTCCACTTGTTCCTCATGCAAGTTAAGAGCATATGGAGTACATAATCTATATGTCCTATCTTCATACTATACTGTTCATATCAGTTTACTTTCCTTTTTCATGTTCACTCACCTATATGCTTTGTTGCCTACAGATTATGGTGGTTATATGTGATCGCTCACTCCAAGCTAAGCTTTGATTGGATCTATCCATGCAGATATAAGAACAAGCTGGTAAGTTCCATTTCCCTTACTTTCCAATTTTATCATGTGGGTTACTTGATTATCTTGTGTCCAAACTAGCGATCTATGTGAATTCTGAATCTTTTAGTTTATTCTTTATGCTGTTAGCATTTCCACACTTAGATACTTTCCATCTTTACAAACCATCAATAGCTTCCTGATTCTTGCTTTTAGCCTAAATCTTCTTGCTTTCCTCTCCCTCTAGATCTTATATACGCAGGTTCCAAGAGATATTAGATAGGCCACAAGGGTTCTTTTAGTTACCCCCTTTCTGCTTTATAGCCATAGCAATATATCGAAGAAAGTGTTGGAGTGTATACTCCAATTCATTATGTCTTTCAGCTTATTCACATAACCTTAGAGAAACAACATTCAAAGAATAGATGAGGCATATTCTTAACTAATTTTTTTCATAAGACACAACTATCTTGTATATTTATGAATTAAAGATAATCTATTGTATTATTCTTATCCCTAATGGCCAACCACATTAGACAAGATATCCTTGGCAACCTATTCTTGTTCCTAATTAGCTTGTGCCAAGCTACCTGCTGTCCCCCTAGCCTTAACCAGTCTCTACCCTCCTTGTTTGTGAAGTTAATCTTCGATTGATTATTGCAAAACATAATAGTCCCTATCTTGTATATTAGGGAGGAAAATAAAATTAAACTTGTTTCCTTTATAATTGTACTAATTACCTTTTTTTACACATAAATACACCTTGACTTATTTTGGGATTCCCACCATTGCTTATGCAACTTGTTTGTTTCTAATTAGAGCACCATAACCTATCCAATTATCATACCATAAGGATAGCATGGTGCCATCCCCCACTTTGCAACTTACATTCATCTCAATTGATCTTCTCATCTTTAGTAATAGTTGGTAAACTATAAATGTGAAATTTTATGTGAGAGTCCTTAAATATAAGTCCCTTTTAAGATGTAACTATACATCTACCTCATCCATATGGATTCCTTGTATACTAATACTCTTTTAAACTTTGTTGGTTAGCCTATTGGAGTTATCCCTAAGCCTCCTTCATTAAAAGGTTTACAAAATTCCTTCTATTTAACCTTAGCTTTGAAATCACTATCATTCATTCCCCCACAAGAACTTCCTCATTAGCTTTTTAATTTTCTTGATAAGACCATTGGATAAGAACATGTGTGAACTTTAAGATTTGGAGCTTACCTCCAAAGGAGAATCTCTTTTGAATCTTCTTAATTAATAGCAAGCATTCATTGTATTGAAATATTCTTGTAACCAATTGAAGTCCTAAAAACATCAAGGGAGGGACCTAGTAGGCATCCTTATGATAGAGCTAAGTTTATCTGTAATATGTAATACATTTGAGGCAAGCACAATATGGCTCTTTTGGCAGTTTATGCTTATCCCTAAAAGTCTCTAAAATGGTTCAAGGATTCCATTGAAACTTGAATAGATTTTGGATCAACCTTAGAAAAGAGGAGAAGTTCATCTAAAAAAGTAAACATATTAGTTTAATATTATTACATTTGCTATTATATTTATAATTAACACTCCTTATGGTCTTGTGCCTTAAGAAAAGAGTTGAGGCCTCCATACACATAATAAAAAAGGTAAAGAGAAAGTCGATATCCCTGCCTAATGACCTATCCCCTCTAAACAACTTAGAGGGAACTTTATTTATCAATACACTAAAGGAGGTGGAGGTAATGCAAGCCTATATCCACTTTTTGAAGGTACTAAGAAAGCTAAAG
This sequence comes from Erythroxylum citrifolium, assembly GCA_026284465.1. NCBI lineage: Eukaryota > Viridiplantae > Streptophyta > Magnoliopsida > Malpighiales > Erythroxylaceae > Erythroxylum > Erythroxylum citrifolium. The sequence goes on from JANKOE010000003.1 coordinate 37,170,371, forward strand.
ACCTCAAGTAGCTTAGAGATGAACTCCTAACTTACGCAATCAAAAGATTTATTAAAATCTACCTTGATTGAATTTTTTTAGAGAATTCTTTTTAGAGTACCCTTTTAAGATTGCTTATGCAATTAGGATTTTGTAACCAATTTGCCTTCCCTTTAGGAAAGCTCCTTAGGTATCACTAATAATATATTAAAGAGCCTTTTTCATCCTATTAGCCAGTATTTTGGTAATGATTTTATAAAGAAGTTGATATAAATGATTGGCTTAAAGTCTCCAAAAGATGATGGATTAGGGATCTTGGGAGCTAGCAATATAAATGTCTTGTTTATCTCTTCGAGAAGCATATCACTAGAAAAGAATTATTTAACTGATGATATCACTATAATATTACTTTAAGGCCAATATTTTTTAAAGAAAAAGAATTCAACCCATTTAGACTGAGGGATTTTTGACCACTTATACTAAAAACTATTGTCACAATTTCATGATCATCCACTTGCTTAGTAAGAATATGAGATTCATTTTAACCAATCTGAGTACTAGTGAAAGATATAAGATTCTCAAAAGAGGAGGTACTAGAGGACCTAGCAGTAATGGAGCTCTTAAAGAAAGCCACAACCTCATCTAGCAATTCTTCTTAGTTTGTGGTTAAAGAGCCATCTTAAAAGACCACGGAATAAATATTGTTAGAATTTTTCCTTGTCAATATTCAGTTGAAGAAGAATTTGGTACATCTATCCCCCTTCTTTAGCTAACTAACTCTAGACCTTTGCTTCAGTAAAGAGTCAATGTTTTTCACTTTTCTCAAATATTCTCCTAAGACTACCTTCTCATCTAACAGGAGACTACTATAGTTTATATTGGTTGAAAGCCTTTATTGAATCTCTATAAGCTTTTCCTTTGCTTCCACAAATGCTTGTTTAAGTTGAGCTCTTTCCTAGCATTTAACTTCTTTAATTCCAGCTTGGCCCCTTCAATTGTTGCATGCATATGAACTGTTTGGAACTATGAGTATTGATATACCTCCCCCTCAAGATTGTATCTTAAAATGCCTCATCAAAAGTGAGTAAATTGTTAAATTTAAAGGGGAATCTTCTGTATACCTTTTGGAATAAGTTCCAAATTAGATAGGAGTGTGATTCAAGCAGAGAGGCTCTATAAACATAGCTTTGCTTTCAAGGAAGTTGATAAGCTAAGAAAAATTAACCGTAGCTTTATCCTCCTTTTTCCTAAGGAAGTAAATAGAGGTTTGTTTATTGATCTATGTTAATTTGTAACCTTCATAGCTTAAATCCACTAATTCCAATGACTCCATACATTCTTTGAAATCCTTAGTGAAATTCCTTAAACTAGTAAGCCCCTCAATTTTAGACCTATATAATATTGTAACAAACTAGCCAAGGATCATCACAGTTTGTCTGAATACTCCTCAATCTATCCTTAGGCAGCTTCCTTTTAAAGTTGAGATAGGAACCATGTCATATAAATTGCTTGTTCACAAGTATCGAATTGTTCCACCTTGACAAGGTTTCTACTGTAAGCTAAAATAATTCTTCTAAGGTAATGATTAGGTGACTAGCGATAAATTTCAAATTTGAACCCGAACCTTTTAGCTTATTTAATTTTTCATATCTAATCTTGGTTTATGAAAGACCCAAGAAAATAGGTTTTTCCCTATTGGCAAAATCCATTAGAGCTTGTAGCTTCCTAGGGTAATTTAGACCATGAACATTCCTTATGGCTTCAAATTAACTTGAGATTCCTTAATCCCCATCAATTTATTATTGTCTTCCCTTTTAAACATCTTCCCTATAGTCCTTCAATGCTTTCCTTGAGTTTTTATGGACGCCTTACAATTATATGTAACCATAAATAATTCTTCAAGCATTGTATTCTTCTCACCAACTGTCATTATAGGGATAAAGTATGGTAACTCCTTAGCTAAGTAATCACTTATATATAATCTTGCAAATCCAATTCTTCATCTTATTGCTATATTTTTATCCATACAAAAAGACTGCCCTATTTTGTTAGAGAGTAAACTCAATGGTTTTGTTTTCTAATACTCTGATGGAACAATTTGAATGTTAACCTATAGTTGATATATAATGGAATACTTTCTTGCTTAATCTTTTCCATATTAATCCTTGGTTACCATAGTTGTAGGAATATTGGGAGCTATTCAAGGTGCTAAGGGTCTTCTATAATTATCTTCTCAACTTCAAATTTCGAGGAAAAGTAAAAAACCACCAAATTTTCTTCAGAAAGCAGAAGCTCCACCAACCATTTGTTTCTTCATACTTTTTGTGCCCACTTGGAAATAGTTAGGAATAGGGGTTCTTAGGAAAAACCCTACCAAGGAATATTCGCATGTGTGTGCTCATACTCTCAAGACCTTAATCTCTAGGCAAATATTGTCTGCCCCTCTTTAACCTTAGGCAAGCAATAATGTAGTGAGAGTTCACCTAGATCATCCAAAATCTTCTTCCCGCTCCTGTGGTTAGATTTGATTAGGAAGAAGCATTTCCAGTGGAGTTCTTAAGGGGAGTAAGGAGAACAGGAATACGTGAGGTTAGAGGAGGAAAGTCAATGGTTTAAAAGGCTACATAACATGTATGACTACAAAACACCATAGTTAAGAAAGTATAAGATAACTTTTCAATGGGGAAATGATAAAAAAAGTAGTTAACTAAAACAGACAAAAGAACTAGGTAGGAAGTAAAGAAACAAAAAAAGATTGAACAAACTTTTCTATCTAGTAAAGGCATAATGGAGATGAAATAGTATGATCCTTGCCACCCTACTAAATAAGAAGGAGAGTAGAAAATCTAAATGAGCTAAAAAAGGAATGAAGGAGGATCTGAAGGACTAGAGACTTCCAAGATAAAGATTTCAGAGTATTCAAAACATGCCAGTGAGAAGTGAAGATAGATTAGTAAAGAACTAGGATAGAAGCGCACAATGAAGAGGAGTGCATAATAACAAAGAAGATATTGAAGGTTGAGAGGTAGACAGGTAGTATTGATAGGGTTATAGGTAGCCATAGAGTATGTTAAGTTTAGAAGTTAAGAGAGAAGGCAAAGAATCATGTTGTTATATTATAAGGAGTTGGCATTGATCCACAAACAATTGGAGGTTACAAACTTCTTTCCTAGGTGGTAGGGGTTGAATAAAAATAGATTTTTTTAATTCATTACAAAGCAGTAGACATATAAAGTGGCTATGAACATAAGAATAATATAGAAATTGAGTAAGAACTTATGTGAATAGAAAGGATAATGAACACTTAAGCAAATTGGCAACAGAGAGGTTATAAACAATATGACATGTAGAATGTGGATGAGTGCATAAAAGGATAGGAGGCTGAGAAGCAACTATGATCATAATCAAAACATGCAATATACAGGTGAGTGTTGGATCAAATAGCGAGTTAAGTGGATTTGAGCTAGAACTATAAAAAAATTCGTTACATAATAGAGTGCTAGAAGATTGGTATTCTTAGTAGAGCACTAAAACATTGAACTACTTAGTAGATGACTAGAAGATCATAAAAAATTGCTATCTGGGTAGATTTAGGTGGCTAACTACATGATATGTAGTTAACAACACATTGATAAATGAAACACAATGATAAATTCCTTCTTTGACAAGTCAATAACTATTTTGGTGATTTGAAATATAAATAAGAATATATGGAAAGTAATTTAAGAACAATGAAGAGGAATAATGCATTAGATAATAAATCAAAACAATATTGAGAAATATTAGTGAATAATTAAGTTAAATTATAAACTTGATATGAATCGGGAGTATTAGAGACTAAGTCTTTCATTTAGGGTATTGCCCAATTGTAATATAGAAAGTAATTGAAAGAGTTGTTCTTCACGTAAAACAAAGAGAAAGATGATTTTTTAACTTACTCTTCACCCGAGAATAATTACTGTGAGGTAATTTCTGTTTAGTTATATATGTTTACGTGTTATTGCATATATTCATTTTTTTAACTTATTCATAATATTGATTTTTGCACAAACTTAGAAGTGAAGTATAATCATCTATATTAAGTATTCAACAAATTTTCAAAAAGGTAAATCACTTCAAAATTACTCTATTCATCTATGTATCTTTAATATAGTGAAGCTACAATTAAGATATTTTATGAACAATGCTTTGATAGAATGTAAAAATCCTAATTACAATCACATATTTTTTAGTTATAAAGCATATGTTTTCAAAAAAATTTATCTTTCATTTTGATGGTTAAATAAATTGATAAAATATGCAAAAGTAAATACTACTTTTATGAAAAATGATTAAATAATTTATCAAGTTTTTTTAACTATTAGCTAAATTACTTGCTTTAAAATATTAGTGGTATATACCAAAATAATTGTTTTAGAACAAATATCACATTATAACCAATTTAGTGATTACAAAATATATAGCTAATAGTTAATAAACAAGTTTTCTTTATTTTATATTTAAACGGTACATGATTTTAATTATAGTCTTTAATTGAGATATCTATGAAAGATGAAATTGTAACTCCTATTTTTAGGAAAATAATTCTTCCTTTATCTCTTGAAGATAATTACTTTTTTTTAGTTTTTTTATATGAATTTACTTTAAAGGTTATGATGTTAATTTTGGAAAAGGTTCTTATGAATTGTTTAGAATAATATTGAAGGCCTTCTACTTCTGAAGCAATTTTATTATACAATTGGTATTGCTCTAATTCCAATTTGATGTAAACTCTTGTTTAGCTTTTGTATCCTTTATGGAGCTAGCCTCCTAAGGATAGTTTTCTAGTTGAAGAATCTTTCGTACACTATCAATTATTTAAATGAATTACCTTTTATTCAAAATATAATATTGAAACTATGACCTTCTTAAAATACCTCAATTGTCCCTTTGATTATAATCACAAAATAAGGTGTTAAATTTTTACTTATTAATCATATAAATGTGGTCTAAATAGGAGATGAGGGCTTCTTAGAAAGTCTCCAATCCCCAACGGGTTTGAATTCTATTTCTAATATTCATTAAGATTTTATCTAAGTTTGAATTCTATTTCTAATATTCACTAAGATTTTCTCTAAGGACAAGTCCCTAAACTTCAGTTGTGTTAGTGCAAGTATGGACCTGTATGAGTCTAGTATTATCATTTATAAAATAATGACTAAATTCCCTATTAATTATATCTATTTATCTACATATTATTTTCAATTTGAAGATCTAAGGTCAACCATTGAAGCTACAAGTTGATTGACTCTTAAAAATCATGTTCACGACTTATTAGTGGAGAATAACAAACTAAATTCAAAAAAGTGAATCAATATAATTGTTTGGATCTTAAATGTTGAGTAAGAATTAGGACATCTATATTAGATATGTTCAAAGATGATATAAAAGTTCATATATCTATATGAATATGATGAAGAAGTCTCAAGCTAAGATTTCATTATTTTTAATTTTTATCTTTAATAATTAATATGTTTCTCATTTAGTGCAAGCTTTATCATATTTTCTATTTGATTTTCTTATTACTTAGAGTATTTTTCATAATTGCTTTCTTTTTCTTAAGTATTAATTGGAATTTACATAGAAATGTTATTAATGAAGAATGATCATAGTAATATTAACCTAAGAAGATTTCTTATATTGTAGTTCCTTTCAATTTATTTAAATCACATTAATCCCAATTATGTCATACTCAGACAATAACACTTTAAAAAAACCCTTACATTCCGGTGGTTATAAGCCCATTTATAAATGATTGAGCATGGGGGATGTTTTTCTAAAGAGAACCCCACCCCACCAAAATTGCTTCCTAGTTAGTTGCACCCATTTACAAAACTTCTATCTCTAGAGCCACAATTACCTGA